>LR738715.1:203443381-203468195 GCA_902687465.1 Secale cereale | reverse complement strand
CAACAGCGTCCGCTTTACTGCCTTTAGTATGGGCCTGGGAATAGTTATTGTTAATAAAAATACAGATAAAGAAAAGAAAAGGAAATCAAGAGAATCAGGTGATACCTCGGAGGCCGGATCATCTTCTTCCGCATTAGATCCCGACGCGGTAGTGCTCTTCTTCTTGTTTCTCTTAACAGCCAGGGTCTTTTGGTGAGCTGCTTTCGCCGGTTTATCTTGGGTCTTCCTTTTCCGGAAAGGGTCATTGTCCTGTTTAAAGGAATAAAGACACTTTAAGACAAGTACTACGGACGGATTAAAACAAAGCAAAGTGACGGAAGAATTTCTTACCGACGGTGGTTTGTTGGACACACAGAAGGGTGCCAAGCCGGTCTGACTGCAGTCTTCTAAAGGTATATTCAGCAGCTTCTTGACGGATTCGTTAACCTCGTTTTCTAGTAGCAGTGTCTCTGTGTGGCGCAAAGGGTCCTTGGGATTCCCAGTATACTCACACATTAAACCGGAATGCTGGCTTAGCGGGAGAATACTCCAAGAAAGCCAGCAGCGGACGAAGTCAACTCCTGTCAGTCCGTTGGCTACAAAGGCCCTGAGTTTTGAAAGTTGAGGGGCATATTGAGCTTGCTCCTGGGCACTTAAACGCTGTGGGAAAGGATGGTTCTCTGGAAGACGGTGGGAGCGATAACCCGGCAGCGGATTTCCCCCTTCCGGTGAAGTGTCTACGCAGTAGAACCAAGTCTGGTTCCAGTCCTTGGGATGGTTGTGGAGAGTAGTGTGAGGAAAACTAACATCCTTCCTCTTCTGAATAGACATTCCGCCAAGTTCAGTGTTTGGGCCATCATGAAATTCAGTACGACGGTTTAAGTGAAAGAAGTCCCGGAATAGCCCCACTGTTGGCTCCTCTTGCAGATATGCTTCACAGAAGATTTGGAAGTTGCAAATGTTTGATACAAAGATGGGACCAATGTCTTGTGGATGAAGCCGAAAGTTTGCTAATACATCACGGAAAAACTTTGACCGAGGAGGGTTGAATCCCCGGGCCAAGTGATCAAAGAAGACAACGATTTCTCCTTCCTTGGGTTCTGGAGGACATTCTGATCCGGGAGCCCTCCAGTGAAGGACATCCTTTGGGCCTAAAGCGCCAATTGAGGCCATTTTCTCTAAATCATCCTCGATGATCCGGGATGGGACCCAGTTGCAGGAGACAAACTGTTTGGTTGTAGTAGTCATCTTTTCGAAAGGGAAAGACTGAAAATACAATGAATATTCGGTTTGGTAATCTAAGAAGATTTAAACAGGTATGCTCTATGAAGGTATAAGTCTAAATGGCGGTTTAAGAAGGGGCCTAATGGTATCTACTGGGTTAAATATGTGTAACAGCTATAACAAGGATATCTACCGGATTATGAAGTTTGGAAAAAGTTAAACCGCCAACACATGCAAACAAGACGCAGATCTGAAGTTTTGGGGAAACAACTTTCACACAAACAATAGTGAAATACAGATCTACAGCATGTGGAAAACTCAGAAATAATTCAAGTTATATTCAGCGGAAACGTTGAAGGTTTTAAGTAGATTCAGTCTAACTAATCGTATTGGGAGAGATAAAGCTACAGTGATGGAGCGGAGTCGTTCTTACGGTGGTTAACCAAAATCTTGAGATCTACGGCGAATTACTGGCTATGGTGAAGAACTGTGAAGAACAGGGACCTATCTACGATCTCGCATGAGGAAACCCTAGAACTGAGATCTATGGGAAGAAAAGAAGAGGACGTACCCGAGGCGACGGAAGCGGAGAAGCACCGGCGAATCTCTGGAAACGTTCAGGTTGATGCAGCGGCCGGGCTCGACGAAGACGCAGAGTTCGACGGACGGCGGCGGAGCTCGAGTGCAAGTGGACAGAGGAAGAAGAAGAGGCAAGGGGGAAAAAGAGATGCCCCTCTGCCCTATTTATAAGCCGAAGGGATAAAACGGCAAGTGCAGGAATCGAGGGGCCCAAAAAGCAGATATGGACGATACGGTCGCCTCGATCTTCGGAGCATTAATGAATAAAGATAAAAAATAGGTACAAGTATTAAATGCGCAGATGGTGTCACGGCGGTTTAAAGTGATTTGAAGAGATGACGTCACGCCGATTTATGGAGCATTTTTGAAGCTGCAGAAAGGGAAGATCTATACAATACTTTGAAGATTGACATGAACAGGTTCAAATCAATCTGGGCCTAATGTCAGGGATATTACTACTAGGTATAAACCACCCAGGAGGGGCCGGTTTATGTTGTCAAGATTATTTCGAAGCCCAGTGGAGACATGAAGCAAGAGACTTTAGCTCAGGAGGTTTAGAGCCCAAGTGTTAGGGCCCATGATTTGTAACCGCCATGTTATGTAACTTGAGATGCAAGATAGAAAGAATAGAGACCGAGGCGGACACATTTATGAGCCGGCCTCGAGACTCTGTAAAACAGACCGGGCGTCACCTCTTATATAAAGGGACGACCCGGCGGCGATTCAAGACAGATAACCATAGATCGAGACACAGGCAAAGCGGATTCACTCCCTGGTCATCGAAACCCTAGCAATACACACCAAACTAGACGTAGGCTTTTACCTTCATCGAAGGGGCCGAACTAGTATAAACTTCTTGTGTCCTTATCCGCTTTAACCCCTTTAAGCTAACCCGTAGCGATGGCCTCACGACTAAGTCCTTTTGCTAGGACATCTGCCGTGACAAAACCATGACATAGGGGTTGAGCTTCCTCCGAATCAGAAATTCAGCTTGTGGCATCTCATCCATACTGACAACTGGCACCTTGTGCTTGGTAGCTGAGGTCTTGACATTGCGTTGAGGGGCATTGGAGCCCTCTGGAGTATCGGGGTTGCAAAGACGCTTGGACCTCGTATTGCAGGCGGGATTTGAGCGTCGAGCATCGGAACCGGAGCCACCACCTATGACACAAACGCAACACACACGAGAAGAACAAGAAGAATCATTGCAAAGTCCAAGGCACAAAACAAAACAAAGTAGAAGTGAGATTGGGTGTGACAAAACAACATGATTGTTAGGTCAACGGTAGTACCAGACCAGGCTGCGGAAGCAAAAAGTTACTTCTGCTCTGACCGTGGTAGTACCGTGCCGGACTGGCACGGTAGTACCATGCTCAGGGCGGAAGTAATTTTTTACTTCCGCGCCCCAAGCTGTAGTACCGCTCCACTGATGCGGTAGTACCGCACATCACGGTAGTACTGCTCCAGCGGCGCGGTAGTACCGCGCGGGGCTGATCTGGCACAAATGCATCTGGAAACATCCGAGAAAATGAATCGGTACTACCTTTGATCAAAACTATGTTGTTTCATCACACCAAATAGCATATCTACTACACTACCACTCTCCAACAATCTCCTCGTGCAAAGATTTAGCCAAAAATCACTAGACCAACACATGCTCCTCCCAAAACCTAGAAAGAACGAGGCAAAGAGAGAGGGACAAAGGGAGATACCAAGGTCCATGGCAAGAGGGTGAGGTGGGGAACGATTCCACCGGTCGAAATGACAGAAGAGCGGTCGGAGAGGGAGATCCGGCAAGGTCCTCCGGCACCGTTCTTGGGGAGGAGAGAGAGAGAGCCATGGTGGGGGAAAGAGAAGAATGGGTATGGGGGAGTTGGAACTCCCCCTGCCTGCACTTAACCCCCATGCAGTCTCGACATCACGGTAGTACCGCGGGTCACTGCGGTAGTACCGCCCGGGCGAAAGTACCACGCACATGGCGGTAGTACCGCTCTTCCAGCGGTGGTAAAAAATAACTGCCATGATGGAAGCAGTAGTACTGTGCCGTGGGTGTGGCTGAGCAAACGCAATAGCACCCCACCTCCAGCGGTATTACCATGGCTAGCCACGGTAGTACCGCAAGTCCAAGAAAGTGCATGTTTTGTTAAAAACAGAAAAACACGGCCTTTGCAATACACACTACATGCCACCGGACACGCAGAACGAACACACAAGAAACCACTAAACACGAGCAAGGTCACAAATAAAGCAAATAGACACCGAGGAACAAACCACGAATCAAACTTCTCACGAAGAGAAGGCAGTGGCCAGAGCCACCTATGTTTGGATCACTTGGTATGGCACTGCGAAGAATTATCCTTGAGCCCATGACCAAAACTCGTCTTTGAATCGCAAGTACCATCAACAATGGTGAATGCAAAAGAGTTTACAATTTATGCATAATGGGGGGAGGGACAGTTCAGTGAGAGAACTACACTCCCCATATATCCATGCCTACACCTAAACAAGACAACACGATGAGTGTGGAGGGGTGTGCAAAGTTTCAAGACACATTGCTCAAATCGATAATATTTAGCTCATGCCTTAACTGGCAAAATCTTGCTTCATCCAAAGGCTTCGTGAGAATATCTGCAAGGTTGTCATGAGTGTTGACATAATGAAGATCAATCTCCCCTCGCCTAATGTGATCCCAGATAAAGTGATACCGAATCTCAATATGCTTTCGTCTTGAAGTGTTGCACCGGGTCGAGAGAAATCTTGATGGCACTTTCATTGTCACACCAAAGAGGCACTTTGTCACAAATGACACCATATTCCTTTAAAGTTTGCCTCATCCATAAAAGTTGGGCACAACAACTGCCGGCGGCCACTTACTCGGCTTCGGTGGATGAGAGAGATATATAACTTGGCTTATTGGAAGACCAACTCACCAAAAAGCAACCAAGGAATTGGCACCCTTTGAAAGTTGACTTCCTATCCACCTTGTCTCCCACCCAATCCGAATCCTAGAATCCTACAAGATTGAAGTTTGCCCCTCTTGGGTACCATAATCCAAAGTTTGGGGTATGATCTAAATATCTAAAGATTCGCTTGACGGCCACAAAGTGGCTTTCCTTATGTGAGCCTTGAAACCGTGCACAAATTCCCACACTCAACATGATATCCGGTCTAGATGCACGAAGGTAAAGCAGGGAGCCAATCATAGAAGGATATACCTTTTGATCCACCACTTTACCATTGGGATCAATGTCAAGTTGGCATTTGTTAGGCATTGGAGTAGAAGCCGGCTTGACATCACTTAGATTGAATGAGCATCTCTTGAGTGTATTTGGGTTGGTTGATGAAGATTCCTTATTTTCTTTGTTTGACTTCGAACCCAAGAAAGAACTTCAACTCCCCCCTCATGGACATCTCAAACTCCGTGGTCATGAGGGCGGCAAACTCATCATTGAAAACTCTGTTAGGACAACCAAAAATAAAATCGTCAACATATAGTTGGCATACAAACAACTCCCCTTTGACCTTCTTAGTAAAAATAGTGGGGTTGATTTTCCCAATTTCAAACCCACGATCTTGCAACAACTTGGTAAGGTGCTCATACCACGCACGTGGGGCTTGTTTAAGCCCATAGAGCGCCTTATCGAGTTGATACACATGATTGGGGAACTTAGGATCCTCAAACCCCTGGGGTTGTTTGACATACAACAACTCATCAAGAGGACCATTAAGAAAAGCACTCTTCACATCCATTTGTTGCAACTTAAAGTTATGATGAGAAGCATATGCAAGCAACAAACGAATAGATTCAAGGCGAGCAACGGGAGCAAAGGTTTCACCATAGTTGATACCCTCGACTTGGGAGTAGCCTTGTGCCACCAAGCGAGCCTTGTTGCGGATGACAATCCTGTGAGCATCTTGCTTGATTTTGAAGATCCATTTGGTTCCAATGACATTGTGGTTCTCCTCTGTCCTTGGCACCAACCGCCACACCTTGTTGCGTTGGAAGTTGTTGAGTTCTTCATGCATGTCATTGAGCCAATCAGGACCTTCGAGCGCCTCATAGACCTTTTGAGGTTCAACACAAGAGACAAACACATGATGTGCACAATGTTGGAAATATGCCCTAGAGGCAATAATAAATTGGTTATTATTATATTTCCTTGTTCATAATAATTGTTTATTATCCATGCTAGAATTGTATTGAAAGGAAACTCAGATACATGTGTGGATACATAGACAAACACTATGTCCCTAGTGAGCCTCTAGTTGACTGGCTCATTGATCAATAGATGGTTGCGGTTTCCTGACCATGGACATTGGATGTCGTTGATAACGGGATCACAGCATTAGGAGAATGATGTGATGGACAAGACCCAATCCTAAGCCTAGCACAAGATCGTGTAGTTCGTATGCTAAAACTTTTCTAAATGTCAAGTATCTTTTCCTTAGACCATGAGATTGTGCAACTCCCGGATACCGTAGGAATGCTTTGGGTGTACCAAACGTCACAACGTAACTGGGTGGCTATAAAGGTGCACTACAGGTATCTCTGAAAGTGTCTGTTGGGTTGGCACAAATCGAGACTGGGATTTGTCACTCCGTGTGACGAAGAGGTATCTCTGGGCCCACTCAGTAGGACATCATCATAATGTGCACAATGTGATCAAGGAGTTGATACCGGGATGATTTGTTACGGAACGAGTAAAGAGACTTACCTTAACGAGATTGAACAAGGTATCGATATACCGACGATCGAATCTCGGGCAAGTACTATACCGGTAGACAAAGGGAATTGTATATGGGATTGATTGAATCCTTGACATCGTGGTTCATCCGATGAGATCATCGTGGAACATGTGGGAGCCAACATGGGTATCTAGATCCCGCTGTTGGTTATTGGTCGGAGAGTTGTCTCGGTCATGTCTACATGGTTCCCGAACCCGTAGGGTCTACACACTTAAGGTTCGATGAAGTTAGGGTTATAGGGAATAGATACGTGGCTACCGAATGTTGTTCGGAGTCCCGGATGAGATCCCGGACATCACGAGGAGTTCCGGAATGGTCCGGAGGTAAATATTTATATATGGGAAGTCATCATACGGTCACCGGAAAAATTCGGGGGGTTACCAGTATTGTACCGGGACCACCGAAGGGGTTCCGGGGGTCCACCGGAGGGTCCACCTGCCCTGGAGGGCCCTATGGGCTGTATGTGGAGAGGAACCAACCTCTTAGTTGGTTGGGCGCCTCCCCCCTTGGGCCCATGCGCCTAGGGTTTGGGGGGAACCCTAAGGGGGGGCGCCCCCCTTGCCATAGGGGGCAAGGCACCCCCCTGGCCGCCGCCCCCTCGTCAGATTGGATCTGAGGGGGACGGCCCCCCTCTCCCTTGACCCTATATTTATGTGGGGGGTGGGAGGGCAGCCGCACGCAAGTTATGGCACAACCCTTCCCCTCTCCCAAGTCCTCCTCCTCTCCCGCGGTGCTTGGCGAAGCCCTGCAGGATTGCCACGCTCCTCCATCACCACCACGCCATTGTGCTGCTGCTGGATGGAGTCTTCCCCAACCTTTCCTTCTCCCCTTGCTGGATCAAGGCGTGGGAGACGTCATCGGGCTACACGTGTGTTGAACGCGGAGGCGCCGTTGTTCGGCGCTTAGATCAGAATCAACCGCGATCTGAATCGCTACGAGTACGACTCATTCATCCGCGTTCTTGTAACGCTTCCGCTTAGCGATCTACAAGGGTATGTAGATGCACGCCCCTCTCCCTCATTTCAAGATTACTCCATTGATTGATCTTGGTGATGCGTAGAATTTTTTTGATTTCTGCTACGTTCCCCAACAGTGGCATCATGAGCTGGGTCTATGCGTATTTTCTTGCACGAGTAGAACACAAAGTAGTTGTGGGCGTCGATTTGTTAATTTACTTGCCTTTACTAGTCTTATCTTGATTCGGCGGCATCGTGGGATGAAGCAGCCCGGACCGACCTTACACGTACTCTTACGTGAGACTGATTTCACCGATTGAGATGCACTAGTTGCATAAGGTGGCTAGCGGGTGTCTGTCTCTCCCACTTTAGTCGGATCGGATTCGATGAAAAGGGTCCTTATGAAGGATAAATTGAAATTGGCATATCACGTTGTGGTTTTGGCGTAGGTAATAAACGTTCTTGCTAGAAACCTATAGCAGCCACGTAAAAACTTGCAACAACAATTAGATGACGTCTAACTTGTTCTTGCAGCATGTGGCGTGTGATCTGATATGGCCAAAAGGATGTGATGAATGATATATATGTGATGTATGAGATTGATCATGTTCTTGTAATAGGAATCACGACTTGCATGTCGATGAGTATGACAACCGGCAGGAGCCATAGGAGTTGTCTTATTTTATTGTATGACCTGCGTGTCACTGAAAACGCCATTTAATTACTTTACTTTATTGCTAACCGTTAGCCATAGTAGTAGAAGTAATGTTTGGCGATACTACTTCATGAAGACACGATGATGGAGATCATGATGATGGAGATCATGGTGTCATGCCGGTGACGATGATGATCATAGATCCCCGAAGATGAAGATCAAAAGGAGCAAAATGATATTGGCCATATCATGTCACTATTTGATTGCATGTGATGTTTATCATGTTTTACATCTTATTTGCTTAGAACGACGATAGTAAATAAGATGATCTCTCACTAAAATTTAAAGAATTGTGTTCCCCCTAACTGTGCACCGTTGCTAAGGTTCGTTGTTCCGAAGCACCACGTGATGATCGGGTGTGATAGGCTCTAACGTTCGCATACAACGGGTGTAAGCCAGATTTACACATGCAATACACTTAGGGTTCACTTGACGAGCCTAGCATGTACAAACATGGCCTTGGAACACGGAAGACCGAAAGGTCGAACATGAGTCGTATAGAAGATACGATCAACATAAAGATGTTCACCGTTGATAACTAGTCCGTCTCACGTGATGATCGGACACTGCCTAGTCGATTCGGATCATGCATCACTTAGATGACTAGAGGGATGTCTATCTGAGTGGGAGTTCATTAAATAATTTGATTAGATGAACTTAATTTTCATGAACAATGGTCTAAGTTGTCTTCGCAAATTATGTTGTAGACCAATAGCTTGCGTTGTAGCTCCCTGTTTAATACGATCATAGAGAAAGACTAAGTTGAAAGATATTTTAAGCAATGATGCAGACTGGGTTCGTAGTCCGAGGAGTGTCCTCACTGCTACACAGCAGGCTTACGTCTGTGATGCATCGCTCGATGTGCAAACCCCTACAATGTCGTGTGTGGATGTTGTGAACACCTGACAGACACGTCCTGATGACTACTTGGTAGTTTAGTGCACCATACTTTACGGCTTAGAATCGGGATTCCAATGACGTTTTGAACGCCATAAGACATATGAGATGTTCCAAGAGCTGAAATTGGGATTTCAGGCTCATGCCCGTGTTGAGAGGTATGAGACCTCTGACAAGTTCTTTTGCCAACAAGATGGAGGAGAATAGCTCAACTAGTGAGCATGTGCTTAGAATGTCTGGGTGCTAAAATCACTTGAACCAAGTGGGAGTTAATCTTCCGGATGAGATAGTGGTTGACGGAATTCTCTAGACACTATCACCAAGCTACTAGAACTTCGTGATGAACTATGACATGCAAAGGATGGAGATGATCCCGGAGCTATTAGCGGTGCTTAAGACCGCAAAAGTAGAAATCAAGAAGGAGCATCAAGTGTTGATGGTTTAACAAGACCACTGGTTTCAAAAGGGCAAGGGCTAGAAGGGAAACTTCATGAATGGAAAACCAGTTGTCGCTCTAATGAAGGAACCGAAGGTTGAACCCAAACCTCGTGACTAAGTGCTTCTATTGTAAGGGGAACGGTCACATGGTAGCGGAACTACCCCAAATACATGGTAGATAAGAAAGCTAGCAACTTCAACAAAGTATATTTGATATACGTGTTATCGATGTGTACCTTACTAGTGCTCCTTGTATACCTGGGTATTGGATACTGGTTCAGTTGCTATTATTAGTGACTTGAAGCAAAAGCTATGGATTGAACGGAGACTAGCAAGGGCGAGGTGACGATGTGTGTTGGAAGTTTTTCCAAGGTTGATAGATCGCCATCGCACGCTCCCTCTACCTTCGGGATTAGTGTTGAACATAGATAAATGTTATCAGGTGTATACGTTGATCATGAATATGATTAGATCATGTTCATTGCAATACAGTTATTCACTTAAGTTAGAGAATAATGGTTATTCTGTTTACATGAATAATACCTTTATGGTCATGCACCCAATGGTTTATTGAATCTCGATCATAGTAATACACATGATAATGATATTAACGCCAAAAGATGTAGAGTTAATAATGATAGTACCACTTTCTTGTGGCACTGCCGCTTAGGTCATTTTGGCATAAAATGCATGAAGAAACTCCATGCTGATGGATGTTTGGAGTCACTTGATTTAGAATCGCTTGACACATGCGAGCCATGCCTCATGGGCAGGATGACTAAGATCCCGTTTTCAGGTACAATGAAATGGGCAAGTGACTTGTTCGAAATCATACATGCTGATGTGTGTGATCCAATGAGAATTAAGGCGTGTGGTGGATATCATTATTTTCTCATCTTCTCTGACGATTTGAGTAGATATGGGTATATTTATTTAATGAAGCAAAAGTCTGAAACGTTTGAAAAGTTCAAGCAATTTCAGAGTGAAGTTAAGAATCATCATAACAAGAAGATCATGTTCCTACGATCTGATCAAGGGGAGATTTTCTGAGTTATGAGTTTGGCAATCACTTAAGACATTGTGGAACTGTTTAGCAGTTGAAGCCACCTGGAACACCACATCGTAATGGTGTGTCCGGACGTCGTAATCAAACCTTATGAGATATGGTGCGATCTATGATGTCTCTTACCAATCTACTGCTATTATTTTGAGGTTATGAATTAGAGACAGCTGCATTCACTTTAGATAGGGTACCATCTAAGTCCGTTAAGACGTCGCCGTATGAGCTATGGTTTGGCAAGAAACCAAAGTTGTCGTTTCTTAATGTTTGGGGCTGTGATGCTTATGGCTTCAGCCGGAAAAAGCTCGAACCCAAAGCGGACATATACATCTTCATAGGATACCCAAAGGTAACAGTTGGGTATACCTTCTATCTCAGGTCCAAGGGCAAAAATGGTTGTCGCTAAGAACGGGTCCTTTCTCGAGAAGGAGTTTCTCTTGAAAGAATTGAGTGGGAGGAAGATAGAACTTGATGAGGTTGTCAAACCCTCACTTCAACCGGAGAGTAGTGCAACACAGAAAGATGTTTTTGTGGAACCTACGACTGTTGAAGAGGAAACTAATGATAGTGATCATGAAGCTTCAGATCAAGTTGCTATCGAACCTCGTAGGTCGACAAGGATAAGTACAACTCCTGAGTGGTACGGTGATCCTGTCTTAGATGTCATGTTGTTGGACAACAATGAACCTACGAACTATGGAGAAGCGATGGTGGGCCCGTATTCCGACAAATGGTTAGAAGCCGAGAAATCCGAGATAGGATCCATGTATCAAAACAAAGTATGGACTTTTGGTGGACTTACCCGATGATCAGCAAGCCATTGAGATAAATGGATCTTTAATAAGAAGAAGGACGCGGACGGTAATGTCATCGTCTATGAAGCTCGACTTGTGGCAAAGAGTTTTTGACAAGTTCAAGGAGTTGACTACGATGATATTTTCTCACCCGTAGCGATGCTTAAGTCTGTCGGAATCAAGTTAGCATTAGCTGCATTTATAAAATCTGGCAGATGGATGTCAAAACAAGTTTCCTTACCAATTTTCGTAATGAAAGGTTGTATTTGATACAATCAGAAAGGTTTTGTCGATCCTAAGGATGCTAAAAGGTATGCTAGCTCCGGCGATCCTTCCATGGACTAGAGCAAGCATCTCGGAGTCGTGATATACGCTTTGATGGAGTGATCAAAGTTTTTTGGGTTTATACAATGTTTGTTAGAAACTTGTATTTACAATAAAGTGAGTAGGAGCACTACAACATTTCTGATAAGTATATGTGAATGACATATTGTTGATCCGAAATGATGTAGAATTTCTGGAAAGCATAAAGGGTTGTTTGAAACGAGTTTTTCAAAGGAAGACCTGGATAAAGCTGCTTACATATTGGGCATCAAGATCTATAGAGATAGATCAAGACGCCTGATGATACTTTCAAAAGAACACACACCTTTGACATGATTTTGAAGGAGTTCAAAATAGATTAGTCAAAGAAGGAGTTCTTACCTGAGTTATAAGGTGTGAAGTTGAGTAAGACTCAAAGCTTGATCACGACAGAAGCAAGAGGAAGGAGGAAGGTCGTCCCCTATGCTTTTGTCATAGGCTCTATACGGTATGCCATGCCGAGTACCGCACCTGATGTGTGCCGTGCCACATGTTTGGCAAGAGGGTACAAAGGTGATCCAGGAGTGGATCACTAGATAGCGGTCAAAATTATCCTTATAGGAATAAGGAAATGTTTCTCGGTTATGGAGGTGATAAAGAGTTCGACATAAAGAGTTACGTTGATGCAAGCTTAACACCTATCCGGATAGCTCTAAGTAGAGATACCGGATACGTATAATGGAGCAACAATTTGGAATAGCTCCAAGTGGAACGTGGTAGCAGCATCTACGATATGACATAAAGTTTTGCGAAATACATAGGGATCTGAATGTTGCAGACCCATTGACTACAACTTCTCTCACAAGCATAACATGATCAAACCCAGAACTCATTGAGTGTTAATCACATAGTGATGTGAACTAGATTATTGACTCTAGTAAACTCTTTGGATGTTAGTCACATGCCGATGTGACCTGTGAGTGTTAATCACATGGCGATGTGAACTAGATTATTGACTCTAGTGCAAGTGGGAGACTGTTGGAAATATGCCCTAGAGGCAATAATAAATTGGTTATTATTATATTTCCTTGTTCATGATAATTGTTTATTATCCATGCTAGAATTGTATTGAAAGGAAATTCAGATACATGTGTGGATACATAGACAAACACTATGTCCCTAGTGAGCCTGTAGTTGACTGGCTCATTGATCAATAGATGGTTGCGAATTCTTGACCATGGACATTGGGTGTCATTGATAACGGGATCACATCATTAGGAGAATGATGTGATGGACAAGATCCAATCCTAAGCCTAGCAAAAGATCGTGTAGTTCGTATGCTAAAGCTTTTCTAAATGTCAAGTATCTTTTCCTTAGACCATGAGATTGTGCAACTCCCGGATACCGTAGGAATGCTTTGGGTGTACCAAACGTCACAACGTAACTAGGTGGCTATAAATGTGCACTACAGGTATCTCCGAAAGTGTCTATTGGGTTGGCACGAATAGAGACTGGGATTTGTCACTCCGTGTGATGGAGAGGTATCTCTGGGCCCACTCAATAGGACATCATCATAATGTGCACAATGTGATCACGGGATGATGTGTTACGGAACGACTAAAGAGACTTGCCGTAACGAGATTGAACAAGGTATCAGTATACCGATGATTGAATCTTGGGCAAGTACTATACCGGTAGACAAAGGGAATTGTATACGGGATTGATTGAATCCTTAACATCGTGGTTCATCCGATGAGAGCATCATGGAACATGTGGGAGCCAACATGGGTATCCAGATCCCGCTGTTGGTTATTGGCCGGAGAGTTGTCTCGGTCATGTCTACATGGTTCCCGAACCCGTAGGGTCTACACACTTAAGGTTCGATGACGCTCGGGTTATAGGGAATAGATACATGGCTACCAAATGTTCTTCGGAGTCCCGGATGAGATCCCGGACGTCACGAGGAGTTCCCATCACTAGCCCGACACAACACATAAGATGGGTTAAAGTCACCGGCTTTGTTGTAAGGAGTGGCATTGCCCTTCTTGACACCACCACCCTTTGCCATGATCTTATTCTCCTTAGAGTACCCTCCCCCTCCTTCACAAAAGTTTTCTTGAGGGGAAGAGGTTGATTGGTCTTGTCATTCTTCTTCTTCTTGGATTTGGGTGCAAACCCAATTCCCTCCTTGGCCACAACTTCCTTTTGATTGCTCAAAAGGTCGTTGAGGTTCTTGTCACCTTGTATGCAAGACACAAGGCCTTTCTCAAGTTGCTCCTTCAACTTGGCATTCTCTTCCACAAGATGCACATGCTCACAACACGGGTTAGTAGCATTTACATTATCAATTAAAACCATATGAGTAAAAGTGGCTTTCTCCTTGGTTAGCGAAACTTGAAGTTGGTCATGAGACTCCTTGAGGATAGCATGAGTACTCTTGAACACCTTGTGAGCCTTGTCAAGTAGATCGAACTCCTCCCTGAGTTTAGCATAGTCAACCCCAAGTTTGGCCTTCTCGGATTTGAGCACACGAGAGAGAACAAGATTACGTTCAAGATATTTATTTAATTTAGCATGATCATCGTTGTGTGACTCCTCAAGAGCCAAACGACGACCACACTCTTCCACAAGCGCATTAGAGAGATCCGATATCTCTTCGGCATAGTCACGACTATGTCCTTCCATCTTAGAAATGGTCTCTTCATGGGCCTCGATCGTGTCATTGGCTTCACCAAGTTGTTCCAAGAGAGCAACGAAGTGCTTCTTGGATTTACCTTTGAGCTTACTCATAAAAGACTCAAATTCATTTTCCTCGTCCATCGCCTCCTCACTTTCATCAATGTGGTCTGTCAATGAAGGATATGCAGTGAGGGTAGTTTCGATGTTGGGGGTTACCTTGTTGGTGGCTTTAACCAGGAGGCACTTGGCAATGGAGGCCATGGTAACTGACTCACCATCTTCACTATCATCACCATCGTTATCGTACTCTTCTTGGGCCACCAACCCCTTGAGAGGGGTCTTCTTGGTGAAGTTGTTCTTGCTTGGGAAAGACTTGGCCTTGTATTTTTGAATAAGCTTGCCACCATTGTATTCCCTCTTCTCGTAAGGGTAATCCACAAAAAATGACTCACATTGCCACAATTGTAGCACGTCCTCACATGTTGCTTGCCCTTGGATCCACTTGAGTTGTTCTTGTTGAAGTTGGGCCTTGAGTTCTTCTTGTTGCCCCAAAATTGCCGTGAAGCAAGAGCCATGTCCTCATGATAGGCATATTTGGTATCTTCGGGACAACACTCCTCTTCTTCCCCTTCATCCTCTGCTTCCGCACAAGCCTTGGCCTTCAAAGAAAGGTTGGGCTTCTTTGATCGTTGAGAACGCAACACCGCATTGTCGGCGGTCTTGTCCATGATCCTCATAACGACAAACTCATCCAACACTTCACTTGAGGACAAGGTGTGGAAGTCCAGCCTTTGACAGATGACGGAGGACATGGCCTTGTGGTAAGGCATCATGGCCTTGAGAAACTTGCACTTGATCCAATTGTCATCCGTATCCTTGCTCCCATGATCTCGGAGTGAGACCGCGAGAGTGGTTAATCTTCGATAAAGTTCACGAGGTTCTTCATCTTCGATCATGGCCAACTCATGGTCCTCATCTTGCACCACTTCATAGTTTAAGCATTGAATGCTTGCGCTTCCCTTGTACAAGGAAACCACGTGCTCCCATGCTTCTTTGGCCATGGAGAAGGGTCGGAGATGAGCAATATCTTCGGGAGGAATAGCTTCTTGGAGAATGAAGAGTACAGACTCATTGAATTGATGATCCAAGGCTTCTCGAGTGAAGTTGCTTGGATCGCGCGGGTAGAAACCTTGCTCAATATTTCTCCAAAGATTAGTAGAATTGTTATTTAAATTACGTTTAAAGCGATAAACTCAAGTAGCAAAATCTGCATTTTTCACATACTTCGGGGGAGGACCAACAGGATTTAGATGCGTGGAGGGAACGGGTCCTCTATAAGTAAGGGGAGGTTCAACATGGGCCAAGATGCCACTCCCTCTTTTAGGCAAAGGAATTTGGTCACTGCTAGCTTCCCCCTTATTGGGATGAGCCTCCGCCACCTTGTTAGTGGGACTAGCCACTTCGAACGGTGTGGTGGATAATTTAAGACCATCAAGAAACTCCTTAAACATGCCTTTGACCTCGGTCATCATGGAGGTTTTCAATGTGTCCAAATTCGCATTGAATTCCTCGCGAGAGTCCAAGGATCCCCCATCGGTCATAGACAAGGACAGATTTACACTAGAGTGCCCCTCCCCCTCGACTACGATGTCAACCATACTCTTCGGATGGTAAAGTCCTTAATAAAGAGATGAGGCTCGGATACCAATTGAAAGGATCGATATGGTTGACTAGAGGGGGTGAATAGGCAACTAACAATTTTAGCTTTTATTTACCAAATTAAACTTAGCATCAAATAGGTTGTCTAGATATGCAACTAGGTGAGAAACCTATATGATGCAACAACAACAAGCACACAAGCAAGCAAGGGATACAACACAATAAAAGCTTGCACAAGTAAAGGTAAGAGATAACCAAGAGTGGAACCGGTGGAGACGAGGATGTGTTACCGAAGTTCCGTCCCTTTGAGGGGAAGTATGTCTCCGTTAGAGTGGTGTGGAGGCATAATGCTCCCCAAGATGCCACTAAGGGCACAGTATTCTCCTCACGCCCTCACACAATGCGAGATGCCGTGATTCCACTATTAGTGCCCTTGAAGGCGGCGACCAAACCTTTACATACAAGGTTGGGGCTATATCCACAACTTAATTGGAGGCTCCCAACAACACCACGAAGCTTCACCAGAATGGAATATGGCTTCGAGGTGACCTCAACCGTCTAGGGTGCTCAAACACCCAAGAGTAACAAGATATGCAAGGAATTAGTGGGGGAAATCAAATTTCTCTTGGTGGAAGTGTAGGTCGGGGCCTTCTCAACCAATCCCTAGAACATCAACAAGTTTGATTGGCTAGGTAGAGAGATCGGGAAAAAATGGAGCTTTGAGCAATAATGGAGCTTAGGGAGGGAGATGTAGTCTTCTTGGGCAAGAAGGCCCCCTTTATATACTAGGGGAAAAGATCCAACCATTACCCACTAACTCAGCCCGCGACAAGCGGTACTACTGTATAGACTCATGGTACTACCGCAACAGGTCACGGTACTACCACATGCCTATACGGTACTACTGCTGGTGCGACAGTGACCAGGCGAGGCCCAGTTGCACAAGGCAGCAAGCGATAGAACCACCGGAGAGGTACTACCACGCGCCCTTGCGTTACTACCGCAAGGCATGGCTCACCTGGACTGGAAGACGACAAAGGCAAAATAAATTACGTCTGTGGCTACTTCCATTGAGCTTAGGACTGCACGAAAGTCCGGCACGGTACTACCGCTCACAAGAAGCGGTACTACCGCGTAGAGGCGGAAGTAAAAAATTACTTCCGCGCCTACTGCCATGTGCGCCAGCTCCTGGGCAGGAGGTAGCGGTACTACCGCTCACAAGGCGCGGTACTACCGCAGGGCCCTGCGGTTCTACCGCTTCCCGGAGCAGTACTACCGCAGGTCCCTGCGGTACTACTGCTCCAGTGAGTAGTACTACCGCATGTCCCAAGCAATATAGCACATGATAGCCTTTGTTTCGCAGAGACAAGGATAAGACAGATGGTGCTCCACTGAAGTGAAGGAAAGATGGCGCAAAGGAACAGATCTGTACATGATGATTCCATCCTAACCTTTTCGAAGCGGACCCCCTCTGTCGGGGGGATGAACCCTAGGCACGCAACGGAAGCCAGATCCTTTTCAACAATGACGGGGCCAGCATCACTCCGCTATCCGGCTCTCACTTGGCCGGGTCGCTCGACCCGGCCAGGACCCATGATCCGGCCAAGGCTCTCGAGTCTAGCTGGCTCCCACGATCCGACCCCAATGCCCTGCTCAAAGGATCCGGACCCGACGTGCCAAAACTTTTCCAACAAGCCAGACCGACCTGTGGCGTGTTCCCCAATCCGGCCATGGGTCAGCTCCCGTCCCATCCCAGTCGTACGATGGGACGAGACGCCACCCACCGATGACCGAGACAACAGTGTCTCGTCCATGCCCCTAGTCAGCCGAGGCGTGGCAACAATGTAATCCTCACCACCCATGACACCGGCAGACGGTGACATGACGCAACAAAGTATACCCGACTCAACCCGGCCACTCCCAAACGAACGACAAGATGGCACACAATGCCCCCGTACCCAGCGGGCCCCGCATCCGAGGAACCCGGCGAGCCCTGTACCCGGCGGGTCCCAGCGCCGGCTTCCCGGACGATGACAATCCGGCCCCACGGCCATGTAACACTACCATTGTATCCCTGGGGGGTTGACCTATAAAACCCCCCAGAGCCCTCATGCATACGGGCGAACCCTAGTAGCTAACATGATAGACACACACCTCGGGAGAAGCAGCCTAAGCCCTGGCCTATCTTCCTCCTTCCTCCATACAGCTCAAGGAGCAACTCTGTACTGGTAAAGCATCAACCACGCTCGGTAGGATTAGGGTGTTATCTCTCCGGAGAGCCCCAAACCTGGGTATGTCTTGCGTCCCACGCTCGCTCATACCAACCTCGGTCCTGAAGCCCACCAGTGCCCTCGAGCCGCCTCCTATCTTTAGCCATCCCTTGACATCTGCCGTGCGCCCACCACGACAGTTGGCACCCACCGTGGGGCGGCTTGAGGTCCTGGCCGGGAGCATGCTTCAGACGGGGCCCCCCTCCCACTCCGACGAGCTTATCGCATTGGCAGACGACGTCTTCGACGCCCTCGCCATCTCCTTCGTCGTGCTGCGCATCTCCGATGGGCCATTGGTCGATGAGTACCCCAGCGAGGTACTCGACTTTTCTGACTCCCCCATTGCTCTCGGTGGCAGCGTTCCTGGCGGAGCGATGGACCTCTGCGTAGATGTTTTCGTCACTGACACCGGCGCCACGTCCTCGACGAGCGCGGCGAGAAAGTCCGCCGAAGCTGAGGCCGCGGCAGAGCGGGCCGGCTCGCCCAACCCGTTGCGCGCCACGATTCAGAGCCTCCGCGTTCCCATCGGCACCGACATCGACGCCTCCAACATCTCCGAGGCCCGAACCCGCCTTGACGGGGATCGCCAGCGCCTGCTGGACCTCACCCAGTCGCTCGCTGCCACACAACGCCACCTCGAATCTACTCAGATGGAGCGCTACCCTGCCAACGGCTTCACGCCTGGTGCAGCCGAACCAAGACGTGTCGCGGATGTGCGGGCCCGGGGCGGCACGATCGGACGCGCCCTCGGCACCCTCCCTCCCATCTATGAAACTCGCATGAAGAACATGCGCGTTGCTCAGGCGGCCGCAGTCAGCCTGGAGCAGCTCGTAGGCGAAGAGCTGCAGGAGCTCAAGAGGGTGAACGACCTCCTCACGGTGGCCAACGCGCAGCACGACCTCCTCAACCAGCTCGCCAAACCGGCCGGATCCGGCTCCGCCAGCGTCGTTGGAGCCGGGAACAACCACCACACGGCGTCTTCACCACCTGACGAGGCGCACGCCGGCCGCACCTAGACCCGGCGCAACCCCGCTCGGACGACCGCCGGCGGCCTAGCCGACGAGTCACCCTCAGAAGCCCAGCATCGGCTCAACCCTTCCCATCAGCCGACTGGCAGCAAACCGCGATCGACCCTGGTCCCCGTGGCGCAGTCACCGGCCGGCTGGGTCCAGGCGCCATCGACACCGCCAATGCTCGCCACCGCCTCGACCAGCTTACCCTCTCCCAGGAGCTGGAAGAGACCGGCGCGGTTGGACCGGCGTGCTTCGGTCCGCGCATCCGGAGCGAGCCCTTTGCTAAAGGGTCCACGCTTCCCCGTGACACTCCTAAGTACAACGGCACCGTGAAGCCAGAGGACTGGCTCACCGACTACACCACCGCCATCGGCATCGCCAGCGGCAACCAACGTCTCGCCGTCCGATACGCACCGTTCATGCTCGAGGGATAAGCCCGCAAATGGCTGAACAGTCTACCGGTGGGCAGCATCAACACGTGGGTTGATTTCGAGGAGGCCTTCATGCGCAACTTCACCGGGACCTATCGGCGACCCGGCCATCCCAGCCAGCTCGCCATGTGCGTGCAAGGGCCAACGGAAACCGGCCGGGAGTACCTAGCATGCTGGACCGAGCTCCAGAACAGCTGCGAGGGTGTAAGGAGGTCCAAGGAATCCAGTACTTCGTCAATGGGTGCCGGAACGGTACCCTCCTCAAGCACAAGCTCTTGCGTTCCGAACCGACTACCATGTCTGCGCTCGTAGGGACGACGGACAAGTACGCGAACGCCGACTCCGCCATGAAGATCCATGTGGCCCTGGACGAAGCCTGCAAGACAAAGCCGGTTCCCGCTCCGAAGCCAGCTGGCGAGGGAAGCCGGCAACATCAGCACAACCAGCAGCAGCACAAGCACAAGGCCGAATAGCAGGCCCAGCATCACGACAACCAGCTCGTGGCGGCCGCCGAGCAGGCGCCCGCAACCGAGCCGGCCGCCAAGCGCCGGCAGACCAGGAAGACGACATGGCAACCTGCCATGAGCTTCGATGAGATGCTCGACGCTCCTTCCAAGCACCACAGCAGCGCGAGGCCGTCCATGCACACACTATGGCAGTGCGCCATCACCAAACGCATCATGAGGGGCGATGTCCCGCCGCCTCCGGCCCTGGCTCCAGGAGCATGGCGGCAGCCTCCGCCTCCCCCACCACCTCCGGCTGGCGGCGCTATGCGCAACGACGCCTACCCGGACCCGAACGGGGCTTACGTCGTCTTCACCAGCCTCAGCGACGACAAGTGCAGTGAGCGCCTCATTCGGCAGGAGGTAAACACTGTCGTCCCGGCCTGTCCGGAATACATGCACTGGTCGGAGCGCCCGATCACATGGACACGGGAGGATCACCCAGCAGTCGTGCCAAACCTGGGTGGTCATGCCCTCATCCTCAACCCCACCATCGTCGCACCTCAACGCACGTGCAAGTTCTCCCGAGTCCTCATCGATGGTGGCAGTAGCATCAACATCCTCTACGAGACACCATGACCAAGCTTGGCCTCGAGGCCAAGGACTTGGAGCCGACCAGGACCATCTTCCACGACATCGTACCCGGCCACTCCTGCTCTCCGATCGTCCGGATCCGGCTCGACGTCTTGTTCGGCGACAGCAGCCACTTCCGACGCGAGCCGATCTGTTTCGAGGTGTTGGACCTGTCCAGTGCATACCACACGCTGCTCGGCCGGCCCGCGCTCGCCAAGTTCATGGCGGTTCCCCACTACGCCTACCTTAAGACGAAGCTCCCGGGTCCGAAGGGCCTCATCACCATCATCGGCGACTACCGCATGTCTCTGGAGTGCGCCCGAGATGGATCCAAGCTGGCCGAGTCGCTGGTCATTGCCGAGGAGCGGCACCAGCTCGACCGGATCGTTGCTCTGGCCAGCGAGACGACGACTGCGCCTGTCCCAGCCGAGGAGCCGGCCAACGAAGCCTCGTTCAAGCCCTCCAAGGAAACCAAGATGGTAAAGCTGAACCCAGAAGACCCCAGCTGCAGCAAGTACGTCGTCGTGGCACTCGCCTCGGCGGCAAATAGGAAGGCGAGCTCGTTGACTTCCTCCGTGAGAATCGGGATATCTTTGCATGGTTTCCAAAGGACATGTCGGGTATCCCGAGGGAGTACACCGAGCACAAACTCCACGTTCGCAAGGATGCGAAGCCTGTCCGCCAACCCCTACGACATTTTTCCAAAGAGAAGAGAAGGACCATCGGTGAAGAGATCGCCAAGCTTTTGACAGCCGGCTTCATCATGGAAGTGTTTCACCCCGAGTGGCTGGCCAACCCAGTCCTTGTCCTAAAGAAAAACAACACCTGGTGCGTGTTTATCGACTATACCAGCCTGAACAAGGCCAGCCCCAAGGATCCATTCGCCCTCCCACGGATCGACCAAGTCATCGACTCCACCGCTGGGTGCGAGCTCCTGTCCTTCCTGCACGCTTACTCCGGCTACCATCAGATCAAGCTGGACCCGACCGACGCCCTAAATATGTCCTTCATCATGCCCTTTGGGGCGTATTGCTACATCACCATGTCGTTCAGCCTGAAGAACGCCAGAACCACTTTCCAGCGGTGCATGCAAAAATGCTTACTACCGCAACTCGGCCGCAATATCCACGTCTACGTGTACAACATCGTGGTGAAGACCAAGCAGCACCTCACGCTCCTCAATGACCTGAAGGAAACCTTCGCCAACCTGCACGACTACAAGGTCAAGCTCAACCAAGAGAAATGTGTTTTCGGCGTCCCAGCCGAAAAGCTACTCGGCTTCCTCGTCACGGAGCGCGGCATTTAGGCAAACCCGGAGAAAATCGAGGCCATCGAGCACGTGCGCAAGTCGGCTCAACTGCGTGATGTCCATAAGTTCACTGGCTTCTTGGCTTTAGTCAGCCGATTCCTCAGCCGGCTGGGCGAAAGGGCCTTGCCCCTATACTAGATGATGAAGAAGATGACGCCGTTCGAGTAGAACGACCAGGCGGATGAAGCTTTTTGGGACCTCTAGCGCATGCTCTCCACCGCACCCGTCCTGGCTGCTCCATCCGAGAAGGAGCCGTTGTTGCTCTACATAGCCGCAACCTCGCGCTCGGTCGGCACGGTGCTAGCAGTCGAGCGACCAGAGAAGGGCAAGATCCAACCTGTCTAGCGTCCCTTATACTACCTGAGCGAGGTGCTCTCCGCCTCCAAGCAGAACTACCCGCACTACCAAAAGATGTGTTACGGCGTGTACTTCACCGCCAAGAAGCTGAAGCAGTACTTCCAAGAGCACGAGATCACTGTGGTCAGCACGACCCCCTCGGCGAGATCATCGGGTTCCGCGATGCCTCTGGCCGGGTCGCCAAGTGGGTGCTCGAGCTAGCCGGCCACACCATCCACTACGAGCCCCGCACCATGATCAAGTCCCAAGCTCTGGCCGACTTCCTCGTCAACCGGACAGAGACCCAGTACTTACCGCTGCCTCCGGACTCGATGCACTGGCGCATGCATTTCGACGGCTCGAAGATGCACCTCGGCCTTGGGGCCGACATTGTGATGTCCTCCCCAAAGGGCGACCGACTCAAGTACGCGCTCCCGATCCACTTCGCCGCCTCCAACAACTTCATCGAGTATGAGGCCCTTGTGCTACGGCGATTCGAACCTGATGGTGCAGCAGTGCTCCGGCGAGTGGGACACACGCGACCCCAACATGGCAAGCTACCGCTTCCTCGTACAGAAGTTGTCCGAATTCTTCATGGGCTGTGAGTTCCTCCATGTCCCGCAGGCGGAGAATGAGGCGGGCGATTCGCTCACCAAGATCGCCTCGTCTCGACAGTCCATTCCATCCGGCGTCTCCCTCGAGCACCTGCGCAACCCGTCCGTCAAGCCATCTCCGGACTCAGAGTCCATCCACGTCCTGGACGACCCGGCCGCGCCTCAACCCGGCTCGGGGACTGCTGAACCCAGCCCGGGGACTGCCGAACCCGGCCCGGGGTCTATCCAACCCAGCCCGGGGACTGCTCAACCCGACCTGGCGACTGTCGAGTCTGGCCCGGGGACTGTCGAACTCGGCCCGGGGACTGCAACCCTCAATCTGGCAGCTCCCGCTCCCGACCCGGGGACTGCCGGACCCGGCTCGGGGGCTGCCGCCCCTGAACCAACCATGGTGGCCATTCTCGCCGTGGTGACGGTGCCATCATGGGCCCTGCCCATCTCGGAGTTCCTAGAGAGCGGGATCCTCCCCATCGACGAGACCGCAGCTCGGCAAGTGCAGCACCGAGCGTCCGCCTTCAACATCATCAACAACGAGCTCATCAAGTGCAGTCCTACCAGCGTGTTCCAGTGCTGCGTCGAGCAAGACAAGGGCGTGGAGATCCTCCTCGACATACACCAGGGCGACTGCGGGCATCACGCCGCATCATGATCCCTGGTGGCCAAGGCTTTCCGCCATGGTTTCTACTAGCACACGGCCCTCCAACACGCCGAGTCGCTCGTCCTCAAGTGCGAAGGATGCCAGCTCTTCAGCAAGTACACCCACCAACCAATGTCGGTGCTCTGGACCATACCGATCGCCTGGTCCATCATGGTCTTGGGGCTCGACATGGTGGGACCTTTCAAAACAGCCCGAGGCGGCATGACGCATTTGCTGGTAGCAATCGAAAAGTTCACCAAGTGGATTGAGGCAAGGCTGATCAAGAAGCTGGATGGGCCAACGGCCGTCTGATTCATCAAGGACATAGCGGTGCGCTACGGCATGCCGAACAACATCATCACGGACAACGACACGAACTTCACCAACGGCGCACTCGCGCAGTACTGCTCCGTCTCGGGCATCCGCCTCGACCTGGCGTCCTTTGCACACCCGCAGTCCAACGGCCAGGTCGAGCGGGCAAACGGCCTCATCCTATCCGGCATCAAGCCGCGGCTCGTCAAGTCGCTCACCCGGCAGCTGGCTCGACGAGCTGCCAGCCGTCCTCTGGGGCCTCCAAACAATTCCGAACTGGTCGATCGGGTTTACCCCGTTCTTCCTCGTCTACGGAGCAGAAGTCGTCATCCCGACCGACGTCGAGTTTGATTCGCCGCTTGTCACGATGTACACTGAGGCCGAAGCTAAAGAAGCCCCGAGGATGGCGTCGACCTACTCGAGGAGGCGTGTCTCCTAGCGCTCAACCTCTCATCCATTTACCAGCAATGCCTGAGGCACTACCACAACAAGAAGATCAAGCCCCTCTCTTTCCATGACGGAGACCTCGTCCTTCGACTCGTCCAGCAGCAAGCCGGCGAGCACAAGTTGTCCTTCCCATGGGAGGGCTCCTTCATCAGCAGCAAGGCATGTGCGACCGCAATGCTTACTACCTCATCGACGCCCGCAAGTCGAACAAGCGCAAGAGCGACACGGCCGGAGAAGAAACAACTCGGCCCTGGAACACGAAACTCCTTCCTTCGTTTTACAGTTAGTCTTGTATGTGTATGTCTTGCTGCCTTTTGTGCTCAATTAAAAACTACGGGGT
>LR738715.1:203378712-203442907 GCA_902687465.1 Secale cereale | reverse complement strand
GGGTAACGCAGAAGAACGGATCGACAGACGAAAAGCAAGAGCGCAAACATTCATGACACTTATACACAACGTTTAATTCAAAAAGGCCCAAGGCCAGAATTCATTATACCCAATACACCCAGTGGGTGGGGTGGACCTGCTACCTAACAGAAATATCTATAATGATCTAAAACAGGCGGCCTCAGGCATCCGCCTCCGCACCCGTCGAGGCCGCCGAGGTACCGGTGTCTCCGTCGTCGACGCCCGTGTCACGGTAGACACTCGTCTCCTCGGAGCTACCGTCCGGATTGTGAAGGAGCAAGCTGAAGTCATCAGCAGGCACGACTCCACCGTCTTTTGTCTGCTCTGGCCGGAACTCCTCGTGGTAGGAGAACCCGACGATGTAGCAGACCCGGGCAGCAATCCGGCCGGCCTCTGTCTGCAGCTGGCTCTCCAAGCCGACTCGCTGGCCCATCAGCGCCTCCAGCGACAGGTCTGGATGCCAAGACATCGTGAACCTGAGCGCCATCTCGGCACCAGCACGGGCGGCGGAAAGGCGCCAGTCATGGAGCCGATCCGGCCCCGCCTCAAGCCACCATGCAAGCCGCGAGAAGCTGGTCGACGCAGCGGAGCCCGGCTAAAGGGCTGCCTTCATCGTTGTGCCGGCCTCGGAGAGTCGCGCCATCTGCCCGCCCAAGGCTTACAGACGAGACTCGGCGGCGGTCATGAGCTCAGGGAAAGTCCAGGCCACATTCGGATCAGTCCCGGAGCCGACCACGCCCTCCGGATTGCGCTGGAAGCGGACCGCCTCCTCCTCCAGCTCCCGCGTCTCCGGGAAGACCCCTTTCGAAGAGAGAATCAGAAGAAAGTCGCTATGAAAAGAGAAGCCGGAACCCTAGCCCAGCAAAAGACTCAAGAAAAGCACTTAGTGGAGAAGGATTCTTCCAGGTGATGCGCTTCAAGCAACGTACCGCACCGTTCCTGGTCGAGGGCGCAGTCGCAATCCTTGACCGTCGCCTCCAGTTGGGTGATCGTGGCTTTGGTCGCCTTCAGCTCGACATCCTTGTCCGTGGCGACCTTCTCGGCCTTCTCGCAGCGCCGGGTCTCCCCCTGCTTGGCCTCCTCCACTGCGGCCACCAGCCCCTTCAGGCGCTCCACCTCGGCCTGGATCTGGCCCTTGTCGCTGGCCAGCTTGCCGCGCTGCTGGTCCACCTCAGCAAGGGCCCGCTGCGTCTCCATGACCTTGGAGGTTTCCGTCCGGATCTGCTCCACCTCAGCCTTGAGGCGACTCTTCCCGCCCGCCAGTTGCTTCTACAGCTGGTCGGCTTCATCGAGCGCCTGCTGGGCTCCCGTCGCCTCCTGCCTTGGCCGCTCCACCGCGACTGCAGATGAATGATTCAGAAACAGAGCACCACCTCGAAGACCTGCAAGAAAGAAAGGGAAAAACACAAGGAAAAGTACCTGCCATGGCGCAGAGCTCCTCCTCCTTGATGGCCAGCTGCTCCTTGAGCCGCTCGTGCGCCTCAAGAAGCCGGTTGTAGACGCCGACCCGATAGGAGTCCAGTTGCTACAGAACAATATAGCAAACATTAAAGAATACAACAATTTGAAGATTCGACCCAACTACTACGCAGTTGGCCCAAATCTCGGGGACTACACCCAGTAGGTGCGCTGGCGCGCCCCCACTAAGAAAAAACAAGCATCAAGAAGGAAGAACTTACGAGCACGATGTCCTCCAGCTCTCGCACCTGCTCCAGCTCGGCCCGGACATAGGACTAGACCCGGTCCTGCCGCCCTCGCAGGCGCCGGGTCACGACGGCCATGGCCGCCTCCTCCTGGGTCGGCGGCCCAAAGGAGACCTTGCTGTTTCCGTGTCACGGCGGCTGCGGCCCAATGGCCCAGCGGGTCCCGGGCCGGAGCACCAGGGCGTGCTCGCCGCTGGCCGCCTCCCCTGCAGCTGTCGGTGTCCTCGAAACCAGGGTACCCAAACTTGCATGTCTGCGGCCCGTGACGCGCTCCTACTACGATCTGGTATGGCCCAGCTGATTGACCAACTGCTCAAGACCCTCACGAGGGGGCTAAGCCACGCAAGGAGAACGACACCAAGACCCTCTCAGGAGCAGCCTCGGCTAGGCTACTCCGAAGGGGCGGAGAACTCAAGGCCTTCCCTCAGGAGGAGGCAGTGACGCACCGCGGCAGCGCGTGCCAGTAGTGCAGTTGCCATTTCACTGCAAAGGAGACAATGCAGGCACATGTTCCCGAGGGATGAGACAAATGTTTTCCCTTCGGTGCAACAAGACCGAAGACCGCAAGGACGACAGGGAGGATGTCACCACCGAGCCCACCACGGCATCATCGCCTGATCTCTTTGCAGGCGGAGACCGCTTTTGTCAGGATAGGAACGTCCTTGTGTTCCCGCTCAAAATGGTCGTTCTGGGATCCCTTCCCGCCTAAACATTTCGGGGAAAGAGGACCCTGTCCGCCTATATATTTAGCAAGGGTTTCCACTGTGGAGGGGTGTGAGCAAATCTGGATCGACCTCATCTCAAACACCCCACCTTCACTTCAAGGAGCAAGAACACTTGCATCCCGACCCTCTTGAGCTCTCCTCCTGAGCTCAAGAACCACTATACTTGTTCATACTCAAGCCCCCCCTGAGGCTAATCCACTCAAGCATGATGTATGGTTTTACACCGCAAGGTGGCCTGAACCTGGGTAAACTCATGTGTGCTTTTACTTGTTGGTTGCTCGAATCTCACCACCGGGCGAGGGCGTGGCGCTAGGTAGACGTGAGTGGGAGAGATCTTCGTTCACGCCCCTGTGTTCGAACTTCTTTGGGTTTGCGGAGCCCGTAATCCGACATTTGGCGCGCCATGTAGGGGGCGTGTCAAAATCTCGCCTCTCCGACGACCTCACCTCCCCTCTCCTGCTCCACGCCGCCATGACGGCCGCAGCCTGCCGCATCCGCATGGAGGCTGGTGCTGTCCCCGTCGCCCGAGCGGCGTCGGCGGACCGCGCCACCCATGGGCGCTCTGCCCCCTCCCCCGACGACGTTTTCGCCGGCCGGGCCCCCGGGGAGCGGCCTGCTTCGCCATTTTCGCTCCCCGTGGCCTTGCCGGCGGCACTCTTAGCGGCGCAGAAGCTGCTCCGGCGCCAGCCTCCCACGGAGGAGCTCGATGCTTTGGTGGCTCATGTCGACGAGCTGGTGGGCGCTGTCGGTGGTGGGTCGCCCTGCCGCGGGGTCGCCTGCATCATCGGAGGATCCCAAGCACCGGCGTCGGCCCGACATGTTAAGTCACACTTTCGACGGATCGGGGCCGCCGCCCAGCCGCAGGAGGTCCCGCGGAGGCAGGACGTGCAGGGGCACGCCATCGCTTTCGGCCCCGGCGACCGCACCATAGCTGCAGCCGGCACGAATGTCCTCCCTACGATATGTACCCCACCATCTGCGGGGTGGCCGTCACGAGGACCCTCATCGACGGCGGGGCCGGTATCAACATCCTCTCTCCGGAGGCTTTTGGTGATCTGCCTGTGTCCTACAGGCAGCTCCTCCCCACAAGGCCCTTCTCGGGGGTCGCAGGCTTGGCCGCCCCGCTCGGCCAGATCCGCCTCCCAGTCACCTTCGGCACACCCGATAACTACCGGACCGAGCTCATCGACTTCGACGTCGCGCCCATCCACCTACCCTAAAATGCCGTCCTTGATTTCCCATCCTTGGCAAAGTTCATCGCGGTGACTCACCCAGGCTACAACGCTATCAAGATGCCCGGGAGCAGCGGCGTAATCACTGTCGAAGGGGACCCCAAGGCCGCCCTTCAGGTGCTCGGGTGCTCTTACAGGGCTGCAGCCGCGGCCCATTCAGGTACGGAGGGGGCTCCGGAGACGTCGGAAGCCGCGCCAGCCAAGAAGAAGCAGTTCTTCTCTCAGGACTAAGCCGAGACGAAGCAGGTGCCTGCTGACGAGGATGGCTCAGGATCCACTTTCACCATCGGCACGGGCATGGACCAAGAGCAAGAGACAGTGTTGGTTAGCTTCCTCAGGGCTAACAAGGATGTGTTCGCTTGGAAGGCCGCTGACTTGGTCGGGGTGCCTAGGCGCATCATCGAGCACCACCTTACGGTGTGCCCCAACGCGCGCCCTATCAAGCAGAAAGCACGCAGGCAGGCCCCGGAGAAGCAGGCCTTCATCATTCAGGAAGTTCGGAAGCTAGAGGTAGCAGCCGTCGTACGGGAGGTACTACACCCGAAGTGGCTGGCCAACCCTGTCATCGTCCCGAAGAAAGGAGGCAAGGAGCGCATGTGCGTCGACTTCACGAGCCTCAACAAGTTCTGCCCTCATGACCCGTTCTCTCTCCCACGCATCGACCAAATCATGGATTCGACGGCTGAGTGCGACCTGCTCTGCTTCCTCGACGCCTTCTCAGGCTACCACCAGATCAAGATGGCGGTGGAGGATGTGGAGAAGACGGCATTCCTGACCCCCTGCGGGGTCTATTGCTACACCTGCATGCCTTTCGGGCTGAGGAACGCAGGTGCCACCTTTCAGCGCCTGATGCACATCACCCTCGGCCCTCAGCTCGGGAGGAACGCGGAGGCCTACGTCGAAGACATCGTGGTCAAGTCCAGAGAGGCCAAGACTCTCATCCAGGACCTAGAAGAAACATTTGCCAACTTGCGCAAAGTGAAGTTGTGCCTCAAGCCGGAGAAGTGCGTGTTTGGCGTACCCTCCAGCAAGTTGCTAGGGTTCCTAGGTTCGCACTGGGGCATTGAAACTAATCCGGAGAAGGTCAAATCGATCGAAAGAACGAAGCCACCTACGACGCTGAAAGAGATGCAGAAGCTTGCGGGATGCCTGATGTTCCTGGGGCGCTTCATCTCTAAGCTTAGCGAACGCGCCCTCCCGTTCTTCAAGCTCATGAAGATGAAGGGGCCCTTCGAGTGGACTCTGGAGGCCGACGCCGCCTTCCGGAGTCTCGAGGAATACCTCACCAGCCCGCCGGTTATGGTAGCGCCAAGACCCCTGGAGCCCATGATTCTCTATCTCACCGCTACGCCTCACTCCGCCAGTGCAGCGTTGGTTGTGGAGCCCGAGGAGAGGCCCCGAAGCGCGAGGCCGCGAGGCAAGTCAGCATCCTCACGAGTTCCGTCGCCCCCTGACGCGGCTCCGGGGGTAGATTCGACCATGGTTGCTGATGACCCCGCCGTCCAGCAAGAAGAACCCAAGACTCCTGAAGCACCCGATGATCCTGCGGCGCCGACCCTCGTGGAGCACCCTATGTACTTCATCAGCACCGTACTGCGCGACGCGCGCTCGCGTTACCCGATGCCTCAAAAGCTGCTCCTAGCGCTCCTTGTTTCCTCCAGGAAGCTGCGCCATTACTTCCAGGGCCACCCCATCAAGGTTGTCTCGTCGTACCCCCTCGAGAAGGTGCTCCGGGGCTCGAACGTCGTCGGGAGGGTCGCTGAGTGGAACATCGAGCTACAGGCATTCGAGTTGGAGTTCAGCACCACGCGAACGATCAAAGGAGCGGCTCTGGCAGACTTTGTGGGAGAATGGACCGACGCGCCGGAACAGGGGGCTGGCGAGGATTGCTCGCTGGCCCCCGGTGATGAAGCCCCAAATGAATGGGTGGTGTACTTCGACGGCGCCTTCTCGCGCCTTGGCGCAGGAGCTGGCGCTGTGTTAGTATCTCCCACTCAGGACAAGTTGTACTACGCCGAGCAGCTTTGATTCCAGCGAGGCGAGAAGGTCTCCAACAACATAGCAGAGTATGAGGGCCATATTGCTGGGCTCAAGGCCGCCGCCGCACTGGGGGTGAAACGCCTCACAATTAATGGCGATTCGCAACTCCTCGTCCACTTCTCCAACAAGGAATATAAGTCCAAGGACGAGCACATGGAGGCATATCTGGAGGAGGTGTGCAAGATAGAAAAGTGGATCCATGGACTAGAGCTGCAGCACGTGCCAAGGGGCACGAACAATGAGGCGGACGACATCGCCAAATGATCCTCCAGGCGGGAACCCCAGAAGCCAGGCGTCTTCAAGGAGCGGTTACTCAAGCCGTTGGCAGCACCGCCCGCTCCGGAGCCGGTATCCCCTCGGGAGGAACTGCCTGCGGCGTCCGCAGCCGGAGCTCCGCCCTGTGGGCCGACCTCCGGAGCCCGCCTGCTACTCGCCACGGAGCCCGAGGAGGGTTGCTGGACCAAAGAACTCAAGATTTACCTGCTACATGACACCTTGCCAGACAAGGAGGAAGACAAGGTGCGCATGGCTCGGCAGGCCTCGGCTTACTGCATCCAAGATGGCGAGCTCTACAGGAGGCGCCCCAATGACGTCTCACTAAAGTGCATCTCGAGGAAGCAAGGACGCGAGCTGTTGGCCGACATCCACGGCGGAGACTGCGGCCACCATTCGTCGTCCCGCACCCTCGTGGGCAAGGCCTTCCGCTGCGGCTTTTACTGGCCCACAGCACTCAGCGACGCCACTGAGCTTGTGCAGGCTTGTGAGGCGTGCCAGTTTCATGCCAGGTAGATCCACCAACCAGCACAGGGCCTCCAGATGATCCCGCTCTTCTGGCCCTTCGCGGTCTGGGGACTGGACATCCTGGGCCCATTTCCCCGGGTGGCGGGGGGCTACCGCTTCATGTACGTCGCCATCGACAAGTTCACCAAGTGGGCAGAGGTGGAGCCTGTTGGAGCGATCCGTGCCGGGTCGGCGGTCAAGTTCATCAAGGGCCTCGTGAGGCGATTCGGGGTCCTCAACCGCATCATCACGGATAACGGTTTGCAGTTCACAAGCAATCTCTTCATGTCATATTGTGCTAACCTTGGAAAATAGATCTGCTACGCCTCGGTGGCTCACCCCAGGAGCAACAGTCAGGCCAAACGCGCCAACGCAGAAGTCTTACATGGCCTCAAGACGTGCAGCTTTAAGAAAAAGCTCGAGGCTTGCGGCAGGGGTTGGATCGACGATCTACTGTCCGTGTTGTGGTCAATCCATACCACCGCCACCAAACCCATGGGAGAAACACCTTTCTTCCTCATTTACGGGGCGGAGGCAGTCCTCCCTCACGAGGTCAAGCATCGCTCCCCACGGGTCTTGGCTTTCAATGAGGAATGCCAGGATGCCGCCACGCGGATGGACCTCGTGCTCGGCGAGGAGGGCCGCCGCCGAGCTACGTTCAGGGCAGCACGATATTAGCAGGCGTTGTGGTGGTACCACTGCCGCAGCGTCCGCACAAGAACACTTGAAGTTGGTGACTTGGTCTCGAGGAGGGTCCTCTCGAGGGAGGGGTTACACAAGCTCTCGCCCATGTTGGAGTGATACGTCCAAAATGTGTCTATAATTTCTGCTTGCTCCATGCCACTTTTGGGTGATATTGCTATGATATTTATACACTTTCATAACCTTTTGATCATATTTGGACTAACCTTCTAATCCAGTGCACCCTAGTGCCAGTTTCTGTTTTCGGCTGTTTTTGTATTTCAGGTTTTCACATTACGAGAACTGTCAGGAAAAATCCAGAAAAATTATATAAAAAATCAGCGTTCCAGAACCTACCTTGCGCCCGAAGTACAGCCGGGGGGGGGGCACCAGGGCCCTAGACGCCCTGGCGGCGCGCCCCCCCTGGGCCGCGCCGGGGGGGCGCCTGGGCCCCCTGAGCCCCGTCTGGTGCCCCCCTTTGGCATATATTTAGAGCGTCCTTCGAAACCCTCGGGACGGGAACTCTTTTTCGCGATCTCATCTCTGTTCCGCCGCCGCCGCCGCTTCCAAGATTGGGAGCACCAGGAGAACTCTTCCCGGCACCCTGCCGGAGGGGAGGATAACCATCGGGAGCCTCTCCACCACCATGGAAGCCTCCCGGATTAGTTGTGAGTAGTCTCCCTTGGACCATGAGTCCATGACCAGTAGCTATGTGATGTTCTCCTCCCGTTCTTGTGCTTCACTAATTAGTCCTCGTGAGCTGCCCTACATGATCGAGGCACATATGTAATCCTTATACTGTTACTATGATGAGTTTGCTGGGATCCGATGGATTATGAGATTATGTTCATATTGTTATTGAGTAATATATTTGATCTACCTCTTTTATATTTAAGTTCATAAGTAATTCTTGCATGTTCTCCGTTGTTATTTATTGCTTTGGCCAAGTAATAGGTAGTGAGTCCAAGAGGGAACGTTATGCTCGATTGTGGGTTCATGCCCCTCAATGACTAGCTTGAGTGACAGAAACATTAGTCTAGGGGATGTGCTGTTGCCACAAAGGGGAAAACAACGGTGCTTGTGCCCGCGGGTGCAAGGATTGTTTACTTTACGCAAAGTTCTTTTAATGCAGTTGTTTGTTGCATTGAGTTTACACTATGGGTGGGGCTCGCAACTTAATACCAGCGAGATGTTCTGGATAGATATCTCAAGGTGGATGATTAGTAGTAGATATTGATGGATTTCGGTCTACTTACTTTGGCGTACCGCCCATTCTTTGAACCTCAACCTTTCTTGCAATGTAGTCAGCATTGGTTTGCGTTCGTGGTCCTGTCAATTGCCCAACTGTAATTCGTTTACCTCACATAGCTGTTTTATCGTCTTTTGGGAGAGAGACATCACTAGTGAACATCATGAGACTCCGGTCCATATTACCATCATTGATCACATCCGCTATTTACTTTTCGCTTTTACTTACTATTGCAAACATTATCTATCACTACTATCATTTGCGTTTTTAATCCTTTGTGAACTACAAGGACGGAGGGATTGACAACCTCTCTGTACTCGTTGGGAGCAAAGTTATTTGTATCTGTGTGCAGGTCCACGTTGATTGCTAATATCTGGCGCGTTAGCAGTTGACACCTACTTGTTGAACCTAGGAGTCTCTGGGGATTCGATCCTTGGCATCTTTGCTAAGGGAAAAACTTCCACAACACTGCATCTCACACCTTCCACTTGGGGTAACCAACGAGGGGTTAGAGGCCCATCAAGGAGTTTTTCTGGCGCCGTTGCCGGGGACTCCACTCTTCAGGATAGAGGAGTTGCATGCTATCTTTTACCTTTGCTTTTTAGTCTTGTTAGTTTACCTTTCAGTTTTTGCTTTAGTACCTTTTATCGAAAATCACAAAAATAGTTATCTCGTTCTTTAGTTGTCATTATGTCGGGCCCTTTTGTCTTTGACGAGGCAGAAGTTCTCACCTTTAAACAAAGAGGTGGGGAAAGTTTGAAAGATGCTTGGTATAGAATTAATGATTCACAAAAAAGAGCCACCAAGAAGCAACCTACTACTATCTTGCTTAGAAATTTTTATGTTGGAATTACTTCTTGGAATAGGTTTATTCTAGATACTGCTATCAATGGGTATTTCCTAGAGGCCCCAGTTTGGGAGTCCCTTAGTATTATTGAAAATCTTGTTGGGAATCTCCCTGTTGTTAGCATTTGAGAGGACATCACCCTAGCTCACATTATGAAAAAACTTGAAAAGATAGAGCTAGAGATGCCAAGCATTAATAAGATAAATGAGTTGGATCGTAAGATCCAAGGGAATTTGAATAGACTTGATAGCTCCATGCATAAATTTTTTAAAATTTTGGAGACCGTCAAATTCCATGACTTGGACTCTTCTAGGATAGACAAGATTGAGGAAATATTTGATACCCTAGGAACTACCTTCTCCTCGATCAAAACCAAAAAGGTAGAAACTCCGGCAAAGAGGGAGCCTAAGTTCGTTCACGTTCCAAAGGCTCTCCGTTTTAAAAGTAATCCATCTATTGCCAAAGGAGTTGAAACTGTAAAGACCTTGGAAGAAACACCTGTCTTTGATAAATTTATAAATGAATCTTCCCTTGACTTTTATCCTTTTGGTCTTCTACCTAGGAGTATCTCTATGAGGCCTTTATTTGAGAGTCCTCTTAAGACTAGTTGTATTATTGAAGAGCTTTTTGATGATCTTGATGATGGTTCAATTGATACAACTTGATCTATATGCATTATCCTAGCTTAAAGGCATAAAAGAAAGAGCTTTTGGGAGGCAGCCCAATGAATAAATTTATTTTGCTTTCGTTGTGTCTTGATGTTGTTTACTACTGTAGCATCATCATTGTATCTTTGCTTTTCATATTTGTGCCAAGTATAGCCTTTGATTGCTAGAAAGTTCAAAAGTTGTGAGGTGCTGTCCAGGAAACAGATTATGTCCTTGGATAGAAAAATTCGTATAAAATCACCAGATCATCTTTCTGGTCTGAATTGTTTCTACAGCATTCTCTATTTAATTGTCTTTCGTGCGTCTGTTCTGAGTTTTTCGATTAGAGTTGCAGAAGTACCCCGAACAAATCAATTACTACCTGCTGTTCTGTTTTTCACAGATTCTGTCCTGTTTTGCCTTTCCTTCATTTTGCAAACCAAGAGCTTGCTTTTTCTTTGCAAAAACCTTTTGGCAATCTTGAGAAACAGTAGAACTTCAAGAATATCTTTATTTCCAGCAAGGAACAATTATTTTATTAAGGGTACTAACCTCGCTAATCAGATTATGATGAGTTATGTATGAAGGGAGTTTTCAAGTGTGCGAGGAAAGATGATAAAAAGATTCAGGAGTGTCAAGCGCTCAAGCTTGGGGATGCCCCCGTGCACCCCCAAGAAATATTCAAGGAGACTCAAGCGTCTAAGCTTGGGGATGCCCCCGTGCATCCCCTTCTCCATCAACATTATCAGTTCGTCTTTCGTTCCGCTATATTTTTATCCCTTCATGTGTTATGTGCTATGCTTGGAGCGTCTTGCTTTTAGTTTTCTTTTTAGTTTTTCATAACGAGTAGGAACTCAGCGTTCTTTATGTGGGAGAGAAACACGCTCCACTTCTACCTAGAACATAAAATAGAATTTTCATGTCTATCTTTGTTGTGTGTGTTCTTTGTCTTTTAATAGCTACTATCATGTTCAACTCTTAGTATTCATGCTTATCTTTTCAAAGAGCTTTTGTTTAGTTGGTTGCTTGAACTCTCTTTAATTACCATGCTCACCTTATTAAGAGAGTTTGCTTCCTTTGCATTGGTTGATATGTCTATGATAAAGATGCTACGTGCATAATGGCGCTTAGTAGTTCAGGTTTTCTTAAGGTTAGTCTCAAATAGCTGGGGGATTTCCAATGTGTTATTGGAATACCAACTTGATTTGTTTGCCTATGATGTGGTATGGTTTAGTAATATCTTCCTTCAAGAATTTATTTTGATTGACTTGGCGTATGCTCACGCATATCTGAGACTGTAAAGAAAGTCTGTCAAGCCTTGATGATCTTTTATTTCTGAGTAGCGATATAACTTCCATGCCTGATTCAATGTTGCTTTGTCGCTCTGCATGATTATGACCGTCATTGCTCTCTTAGTTGGTCGCTCCCAGTCTTTTGCTAACCTCCACCTGTACTAAGTGGACTAACTTTGCAATACATAGCTCATGGGAAAGTAGCTTAAAAACTATTGTGGTAAAGAATATGTTGCCTATGTATCTTATTTCTTATAAGTTGCTTGCTGAGCGGTAACCATGTTTCTGGGGACGCCATCAACTATTATACTTTTGATGAATATCATGTGAGTTGCTATGCATGTTCGTCTTGTCTGAAGTAAGGGTGATTTGCCATGGGTTGAATGAGTATGCATATTGTTAGAGAAGAACATTGGGCCGCCAACCAAAGCCATGTATCATGGTGGAAGTTTTAGCTTGGACATTAATCCTCAATCTCTTATGAGAATATGCTTATGCATTAAAGAGGAGTCCATCATCTATTTTCTATGTTGTCCTGGTATGGATGTCCTCAAGTTGAGATCTATCAAAAACGAGAAATCAAATGCGATTTATCTCCTTGGACCTTTGTACAGGTGGCATAGAGGTACCCCTTTGTGACACTTGGTTGAAACATATGTAATGCAATGATAACCCATGGAAATATGAGCTAATTAGGACAAGGTGTGAGCACTATTGGTATTCGATGCATGAGGCTTGCAACTTATAGAATGTCTTATGCATGACACATATGAAGTACTACTACCGTTGACAAAATTGCTTCTATGCTTTCAAAATAAAAAAAGCTCTAGCACATAACCATTATTTTACTTTTAAGTTGAGTCTCCACCTTCTTTCTTCAAGCACCAACTACTGAGAGCATGATTGTCATTCTAAGTGTAATGTGCATTGTCCCAAAGTAGCATTGTCTTTTGCATGATTGTGATATCGTTTATTTTGAAATCATAGTATCTAGTCATCACTTAAACCTTGTAGGTGCCCCTGCATTTATGTTTTGCTTCACTAAAGGGTGCAAGGTAGATATCACTTTATCATATTTGCACATCATGTTCATTGCAAATCTTTCTGATGTTTCAGTTTCATATTGTAAAACTTTCAGTCCTTTGTGATTTTCTCATGAGGCAACTTAATTACTACAGAATCATTGTCTCAGTAAGCTTTTGTCATATGACTATGAAAAAGTCCTATATGGTTAATAGCATGTCACCACAGAAATTATTCTTGTTATCATTTACCTACTCGAGGACGAGCAGGAATTAAGCTTGGGGATGTTGATACGTCCAAAACGTATCTATAATTTCTGCTAGCTCCATGCCACTTTTGGGTGATATTGCTATGATATTTATACACTTCCATACACTTTTGATCATATTTGGACTAACCTACTAATCCAGTGCACCCCAGTGCCAGTTTCTGTTTTCGGCTGTTTTTGTATTTCAGGTTTTCACATTACGAGAACTGTCACGAAAAATCCAGAAAAATTATATAAAAAATCAGCGTTCCAGAACCTACCTTGCGCCCGAAGTACAGCCGGGGGGGCCACCAGGGCCCCAGGCGCCCTGGCGGCGCGCCCCCCCTGGGCCGCGCCGGGGGGGCGCCTGGGCCCCCCGAGCCCCGTCTGGTGCCCCCCTTTGGCATATATTTAGAGCGTCCTTCGGAACCCTCGAGACGGGAACTCTTTTTCGCAATCTCATCTCTGTTCCGCCGCCGCCGCCGCTTCCAAGATCGGGAGCACCAGGAGAACTCTTCCCGGCACCCTGCCGGAGGGGAGGATCACCATCGGGAGCCTCTCCACCACCATGGACACCTCCCGGATGAGTTGTGAGTAGTCTCCCTTGGACCATGAGTCCATGACCAGTACCTATGTGATGTTCTCCTCCCGTTCTTGTGCTTCACTAATTAGTCCTCGTGAGCTGCCCTACATGATCGAGGCACATATGTAATCCTTATGTTGTTGCTATGATGAGTTTGCTGGGATCCGATGGATTATGAGATTATGTTCAGATTGTGATTGAGTAATATATTTGATCTACCTCTTTTATATTTAAGTTCATAAGTAATTCTTGCATGTTCTCCGTTGTTATTTATTGCTTTGGCCAAGTAATAGGTAGTGACTCCAAGAGGGAACGTTATGCTCGATTGTGGGTTCATGCCCCTCGATTACTAGCTTGAGTGACAGAAACATGAGTCTAGGGGATGTGCTGTTGCCACAAGGGGGAAAACAACGGTGCTTGTGCCCGCGGGTGCAAGGATTGTTTACTTTACGCAAAGTTCTTTTAATGCAGTTGTCTGTTGCATTGAGTTTACACTATGGGTGGGGCTCGCAACTTAATACCAGCGAGATGTTCTGGATAGATATCTCAATGTGGATGATTAGTAGTAGATATTGATGGATTTCGGTCTACTTACTTTGGCGTACCACCCATGCTTTGAACCTCAACCTTTCTTGCAATGTAGTCAGCATTGGTTTGCGTTCATGGTCCTGTCAATTGCCCAGTTGTAATTCGTTTACCTCACATAGCTGTTTTATCGTCTTTTGGGAGAGAGACATCACTAGTGAACATCATGAGACTCCGGTCCATATTACCATCCTTGATCACATCCGCTATTTACTTTTCGCTTTTACTTACTATTGCAAACATTATCTATCACTACTATCATTTGCGTTTAATCCTTTGTGAACTACAAGGCCGGAGGGATTGACAACCTCTCTGTACTCGTTGGGAGCAAAGTTATTTGTATCTGTGTGCAGGTCCACGTTGATTGCTAATATCTGGCGCCGTTAGCAGTTGACACCTACTTGTTGAACCGAGGAGTCTCTGGGGATTCGATCCTTGGCATCTTTGCTAAGGGAAAAACTTCCACAACACTGCATCTCACACCTTCCACTTGGGGTAACCAACGAGGGGTTAGAGGCCCATCAGGGAGGGCCTGTTCAGAACCACCCGTGTCTCTAGGCCTGGTGTTGTGCGCCTGGAGACGCAGGATGGGGTACCTATCCAGAATTCCTGGAACATTCAGCACCTCAGGAGGTTCTATCCGTAATCAAGGCTCCGTGCCCGTGAAGGTCTCTGCTCGTGACACTCTCACGTAATAATGAGTTGGGGATGTACACGCCTCGGAGTCTCCTGAGCATTGCCTGCGGGACATCAGACGGGGCTCCCACCCATGTTCCAGTGGCAGTCCTGAGCTCCGCGCTGGGAAGAAGACGTAATGCAGGGGTGTGACGCAACCTTTTTCCTTTTTTGGCTTGGTGTTTGGATGTCAGCCTTTTCTACTTCCTTGGCTATCATCCCTTCCTCTACCCCATGCTATGAAGTTCTCGTGTTTCTTGCATTTGGTTTGGAATCTTGCTTGGAGTTTTTCTCGCCGATTTTATGTTCAGCTTTTCAGGCAGGGGCTGCGCCACTGGTTCTCCTTCACGCGCCCCGCGCGTGGGGGCTGGGACACGGTCGGTCTCGGCTCTCATCAGCCGCGATCTTGTGACCTCACCTGGCCAAGCCTGCTCAGGCTCCGGCATCGGGCTTCTCAGTCCACACGACCTATTCTGCCGAGCCTGCTCAGGCCTTGGCACCTTAACCCACACTCGACACTCTCAAGCTGTCGGGACCCCGATCCTAAGTCACACAGGTCTAGCATGTACCACATCATATCACTTTGCGGCCTCACGCACGGTATCCCCACGGGTGCCACCTTACCTGGCCCGGGACCGTTTGCGCATTTTGGTGCACGTATATGATAGTGTCGCTAGCATCCATATGATAGAGAACCCGGGCCGACATGTCTAGTTATAAACCAAAAGTGGCGCTAAATTATAGAGAAATGCATACATGACCCAGCAACGAACGTGTCGGTCATCAACGTATGAACCCAAGTCGTAGCAAGCTACAAGGACTTAAAGGAACAACGTGTGACATTTCCCCTAAGGGACAGACACGGGAACGAAGAAGGACACATGCCGACCAGCCTAAGTGTTCCGGAGCAGTAGCAAGCTACCAAGGATCAGTGGAAGCACTAGGAGACATTTCCCTGTAAGATAGGCTACAATGGTAAATAACTAGGTGTCGGATCCCACACATAGCAATACACATTACACGTACGAATAACATGCAAGTATGTGCTGTACAACATGGCATCACAACAGAACTCAACAACTCATATAGATAAGGCCCAGAAGAGGCATCATAGGATTTATTACAAACAGGGGTCACATGACCCAACATACAGAGCATACAGGCAACAGAAGCATAACATGTCTGAGTACAGACAACTACAAATGAAAAAGGCTGACAATCCTGACTATCTACAAGATCCTCCCAAGGGTACAAGATCGTAGCTGAGGTAACAAGCTAAACGTCGAAGTCCACACGGAACCACTAGTGAGACTGAAGTCTCTCTGCAAAACATAAATTAAGCAAACGTGAGTACAAAGGTACTCAGCAAGACTTACATCAGAACTAACTACACATGCATCAGTATCAACAAAGGGGTGGTGGAGTTTGACTGCAGCAAGCTAGCTTGATTCAGTGGCTATCCGGAACTACGACTGCAAGTAACTCTTTTGAGGTGGCGCACACGAGTCCACATATTCACCAATCAATACACCACTATGGATCCGCTCCCGTCTCCCTATGAGAAGGCCATCCATAGCACTCACACTTGTCTTGAGCATTTTAGAGTACCCACTTTCACTTGTCTATGTACCACAAAGCATCCAAGAAGTCCATAACCGCGGACCCGGCTATTTGAATAGATCATGTTAACCCTGCAGGGGTGTACTTCTTCACACACGCTCTCGCCACTTACCGCCATGTACACGTCGTGTATCTCGGCAACCTTCAAGCGGAAGCCCGGCGAGGGTGTCGGCCATGACTTGACTAACCACACAAGACTCTAGTCCAGGTTTATCGCCTATTCGGGTTCCATCCGTAAGGAGATCCGGCCGGGGTGTCGCTCACGGCCCCAAACGATGTGCGCGGGGTTCCCAATGTCAGGACCCCGATCCTAAGTCACACAGGTCTAGCCTGTAACACATCATATCACTTTGGGGCCTCACGCACGGTATCCCCACGAGTGCCACCTTACCTGGCCCGGGACCATTTGCACATTTTGGCACACGTATATGATAGTGTCGCTAGCATCCATATGGCAGAGAACCCGGGCCGACATGACTAGTTATAAACCAAAAGTTGCGCTAAATTACAGAGACATGCATACATGACCCAGCAAAGAACGTGTCGGTCATCAACGTATGAATCCAAGTCATAGCAAGCTACAAGAACTTAAAGGAACAACGTGTGACATTTCCCCTAAGGGACAGACACAGGAACGAAGAAGGACACATGCCGACCAGCCTAAGTGTTCCGGAGCAGTGGCAAGCTACCAAGGCTCAGTGGAAGCACTAGGAGACATTTCCCTGTAAGATAGGCTACCAAGGGTAAACAACTAGGCGTCGGATCTCACACATAGCAATACACATTACACGTACGCATAACATGTAAGTATGTGCTGTACAACATGGCATCACAACATAACTCAACAACTCATATAGATAAAGGCCCAGAAGAGCCATCATAGCATTTATTACAAACAGAGGTCACATGACCCAACATACAGAGCATATACGCAACGGAAGCATAACATGTCTGAGTACAGACAACTACAACTGAAAAAGGCTGAGAAGCCTGACTATCAACAAGACCCCCCCAAGGGTACAAGATCGTAGCTGAGGTAACAAGCTAAATGTCGAAGTCCACGCGGAACCACTAGTGAGACTGAAGTCTCTCTGCAAAACATAAATTAAGCAAACGTGAGTACAAAGGTACTCAGCAAGACTTACATCAGAACTAGCTACATATGCATCAGTATCACAAAGGGGGTGGTGGAGTTTGACTGCAGCAAGCCAGCTTTGACTCAGTGGCTATCCTGAACTACGACTGCAAGTAACTCTTTTGAGGTGGCGCACACGAGTCCACATATTCACCAATCAATACACCACTATGGATCCACTCCCGTCTCCCTACGAGAAGGCCATCCATAGCACTCACGCTTATCTTGCGCGTTTTAGAGCATCCACTTTCACTTGTCTATGAACTGTACAGGTAACCCAGAAGTCCATTACCGCAGACACGGCTATTCGAATAGATCATATATAACCCTGCAGGGGTGTACTTCTTCACACACGCTCTCGCCACTTACCGCCATATACACGTCATGTATCTCGGCAACCTTCAAGCGGAAGCCTGGCAAGGGTGTCGGCCACGACCTGACTAACCACACAAGTCTCTAGTCCAGGTTTATCGCGTATTTGGGTTCCATCCGTGGGGAGATCCGGCCGGGGTGTCGCTCACGGCCCCAAACGATGTGTACAGGGTTCCCGAGCCACAAAACGGGCGACCAGTACACCGTGCCACGTACCTGCCGCGTCACAGCCCACCCCGAGGGTCAACGCTGCGCACGACCTCCAGTAAACTACAAACACCAGAAACTAGTTGCAACTCCTGGACAGAGGACAAGGGCAGTTAATAAGTCGAGAGAGCTTGGAGCGCCCGGAGCCTAATGCGTGGTAATAGCTGATTCATGGATCACAAACACAGAACTCAGTTCCTGAGAACGGCTGCAATGAAACAACACACCATGTCCTCCTGCATGGCCTCTCATCGCTACCTTTACCAAATCGTGTTCACACACTTAGCTCACACACAGCAGGACATGTTCATCACCATTCCAATTCATCCCGGATGAATTAGACCTGACACAACTCTAAGCAATAGCAGGCATAACCAGAAAGCATGAATGAGTAGGCACAACATGGCTCAAACAACTCCTACTCATGCTAGTGGGTTTCAACTATTTACTGTGGCAATGACAGGTCATGCAGTGGAAAGGGGTTCAACTACCGCAGCAGGTAACAGTTGAAGCATTGTTGTTCTAATGCAGTAAAAGAAAGAAAGAGCGAGAGAGTGGGATTGTATCGGAATGCTCAATGGGGTTTTGCTTGCCTGGCACTTCTGAAGATAGCACCGTGTCTTCATCAGTGTCATCGGTCACATCGTCGGAACCACGTCTATCGAGAGGGGACAAAAACCGGCAACAGAGAAAGAAAACAATCAATGCGATGCACAATATGATGCATGACAATGACATGGCATTATGCTGTGATTTGAGCTAATGCAACTAGCAGTGATTTAAATGAAGTTGATTTGAACCAAAGGTTCAAATTCAAACTCCATATGTGATTATTCAAATGCCATTTAATTGATTTGACCTGATCAGCAGGTTTAACTTGTTCAAACATGCATGTAAATGCCATAAACAGATTCCTTGAATTTTTCTGATCATTTTTCATATATAAATTATTTTCATTGGAGTTATAGATTATTTTCTGTGATTTTTAGAAGTTTTGGCTATTTTCTAAAATAAATAAATCATTTCTGATTTATTTTAAATCACAAAAAATAGTTATTGCGTCAGCATGATGTCACTGTGATGTCAGCAGTCAACAAGGCCGGTCCAGGTCAAACCTGACCTGTGGGTTCCACAGGTCAGTTTCACACGTACTAATTAAAAAGTTTAACACTAACTAAAAGTTAACAGGGGCTGGGCCCCACGTGTCAGTGACTAACTAGCTAACCAAAAATTAGTACTAACCTAGGTTAATTAGCAGGGCGGCCCCACTTGTCATTGACCTAGGGGCGACTATTAAAGGTCAAACAGGGTCAAATTGACCGGCGGTTAGCCGCTGGCCGCGACAGGCGCGGCGGAGGGGCTCGGAAAACGCCCTCCGGCGACCAAATCAACGGCTGAGCCCATCTAAGAATAGCTGGAGCTCGCGCGCGTTGATTGGTGCCCTCAGCTTCGCCGGCGGCTGCCTAAAGTGACGGCTGCGACCTCAGACGCGGCGGCCGGCGTTCGGGTGATGAACGAAATGGCGCTACGGGCCACTCCAGGAGCAATGGGTGGCCCTGTCCGATGTGTGGGAGTGCAAGGCGTGCCGTGGCGAGCTCGGACGCAAGCTACGGTGGCTGTGGCCACGGCGGCGACTTGGCCGGCGGAGTCAAGCTCTCTGGTGCGGTGGTTAGCTAGGCTAGGTGGAGCAAACGACCGCGGGGAGAGAGGGGAAACAGGCACGGGCTCATGGCGAATGCAGTGGTGGCCTTGGCGAGCTTGAGGAAGCACCGGAGCGGGCACACGGCTGTCGGCGATCTCGGCGGACCGAGGTTGAAGAAGACGAAGACGGCGGCGTTTCAGGGCTTCCGGCGTCGCCTGGCTTGGTGATGAGGTCGAGGACGAGGTAGCCGAGCGACTGGGCACGCCGAGGGGTCGAGGGGGAGGCTCTGGGTGCGGCAACGACAAGCGGCGGCGACGGTGGCGCTCGGCCACAAGACACGGAGCGAGAGAGAGGAGGGGATGAGGACGAGGGAGTGGGCGAGAGAGTTCGAGGCGCTGCGTGGCGTCTCCAGGGCGTCGAGAGGGAGGCGGCAAGCAGGAGGTGGCTGGGGCGCGTGTGCGCGCACGGCGGCCACACGCCCGGCGTCCTTCTGTCATGAGGAAGACGACGGGGGAGGGGTCAGGTGGGCTGGGCGGGCTTTGCCTAGCTGGGCTGCACAGGAGCTGGGGCAGGTGAGCGCCAGGTAAGTCCTTCTCTCTCTCTCTTTTCTAAAACTTTTTGTTTTCTATTTTCTGTAACTGTTTTGGTTTTATTAAAAATGCCAGGGCATTTTCAAAAATCATGAGACTAGTTGTGGCCACTGTTTGGATTATTTCCAACAAGCAACATTTCAGTTCATGAATATTTGGACATTTAAAATAATATATAAAATTTAAATGGCCAATAGCAAATATGGTATGATTTAAACCAGTGCCCAAAATATTCCACAAAAATGTTCACTATTTTTGGTTTGGTCTCAAAGCCTTGCCAAAATTATCAAACAATGATGAAGGCACTTTGGGTCATTGGAAATGATTTTATTTTTGACCCTAGTTGAATTCATTTGATGCTAGGGTTTGAACACCCCCATTTCCAGTTTCTTACAAGATTAAACATGATGCACACATGAGGCTACCCTAGTGCATTACCAGAAGCTAGGGATGTGACAACTCACCGCTACTAAACAAGAATCTCGTCCCGAGATTCAGGACGTGAGATAACAAATCAGAGGGGACACTAACTAACACAATTTCATGATCCAAGTGTCCTCCATATAAGTGTTGATTGCTTGCCTCATGTTGATCCTGGCATCCTTGCTTTCGAGATCTTCGTCCAACACAGTGACGATGAAAGAAACTCTACAAAATTGATCTTCTGAAAGATCGAGCAACTCAAAATCAACTCATGCACTGAGACGTTGAAATATCTCTTGAGCTGAGACACGGGACACACATCCAAAGGGATGGAGTGAAACAAATGATGAAGGTTCACTTGGTAGGCAATAATTCCACACTTAAGAAAGATGGTGATCGATGTCACCAGACGGGGCACCTTAAAGAAGGTGACTCGTAGAATTATTTCCTTAAGTGGCAAAAAGAATTAATTTTGATATAGAGATCATTGAAACTCTTTATACCAGCCTGAGGCAAATCACAATTGATACTTTGAAAGAGTTGGAAAGAACGACATACTCGGGCCAGAATGGGTGATGTGGACTACCTTGTTGAAGACAACATAAGGGATGATTTTGCTTATCATCGGAAATAGATGGAACCCTTGGGTAAATGGCACATTGGCGGTGCAAGCTGGGACCAGAATGCAAATGCTGGGAATGATTCTGGTAACTAGGAAGAAACCCAACAGTAGAAAGTGAAACTACTCTTTAAGAGGTTATAGCATAATTAAGAACACTAGGAGCAATCCCGGTTAGTGCCAGTGATAACACCTAGTGCTTGTGTGTGCTCTCAAGAACTTGAGCATTTCCATCATCATCAAGGTTTTACCATTATCCATGCCAATGGTGCTGACAACACCACATACGACCATGATGAATAGCGATGGACGATGCATATGCAAAGGAAGATAACACTTTCTCAGATTTCACCTTAGCGGAGTCAAGGGGCAAAATCTGGATGATCGACCGAGAGACATTTAGCACTCCGCTTCCAATGTTCTCCTTGATGTGCTAGAGCAACCCATTTATTAAAATGGTTTGGTACCTAGAACGTCAAGTAAAAGGTCATACTTCAGGAGGACAAAAATCCATGAGGAACAACTAGGGAGTAAATCCTACGAAATCCTTATGGGGAGGTGGCCCACTTCTTCAATCAAGATTCTACAACAATAGGTCTTCCGGCTGGGTGTGTTGGCCACGGCATCCACTTTACCGGTTATCGAGAGACCAATATTATAGTTTCTTGAAAAATGCTCCAATCATCATATCTGCCCGAGATTCAGTTCTGGTTGGTGTCAGGATATTCCAGACTCATTGAGTCTAGAAATAAAATTGAAGGTTTGCAACCCAAATCGATGAGACGATGTTGCGAAATTCGCGGGATTGAAGTACGATAGCAAGCTCCAAAACATGAGTTGGTTCTGCTACAAACCTGTGAACACGTTTTCTAAGACAAGCATGACCACGTAGTAGTCTTATGATAAACACTACCGAGTACTGGTTGGGAACCATCGTCTAGGATATCGAAGTCCTTACATAAGTCATATGATTAGCTCTTATGATGGAACTTCTTCTCCTTGAACAAATCAATCAGTGGCTTGCTGTGCTAGGGATACATACGAAATGAAGATGATCAGTCTATCAGACCATGGAATACTTCAGACGTATGCATGACTGAATTGGGATGATTCCAGAGGAGGTAAAAAAACAAGCTTTCTCAAATGCACGGCGACAACTTACATCAAGTACTCGTGAATTAGGGGAAGCCACTTCTATTTTCTGTAACTGTTTTGGTTTTATTAAAAATGCCAGGGCATTTTCAAAAATCATGACACTGGTTGTGGCCTATGTTTGGATTATTTCCAACAGCCAACATTTCAGTTCATGAATATTTGGACATTTAAAATAATATATAAAATTTAAATGCCCAAATGCAAATATGGTATGATTTAAACCAGTGCCCAAAATATTCCACAAAAATGTTCAGTATTTTTGGTTTGGTCTCAAAGCCTTGCCAAAATTATCAAACATTGATGAAGGCACTTTGGGTCATTGGAAATGATTTTCTTTTTTACCATAGTTGAATTCATTTGATGCTAGGGTTTGAACACCCCCGTTTCCAGTTTCTTTCAAGATTAAACATGATGTACACATGAGGCTAGCCTAGTGCATTACCAGAAGCTAGGGATGTGACACCCAAGCCCACCTCGACGGATGGATCTACGCTTGGTACACCGTGCCATGGTGCCTAGTCTGTCCCAAGCCCACCTGTACCGGGTGCCACTTGGTAGACTACTAGCTCTACCTACAAACACCAGAAACTAGTTGCAACTCATGGACAGAGATCTAGTTGATTAATAAGTCGAGAGGGGTCGAGTTACCGGAACCCAATGTGTGGTAGTAGCTAGTCATTGGACAACTTACACATAACTCGGTTCTTAAGGACGGTCCCAGTGAGGCAACCCACCATGTACTCCTACATGGCCTCTCACCGCTACCTTTACCAAAATGTGTTCACACACTTAGCTCTCAATAGTAGGACATGTTCATAACTTTCTAATTCATCCCCGATGAATCAGACCTGACACAACTCTAAGCAACAGCAGGCATAACCAGAAAGCATGAATGAGTAAGCACAACATGGCTCAAACAACTCCTACTCATGCTAGTGGGTTTCAGCTATTTACTGTGGCAATGACAGGTCATGCAGAGGAAAGGGTTTTAGCTATCGCAGCAAAAGCAGTTCAATCATTGTTGTCCTAATGCAGTAAAGGAGAGCAGTAGCGAGAGAGTGGGATTGTATCGGAATGCTCAATGGGGGTTTGCTTGCCTGGCACTTCCAAAGATAGTAATACTCTTCATCGGTGTCATCGAACTCATCGTCGGAGCTACGTCCACTGAGAGGTGACAAAACCGGCAAACAGAGAAAGAACACAATCAATGCAATGCGACAGTATGATGCATGATCATGACATGGCAATATACTGTTGATTGAGCTAATTGTCGGTGTACTAAAGTAGGGGTACCTAAGTATCCTGACTTGTGCACGGGCAGTAGCAGCGTCCCATGGTCTGGCTCACCACGCGCCCGCCAAAACCCACTCTGGACCCCTTTGAAGCCATTCAAGAACAAAGTATTCAAGTTAAGAGACAAGACCCCGGCAAGAGGAGCTTGCCGGGAAGGCCGCACCAGGCTCAAGGTTATCACTCCAGCACAAGACCCTGGCAAGAGGAGCTTGCCAGGAAGGCCAAAGAACAGCACCTCAGAAGATATATCGCGGCGCATCATGCGCCCCGACAGGACCCAGAGAGCGACAAGCTTCCGGGCCCGGCAAGGTAGCAACCCCGGTAAGGTGCTTGCCGGGGAAGGCTTACACTGTGTGCCTGTGCTCCAGCTCATCTGGCCACGCGTCGCCCTGGGGCCCTTCTAGGGGCACGTGGCAGATGGCTGTGCAGCCTGGGGTACCCGGTGGCGAGCCGCGGTGACGAAGCCATCGTCGTGGCGAACGGAGACGCCCGGGCGGACGCTTTTGGGGTGACGGCGACGGGCATTCAATGCCTTTGTCCCCCATCGTCTGGGTTAGGTATAGATCACTGTACAACCACTATGCATACACTATTCATGCACTGTTCCATCTACCACCAAATTTACGCTTTTACCCTCCTCTACGTTGACACCTGTCGGTGACCCCTTTGAGCTATAAAAGGAGGCCCATGCACAACGTAGAGGGGGTTCGATCCCAGAAACTTGATCACTCCCACGCTCGGTGTATCTAGCACTGTAGATCTTCAAGCTCCCGAGCTCAAGAACTCAATACAACCAAAAGCAGGAGTAGGGTTTTACGCATCCGTGCGGCCCGAACCTGGGTAAACTGCCCGTGTGTGCTCCTCGATCTGCTCTTTGTGCTCCCTCCGCTCCCTCACCGTACCGACAAGGGGCTCCGGACCCATAGGTGTTTGTGGGCGACCAGTTTCCCCGACATCTTTGGCGTGCCAGGTTGGGGGCGTCGAGGTTGTGCGAACCTGATCCGGCGCTCACGCGGGCGCGACCTTCAGCAGCTTCACCAACTTCGCTAGCTTCATCGACCACATCAGCATGCCTCCGAAGAAGAAGGCTTCGGAGGTCGGGGGCCCGTCCGCGTCGATCCCACCACCACCAGAACCGACGGTTGGTGGGAGAGACGCTGGCGGAAGGGTGGACGCCGGCGAGGACACTCACGGCGCCGCCAAATCCAAGGACAAGACGGACGACCGGGCGAACTCCAAAGCCTCGGCGTCCGTGCACGCACCACATCCCTCTCAGGAGGTGCCGGACCAGCAACGACGTGGTACCGGAGGTACCATACGCTTGCTGGGACGTGGCCAAGCCGGCGGGTCGCGGGACGCTCAAGGCCAGCGTCCTGGCAAGAGCAAGGCGCGGTCGCCGGGGCGGGAACCTGCTCCTTCTAACGCTGTTAGAAGTCCGAGCATGTCTCGCTCCTCGCACCGCTCGCCACTGCTTCCCTCCTCTCCAGCAGAAGCTCTAGCCAGAGCCCAGCTGCTCCTCGACTTCCCTCCAGCGGCGGACAAGGCCGAAGACTGGAGGGCTACGATCCAGAGCCTCATCGCCTTCGCCAACAACGACACGCCGCAGCAGCCGGCAACATCACGGCCGCGGCAAGCCGACCAAGCGAAGGCCGATGGAGACAAGACCGCCGGGGGTGCAACTACCGTGCACTCCCCACCGCGGAAGTAGAAATCGCCGCCCCGCCGGATCAACGTCGATGACGACTCCACATCGTCGTCGGATCCGCGGGCTCGCTGCGATCAGGGCCAAGTCCTCGACGACAGGCGACAAGAGGACGCTCGAACTCGCATCGAGCGTCGAAGAGAAGCCCGAAGACAGTCTGACCAGCGCGCTGGGACTGCTGTCGACATGCACATGCTCGGTGAACCAGGCGACTTGCCGTATGCGGCAGGTTGCCCTGCGTTCACCCGAGAGCTGTGGCAAATCCAGTGGCCCAGCATGAAGAACTTTAAGCCCGACGTACCCGAGAAGTACGACGGCAAGACACACCCCTCGGAGTTCCTCAACATCTACACCATTGCGGTGCAGGCTGCCGGGGGACGCGACGAGAAGATCTTAGCGAACTACTTTCCGCTCGTGCTTAAGCCAAATGTCAGATCTTGGCTTATGCACTTGCCGGAGAACTCCATCTCTTCTTGGGCAGACCTGTGCCACCAGTTTGTCGGCGCCTTCACGGGCGGCCACAAACCCCACGGCCAGGAAAGCGATCTCCACATTCTTGTCCAGAAGGAGGGAGAGTCCCTGCGCAAGTACATCCAAAGATTCAGTCGCGTTCAGCACAACATCCCGGATGTCCACCCTGCCGCGGTTATCAGCGCGTTCCATCAGAACGTGCGTAACCGCCGGATGAGGGAGGAGATGGCGATGACCAAGATCCGGGACGTCAGCGAGCTTTATGCTCTGGCTGACAAGTGTGCCCGTGCTGAAGAGGGGAGGAGACTCCCCGGAGAGGATACTGGAGCAGGAGAAACGGATAGCGAGGATGCCTCCCCGGCAAGGAAAAACCGGCGGCAGAACAATAAGAAGAAGAAGAACAAGGAGGTACTGGTTGTCGAGCAGTCTGGCAAGGAGGCTGCCGCCAAGAAGACACAGGCTGGTGGCTCCGGCAAGGAGGCCACCCCTGTAGCAGCAGCCGACAAGCAGGACGGCTCCGACAAGCAGTACTGCAAGATCCACCGCACCAAGGGCCACGATCTCCAGAACTGCAAAAGAGTAGGGTACCTCGTAGAGCAGCAGAAGGCTGAATACGAGCGACGCGACAAGGAGAAGGCCCAAGAAGGCGGAGGAGAGCCCAACTAGAAGCGGCCGTTCAATGGCCGGGGAGGACGCCGCGGCAAGGCCAAGCAGCGGCAAGGAGACAGACCTCCCCGGGGCCGCGACAAGGATGAAGACGAAGACGATGACGAGGACATGGATGACGGAGATAACAGCGAGCAGGAATTCCAGAAGGCCACGGAAGTTATGTGCGTCGATGGAGGTGCCTCTCTGCACACTTCCCACCGCCAACTCAAGCAATGGGTGCAGGAAGTGAATGCAACTGAGCCACCCGTCGACTCGCGCAGGCTGCTGAAATGGTCCGGCACGCCCATCATCTTTGACCTTGAGGACCACCCTGACCGCACAACTGCGGTCGGTTGTTTGCCGATGTTGGTTTCGCCAACTATCCGCAACCTCAAGGTCACCAAGATGTTGGTTGATGGCGGGGCCGGTCTCAATTTGATCTCCTCCGCTGTGATCAAGAAGCTGCAGATCCCCGACAGCGAGCTCGAGGAAACCGGGACGTTCCAAGAAATCAACCCGGGAAGGAGCAAGCCGAAGGGGAAGTTCACGCTGCCGGTGACCTTTGGCGGAGAGCTTAACTTCAGGACGGAGAGGATCACCTTCGACGTTGCCGATATCCCATTGCCATACAATGGGATACTTGGCCGTCCTGTGCTCGCCAAGTTCATGACAGCCTCCCACCACGCATACAACATACTCAAGATGCCAGGGCCAATAAGCGTCATCTCTGTCCCCGGCGACAAGAAGGACGCGCTTATTTGCGCCGACAAGATTTACCGGGACGCAGCAGCCGCGGCAGACAGCAACACACTTGCCGCTGAAGCTCCCGGGGGGAAGACCAAGACCAAGTCCGGCAAGAGCTCTGGGGCCCACTCCGGCAAACGCACCTCTTCGGAGTGCTGCGCTGCCGTCGAGGACGCACCATCGAGCTCCACCGGCAAGTGCAAGAAAGGAATGGAAGCTCCACCGGCAACCAAGAAGGTGTCCGCCAAGGAGCACGACACTGGTGGTACCTTCACCATCAGTGCTACGCTCGACCACAAATAGGAAAGCGCGCTCGTTGCCTTCCTGCGGGCGAATGTCGACGTGTTTGCATGGCAACCGTCTGACATCCCCGGCGTTCCCAGGAAGGTAATTGAGCACAAGCTTGCTGTTTGTCCTCACGCGCGGCCCGTCAAGCAGAAGGTCAGGAAGCAAGCGGTGGAGCGCCAAGAGTTCATAGCTGAAGAAATCAAGAAGTTGGAAGCAGCAGGCCTTGTTAGTGGGGTACTACATCCCACGTGGTTGGCCAATCCAGTTGTCGTGCGTAAGGCTAATGGGAAGTGGAGACTTTGTATAGACTTCACTGATGTGAATAAAGCTTGTCCCAAGGATCCATTTCCCTTGCCGCGCATTGACCAGATTGTTGACTCCACGGCCGGATGTGAGTTGCTTTCATTTCTTGATGCACACTCCGGATACCACGAGATATTCATGTCTGAGGAAGATGAAGAGAAGACTGCATTCATTACTCCATGTGGCACATATTGCTTTATTCGCATGCCCTTTGGATTGAAGAATGCGGGCTCAACATTTGCAAGAGTGGTCCACACTGCTTTTGAACCACAGATACACAAGAATGTAGAAGCATACATGGATGATATAGTGGTCAAGGGCAAGGACAAGAATACCCTGATTCAAGACTTAGAAGAAACCTTTGAGAATCTGCACAAGATACAGCTCAAGTTGAACCCCGAGAAGTGCGTCTTCGGAGTCCCCTCCGGCAAGCTTCTCGGGTTCTTTGTGTCCCAGAGGGGGATTGAAGCCAATCCCGACAAGATAAAAGCCATCGAGCAGATCGAAGCCCCGAAGCGCGTCAAGGACGTAAGGAGGCTTGCTGGTTGTGTGGCTGCCCTCAGTAGGTTCATTTCAAAGTCTGCAGAACGCGCCCTGCCTTTCTTCAAAATCTTGAAAAAGGCAGGTCCTATGAAATGGACTCCGGAAGCGGAGGCAGCGCTGCAAGACTTGAATGGATACCTGTCCTCTACTCCAATACTTGTCGCACCTAATCCACAAGAGAAGTTGCTGCTATACTTAGCAGCAACCAATCAAGTGGTTAGTGCTGCGTTGGTAGCGGAAAGGGAGGCAGAGGAAGAGCCCACAGCCCCGGCAAGCACCTCCAGCGACAAGCAGGGGGCTCCCCCGACAAGCTCTGACCCCGACAAGGACAAGTCTGCGCAGGAACAAGGAGAGGTGCGAAAGAAGATGGTGCAGCGCCCAGTTTATTTTGTAAGTTCCCTCTTGCAGGGAGCCAGATCAAGATACTCTGGGGTGCAGAAGTTACTTTTCGGCCTCCTCATGGCCTCAAGAAAGCTGCGCCACTACTTCCAAGCACATGAGATAACAGTGGTCACTCGCTTTTCGTTGAAGAGAATATTGCAAAACCCAGAAGCAACAGGCAGGATCGTCGAGTGGGCACTGGAGCTGTCAAGCTTTGGTCTTAAGTTTGAGAGCACGTCAACTATACAGAGCAGAGCTTTGGCAGAGTTCATAGCCGAATGGACCCCAACTCTAGACGAAGAAGTTCCAGAGACAAGCATCCCCGTCCAAGAAGCAAGCAAAGAGTGGATAATGTACTTCGATGGTGCCTTCTCGCTGCAAGGCGCCGGCGCTGGCGTGTTACTCATAGCGCCCACCGGAGAGCACCTTAAGTACGTTGTTCAGATGCACTTTCCCAAGGAGCAAGCGACGAACAATACTGCTGAGTATGAAGGTTTGCTTGCCGGCCTCAGAATTGCGGCCGAACTTGGGATCAAGAAGCTGGTTGTGCGGGGAGATTCACAATTGGTGGTCCGACAAGTAACCAAGAGCTACCAAAGCCCTTTGATGGAAGCTTATGTCGATGAAGTGAGGAAGCTTGAAGAACACTTTGAAGGTCTGCAAATGGAGCATGTCCCAAGAGCTCAGAATGATATCACAGATGGCCTCTCAAAGTGTGCTGCAATGAAGTTACCTGTGGAACCAGGGACCTTCCTGCTCAAGCTAACTCAGCCATCCGTTACTCCATCAGTTGGGTAAAGCAAGAAGAGGAAGTTGGTCTCCGGCGACTACTTGCCGGCGGATCTTCCTGAAGCCGCCGCCAAGGTCCCCAAGATCAACAACCAAGATGCTAAGGAAAGCTAAGTTGCCAGAGTTTGAGCAATTCAAATTTTTCAAAAAATTTAGTTGTCTTCCTTGAACGACCACACTTTGTATGGAAAACCTGTGCGCAAAGGAACCTACCTGTGGCTAGCCGCACCCTTACTTTGTTTCGAGCACGCTCAACGGTTTAAGTGAGCTGCGACAAGTGTCGCGCCCTTACGTCGTTTTCGAGTTCGCTCAACAATCTAAGTGTGCTGCGACTAGCTGCGGCAAGGTTTCTTGCCGGCAAGGGCATTGCTAGCAGGCTGCTAAGAGTCCCGCACTCAGCGCTCGCGGCAAGGGTTCCTTTGCCGGCAAGTTCCCTAAAGGCGTAGGGTGGAAAACATACAAAGTGAAGGGACTAAACAAGGGAGATAACACTGCATTGATTATCCAAAATAAAGTTATATTACAAGATAGTTTGCCGCTGTTCTAACCAACTACTACCCATGACTTAATCGACAGCGACAAAGGAAGCAGAAAGAAGGAAGCCTAGTCTCTTCGGTCTCCGTCGACCCTCTTAATCTTGCCCGCCTTGGCTACAATGTGGGCAACTTGTGCCTTCAACGCCTCCTGGTCAGCTTCGGGCGGCAGGGTCCGGAGGACGTTGACGAGGTTGATCCCGGGGTTGCGGTTGACGATCTTCGACAACACCCGCTCCATAGTACCCGTGCAAAGCCGGCGCGCCTCGTCAGCTAGTTGCGCGGGGATCTTCTCCCGTAGCCGCGCGAGAGCCGGCGCCACTCCTCTGAAGAACATGCTCAGTTTGGCGCTGTGGGGGAGGCTCTCGTCGGGGGAGTACACGAGGTGCTACGCCCTCAGGGCCACCATCTCCTTGTCGATGTTGGCGGCGGAGGCGACGAGTTCCTCGGTCCACTGCTCCACCATTCGCTGGAAGTTGTTCTGTGGCAGGGCGGCACTATCCAGCAGCGCCCTTTCCGCCCGGAGATCATCCTTCAGCTTCGTCTCGCGGTCCCGGGCGGCGTCAAGCGAGTCGCTGAGGGTGGAAACCTTTAGCTCCAAGTTAGCAATAGAGTCCTTGGCGTCGTTGAGCTCTTTGCCTTTCTCGGAGAGGCGGACTTGCAGCTCAGAGTTGGTGTGGGCGTCCTTCTCCCGCGCCACGTTGAGCGCGGCAACCCTGTCCTCGCTCGCCTTCAAGCTCGTCTCCAACTGCGCCACCCTGGCCTCCAGATCCCTCTTGGCGGTCTCTGCGGCAGCAGCAGCGTCCCTCGCCTCCTGCAGAGCCCCGCCAATGGCCTGCTCGCGAGCGGTGAGGTCGTCCTTGTGACTATCGAGGTCGACCTTCCGCTGGTTGAGCTCTCCCTCCCGCCGAGACAGATCCTCGGCGGCCAGTCGCTGCTGCTCCTCCACCTCGGCCTTCTCGAGGAGGAACGCTTGGTGAGCTCCGGCAAGCTCTTCGCGCTCCTCCGCCAAGTTCCAGAGGGCCGCCTGGTTGGTGGCACGGAGCTCCGCGGCACGCTTCTCCAGATCAGCACCAGCCTTGGCAGCCAGAGCCTCACGGGACTCCAACTTAGCCTGCCTGGCCCGGTACAAGCCCAGGAGTCGACGTAGAAGTTGCTCCTCTTCGGGCTCGTCGCTGCTCCCGGGCGCGTCAACAACCTTCAACCCGGCGGAGGCGAGAACTTCTCCGTCGAAGGTCTCCCCCTCCACGGGTGCCCTTGATGAGGACACCCACGGGACTTGGATAAAGACCCCGTTGGCGGCCTCCAGATAGACGCCCGACCCAGCCGCGGGGGCGGAGGGGTCGGCGGCCGGCGCAGCGTCCGGCGCTCCTGCAGCCTCAGGGCCAGCAGTGCGGTCGCCGATCCCTTCCCCGGCTGCGGCGTCAGCGGTCGGGGCGGTCTCCTCGGCGGCTGGCTCATCAGCACCACCCATTCCTTCTGCGGTGGCGGCGTCGCCAGCATTGCCGCGCATGTCCTCCTCGGCGATGGTCTCCGTCTCCATCGACTCCGGGGCGGGCGGATCTGACAGAAGAAAAAGAAAAGAAAAATCGTCAAGCAAATATCCAAAAAGAAGAATCCAAGAGAAGGAAAGTACAAGGGTTTACCTGCGCGGGCCTCTTCGATAACGGGGTCCCTCGCCGGGGAATTCTCCCTTGGCGGCGTAGTAGTGGCCCCTGCTGGCGGAGGGCCGCTTGCGCCTTCCCTTGGCGGGGTGCCCACCCTTGTCGGGGTGCTCGCCCTTGGCGGGGTGCTCGCCCTTGGCGGAGAACCCATCCTTGGCGGAGCGCTGTCCCTCGCCGGGGAGCTCCTCCTTGGCGGGGAAGGTGCAACAAGCGGCTCGTCGGGGGCGACCTCTTGGTGCTCCTGCGGCAGCGGCTCCACTTCTGCACGATACAACAAGCAAACAAGACATCAATAAGGGTAACAACCTCAAGCGCGCCCGTCAAGCAGGAAAAGTGAACAAAGGGCTTACGCTGGGGCTGCGCTGGGGGCTGCTCTCCGGAGCAGCAGGCTGGTCCGGCAAGTTCGTCGCTGGCGCATCCCCCGTCGCTGCGGCAGGCTCGTCGTCCTCGAGGTCAACCACAGAGATCTTGGCCCTCTTCGACATCCTCTGGGTCAAGGTCCTGGAAGCCAAACAAGATGAGAACCAAGCAAGAGAAATCAAGACAAAAGCAACAAAAATCAAAGGAAATAGAAATTGCGAATGCTTACTCTTCCTCCTCTTCGTCGGAGCTGAGGGCGGAAAAGTCAAACTCCGCCTCGCGTGCTCCAGCGCGAGGAGCTGGAGGAGAAGGCTCCCTCGGGCGTTTGGCGGGCTCCGGAGCCGTGGGTTGCGAAGACCCCGCTCCGGTCATCCCCGAAGACCGAGGGGCGGACGGAGCACCAGAACCACTCCGGGAAGATCCCCCTCCGCTTGTCGCTCGGGCACGGGGCACCTCCTTGACGACCTTGCTCGTCGTGGTGGCGCGCGTCGCACGACGCTTCGGCTGCTGTCGGGGCGTCGGTGGCCTCACCGTCTCGGTGGTCTTGCGGAGGCGCTTCTTCGGCTGTGGCGGAGGACTTGGTGGTGGCGGAGAGTTCTCTGAGGATGAGGAGGCGTAGTCGTCGAGATTCAGAGACCCGCCAGAGTCTTCGTCAGAATCGCCCGATTCGGCGTCCTCTTCGGCGGGCTCACTCGACTCGGTCCCCTGCCCGGTAGCCTCGCTCGTCCTGGCAGGCTCCCCGACAGACTCCCCGGCAAGCTCCGCGGCAAGCTTTCCCGCGGGCATCAGCAGCTTGAGGATCTCCTCCTCCTCGGCTTGGCTCACCGCATCCGCCGCTTCCGCTTCCTCCATGGTGTACCCAAATTCACCCGCGGCCGCCGCTGCGGCGGCCTCCTCCATCATGTTGGCTATATATGCCACGTCCCGGTCGGTGGTCGCCCGGGTGAGGCCCTTTTTCTCCTCGGGGTTGCGTGGCCGTTCGACCAGATTATCAAAAAAGGTCTGCATGGTCTCCTCTGAAGGCGTCAGCCAAGTAGGAACAACCCCGTGGGAGTCACACTCAGGCATTGCCGCGCGGATGGCACTAAGGGCAGAGTTGTTGCACAATGGAACTACTCCGTCCGATGGTCTGAACCACTCCGGGTGCTTGGGGCCATGTTTGAACAGCTCCCGGACCATCCCCTTGAGTTCCAAGACAGTGAAGTTATAATTCAGCCCGGGGCGCAGCCTCATGCGGTCTGCCGCGTTGCCAAACTCCCAGGCATGCCTCTTCCTTTCCTGCAGAGGGCCAATGTGGCGGCAGAGGAAATCAGCCCCAACCTCACCTACAGTCAGGTTGGCGGCCAGGAGGCGAAGGATCCTAGTGAGGGCAATCTGCAGCTTGTCGTCCTCCGGGGCCAAATCACTCCAATCCTTGCCGCGCACTATTGCAGTCCGGTGCGGCAAGGTAAACGGCTCGGGTTCATCTTCCATGACCCAGCACCAATCAGCCCTCCACTCTTCCCACTTGCCGCGGAGCTCTTCGATCAAGTACGCCTCCTTCTTGCCAAGTCTGAAGATCCAGGAGATACCGCCGGAGAGTGGAGATCCAGACTCTACTCTAGGTGTGAAGAAGTGGAGGAAGAGAGCTACGTTTGGATGAACCCCGATATAGTTTTCGCACAGATGTGCGAAAACGGCCAAAGTGAGGACGGCATTCGGGGTGAAATCAAGGAGGCGGAGTCCGTACGTGTTCATCACATCGCAGAAAAACTCTGAATACGGAGGACAGAGACCGCAATGGAAGAACAAAGCGAAGAAGTGGTAACCTCCCGGGTACATGTCGACGGCTACGGCGGGGAGGACTCTGGTGCGCGGGTGAGCCTTCGTCTCCCTCGCCCAGAACAGGTAATACTTGTCCCGCAGCTCCCTCGCGCCGAGCCTCGGCGGGAAGGCCACCATCCTTCTCCGCATGGCTGCCAGCTTCGCCGCCTTGTCGGACTTCTCCTTCTTCGCCTTGTCGCTCTTCGCCTTGTCGCTCTTCGGGGCCATGGCGGGGACGGCGAGGGAGTTCGACGGCGCCGCGGATGCTGGAAATGGCGGAGGAGAGGGTGGAGCTCGGCTCTCTGTCGACCTTTGGGGAGGCAGAGAGCGGCGGGGGTTTCTGGAGATTCAGCACACAATGAAAGCAATGGGGGGAAACTGCCCCTGCTTCCTCTGCTTTTAAGGGGGAAGTGGGGGACGTTCCGCATTTTCCCATTAAAGAAGCAGGCCACGATCTCTCCCACGACGCCGCAATCGACGCGTGCCGTTAGGGAGAGATACGGAGTGGGAAACGGCGCGCCGTGGGCCGCGTGTGCCCGTGCACTGTTTTGGGCCTGGCCCAACAGCGCTCCGCACCGTGTGTGGCCCAGGCCCGGGGGCTCCTGTCGGTGTACTAAAGTAGGGGTACCTTAGTATCCCGACTTGTGCACGGGCAGTAGCAGCGTCCCATGGTCTGGCTCACCACGCGCCCGCCAAAACCCACTCTGGACCCCTTTGAAGCCATTCAAGAACAAAGTATTCAAGTTAAGAGACAAGACCCCGGCAAGAGGAGCTTGCCGGGAAGGCCGCACCAGGCTCAAGGTTATCACTCCAGCACAAGACCCTGGCAAGAGGAGCTTGCCAGGAAGGCCAAAGAACAGCACCTCAGAAGATATATCGCGGCGCATCATGCGCCCCGACAGGACCCGGAGAGCGACAAGCTTCCGGGCCCGGTAAGGTGCTTGCCGGGGAAGGCTTACACTGTGTGCCTGCGCTCCAGCTCATCTGGCCATGCGTCGCCCAGGGGCCCTTCCAGGGGCACGTGGCAGATGGCTGTGCAGCCTGGGGTACACGGTGGCGAGCCGCGGTGACGAAGCCATCATCGTGGCGAACGGAGACGCCCGGGCGGACGCTTTTGGGGTGACGGCGATGGGCATTCAATGCCTTTGTCCCCCATCGTCTGGGTTAGGTATAGATCACTGTACAACCACTGTGCATACACTGTTCATGCACTGTTCCATCTACCACCAAATTTACGCTTTTACCCTCCTCTACGTTGACACATGTCGGTGACCCCTTTGAGCTATAAAAGGAGGCCCATGCACAACGTAGAGGGGGTTCGATCCCAGAAACTTGATCACTCCCACGCTCGGTGTAGCTAGCATTGTAGATCTTCAAGCTCCCGAGCTCAAGAACTCAATATAACCAAAAGCAGGAGTAGGGTTTTATGCATCCGTGCGGCCCGAACCTGGGTAAACTGCCCGTGTGTGCTCCTCGATCTGCTCTTTGTGCTCCCTCCGCTCCCTCACCGTACCGACAAGGGGCTCCGGTCCCATAGGTGTTCGTGGGCGACCAGTTTACCCGACACTAATGCAACTAGCAACACAATTAAATGAAGTTGGTTTGAACCCAAGGTTCAAATTCAAACTCCACATGCGGTTATTTTAATATCATTTAATTGATTTGACCTGATCAGCAGGTTTAACTTGTTCAAACATGCATGAAATGCCATAAACAGATTCCTCATATTTGTCTGATAATTTTTCATATATAACTTATTTTAATCTGAGCTACGGTTGATTTTATATGATTTTTAGAAGTTTTAACTAATTTCTGAAATAAATAAATCATTTCTGGTTTATTTAAAATTCCAGAAAGGCTTTATGACGTCATAGTGACATCATCACTACGTCAGCAAGTCAAAGGCGCCAGCCCAGGTCAAACCTGACGGCTGGGACCCACATGTTAGTGGCATAGCTAGTTAATAAAGACTGTTAGTGCTAACTAGCTAACTAACTTAATTAACCCAGAGGCTGGGCCCATAGGTCAGTGACTAACCTAACTAACTAGATTAATTAGCATTTAACTTAACTAACCTAGCTAATTAGAGGCGGGGGGCCCACACGTCAGTGATCCAGGGGGTCAAACTGGGTCAACCCGGGTCAAACTCACTGCAGTTGACCCGTGGCTCGTCAGCGGCGGAGCCAGAGACGGCGGAGGGCGTCGGGTTTCGCCCTCAGGCGACCAAACGCGCGGCGGTTTGGTTCTTTGGGACGCTGGTGCTCGTCTGCATCCAACGGTGGTGGCGGCTGGAGCTGGGGTGGCCGGAAACGGCGGCGGCGACCTCAACGACGGCGGCCGAAGCTCGGGTGCCGACGGCTGTGGCGCTAAGAAGCACGAAAAGGCGAGCTAAAGGCTCCGTTCATCTCCTGGGAGCAACCCGAGCACGATGACAAGCTCAGGTGCAGGCTACGGTGTTCGTAGCCATGGTGGCGATGAAGCACGGCTCCGGCGAGCTTCGGAGCTCAAGGGGACGGTGTCTACGGCGAGAGATGGACCACGGGGTCAAGGGGAAAACGGAGAGGAGCTCACATCGGCTCAGATGAGAAGCTCAGCCGGCCCGGGGAAGTTCTGGAGCGGCCTAATCGGCGTCGACGATCTTCGGGCACCGGCGGCGAGGACGAGCTCGATGTCGTCGGTGTGGTGCTCCTCGGCTTGTGTTCTTGCCCGTTGAAGTTGCGGGAGATGCTTTGGAGCTGTTGGACACGATGAGATGATGAGGGGACGGCGGTGGCTGCAGTGGTCTCGGTGGCACCGCCATGGCGGCTTGGGCCATGAGGGGAGAACGAGGGAGAGGACGAGGGAGAAAGCAGACATTGAGGGGAAAGGACCACGGGGGTTCGAGGCATCTCCAGCGGCGCAAGGACAAGGCCTCGCGAGGGCCAGGCAGGCAGCTGCGTGCCGGCGCGCGCGGGCGTCATGCGCTGCTTCCCCTCTGACTACTGGCAAGAGGAGGAAGACGAAAGAAGGGGAAGCGGTGGTGGGCTGGGCCAGGTGGGCTGGGCCGGCTCAGGTGAGCCCAGGTAAGCTTCCCTCTTTTTCACCTTTTTGTTTCTCTTTCCTATTTTTGTTTTCTGTTTTGATTTGAATCTTGCCACTGTTTGAAATTCCAACTGTTTCAAACCAGTGCCAAAAACCCTCTGAACAATTTTATGTTGCTAGGTGGACTTTTCCAAAAGAACATAAAACATTTCAAAGTCATTTGAAAATATACTCTATATATTATGAATATAATTCCAAATTCAAACACAATAATAATTTAAATTCCATGCCCAAAATATTCCTAAAAATGTTCATTATTTTTGGTTTGGTGCAAAAGCCTTGCCAAAAATATCAAACTATTAATAAGAACACTTTGGAAACATTGAATGCAATTTATTTTAACCGGACCTATTTGAATTTTGAAGTGCTAGGGTTTGATCAATCCCCATTTCAACCTTCAAAGGAAAATAAACATGATGCATGATGCACTCAAGGGCAACTAATTACAAGCAAGACAACAAGGGCTGATCTAGGGCTGTGACACAAGCGAGCCCAAGGGCGCAAGCCCTCGGCAGCCCGTATAGGCACACTCATACTCGGGGGCTCCGCACGTCAGGACCCCCCGAACTCAGCCACCCTCATGACCCGTCAGGGGCTCATGACGCCGATGAGTCAGGAGCACTTTGCCTCAAGACGTCGCAACACATAAGCTAAGTAATCTCATCCAGACAAAAAACATAATAGCAAGTTCTCATTTCATACATATGCCATAGTCCATTACATGCCTTCTCGAGGCAACCTAAAATTTTGGTACGGGAAGGAAATGAAGAACAAAAAGAAGCAGAGGTTGACCCGCTGAGCCGCAGCTCGGCACCGTTGCCCCCACTCGGTCGGAGTCTTCCAGCTCCTCCCGCTTCACCGGGGCGCGGCGGCGCGACGACTCTCCCCCTTGCCGAGTCCAGCTCGGCGGCGCGGCGGCTCAGTGGAGCCGCCGCTGCTGGAGGATTTGCTTCTGCCATAGAGGGGGGACCCGCGTCGCCCACCAAGACCAAGCTCATCTCCAGAGGAAGAGCTGCTCCTCCGGACGACGTCGCCACCCTCCTCCTCGTCGGCGGCCTCGGGATAGCACGCAAGACGCCTCCCTTCCTCCGAGAATACCCTGACAAATAGCGTTGAGACACCGTGATACCTGAAGTGGAGCGTGCACCTCCCATGCAGCCGGCACGCGCATGCAAATGACTGCCAGTCGCGCTCCAGGAACACGTCGCCTAAGGGGGAATGTCGACCTCCACCCAGGAAGCTCCACTGCAGCAGCCATCGGTCTGCAGCCAGAGGCCGCTAGGGCCTCCGGCTGGCAGCACATTGCCGAACGAGCGGGGGAGCCGGAGCCACAAGCCGCCAGGCTTCTCCGCCCACACTGCGAACTCCGACGACACATCGAAGGAGTGGAGTTGTGGGCGCGGAGGACGCACAACCACCGGATGGTGTCCCGCCCCCTCGCCCACCGCCGGACACGACCACCTCCGCCGCGAGAAGAGGCGCCGCGCCGCCCGCCGGCGACCGCGTTGGACCTTGGAAGGCCGCGCCCGCTTCCTCGAGGAGCCGTCGCAGGTGTAGCGGCATACTTGTGGGGACGGCCACGGCCCCTCTTCGGCCACGGCGAGGCTAGCTCCTTCGAGGCCTTCCCTTTCTCCGCAGCGGACAACTTCCTCAGAGGCGCCATGGAGACCTCGCAGAGAGAAGAAGAACAGGGAGCGAACAAGAAAGCAGATGGCGCTGGCTTGAAGATTGCTTGGGGGCTCCCCCTGGTCCCATTTATAGGGAGGAGGAGCCCAACCGCGAGTCACCGGCGTCACACCAATAGTGATCCCGTCATCCACGCCGAGGAGACATCATGTCGCACGGTCACCAAAGCTGCCTGGGGAAGTGGAGACGCCATGTCCCATCCAACCGTCACACGCCAGCCTGGCCCGCAGTCTTTTGGGGCCCGCCGCGCTTCATCCTCGACTAAGGCTTCGCCCCGAAGCCAACTCCACGCACGCCTTGGGCCCAGGGGCTACTGTCGGCATCTTGGGTACCAGGGTACCTAGACTTGCCTACCTGCGGCCCGTGACGCGCTCCTACTACGGCCTGGTACGGCCCAACTGATCGACCAACTGCTCAAGACCCTCGCGAGGGGGCTAAGCCTCGCGAGGAGAACGACACCAAGACCCTCTCAGGAGCGGCTTCGGCTAGGCTGCTCCGGAGGGGCGGAGAACTCAAGGAGGAGGCAGTGATGCGAGCAGTGACGCACCGCACCAGAGGGTGCCAGCGCGTGCCAGCAGTGCAGTTGCCGTTTTGGTGCCAAGGAGACAACGCAGGCACAGGTTCCCGAGGGGCAAGAAAAAGGTTTCCCCTTCCGTGCAACAAGACCTAAGACCGCAAGGACGACAGGGAGGATGTCACCACCGAGCCCAGCACCGCGTCATCGCCTGATCTCTTTGCAGGCGGAGACCGATTTTGTCAGGATAGGAACGTCCTTGTGTTCCCGCTCAAAATGTCCATTGTGGGATCCCTTCCCGCCTAAACATTTCGGGGAAAGAGGACCCTGGCCGCCTATATAAGTACCTAGGGTTTCCACTGTGCAGGGATCTGAGCTAATCTGGATCGACCTCATCTCAAACACCCCACCTTCACTTCAAGGAGCAAGAACACTTGCCTACTGACCCTCTTGAGCTCTCCCCCTGAGCTAAAGAACCACTGTACTTGTTCATACTCAAGCCCCCCCTGAGGCTAATCCACTCAAGCAGGACGTAGGGTTTTACACCGCAAGGTGGCCTGAACCTGGGTAAACTCGTGTGTGCTTTTACTTGTTGCTTGCTCGAATCTCACCATCGCGCGAGGGCTTGGTGCTAGGTAGACGTGAGCGGGAGAGATCTTCGTTCATGCCCCTGTGTTCGAAATTCTTTGGGTTTGCAGAGCCCGTGATCTGACAGCGGTCGGTGTCCTCTCCGGCGCCACCACCGCCGGCGCCCCTAGAAGTGTTGTCTGCACCACCTCCGCCAAGACGGCATCACCGCCGCCTCCGTCGGCCGCCGCTCGCTCGGCCGCGTCGGCCCGCTATGGGGTCCCGTCCTCGATGACCACGACCTGCCGATCGAGGTCCATCACGTATGGACGGCCGTTGTGGCCGTGCACCACCTCCAACGACGGCACGAAAGCCGTCGCCACCACCGTCGTCCCGGCCGGCATCTCCGGCTACGCCGGCTCGCGCCCACGCCTCCGTGGTGCTGTTCCAGGCCCAGGTCGACGCCGGCTTCAGCTCGGCCTCGTCCCGGTCCCGATCCTGCCTGGCCCAGCCTTCTGCGTCAGATGGATGCCTACCAAGGTACGGATCCGCCCACCCCTCCTCCTCGCCCTGGTCGACGGTGCTGGACTGGCTCTTCTGGAACCCGGCACCCTCGGGGGACGCGGCCTCCGCTGCCGCCAGTGCCAACGAGATCGGTGATCTGAAAAAACCAAACAAGTAAGCAAAGAAGGGCTCAACGGAGCCACTCGGCTCGGGTCAAAGAAAAGCTCACCCCGGCAGCACCGGCACGGCGTGCCTCGTCGGCTGGGTGACGCGCCTCCTTTTGGCGGCCGGCTTCGCGCCCCCAACCGTGCCAGTCGTGCGCTTCACGGGCGGAGCCGACGGCGCGGCGCTGCCCTTCCCATGTGGGCGGCTCGCCGCCGGCATCACCCGGGACGACTTGGCTCCAGCCACGCCACCGCCTCGTCTGCCCACCGCCGTCAACGCCGCCCATGATGACCCGGCTCCAGCCGCGCTTCTGCCTCGTCCACCCGGCGCAGCTACACCAACGACCCACGTCAACATCTCCGACGCCGTCACATAACTGGCGACACAAGAAAGAAAGATGGGCTCACCTTCTCGGCGGCCGCTCCCTCCCCTCCGCCGTGGGCCTCGGGCTCCTCCGAGACAACGCACACCACCTGCATCCCAGTCCGGTCGTAAGCATGCCGAATGGCATTCACAAGCACCTCCCGCGTCGCGTCCGGGCGGATAAGAAGATGTGCAGGAGCAAAATATGGAGACCAGGGACTCGCCATCGATGCCGGGTTCGCATGACTGTGCGGGGCCTTCCCGTAATTCCGGTCATCGGGCAGGTTGGCCTTGGAGATTTTATTAACCCGGCGCGCGACCTGGTCCGCCCTCAACCGCAGAGTGGACATAAAGTCGGGGTACTCGAGGCCGGTCATCTCGCTGATGAGATGGACGCGCTGGTGCAGCGGCAGCACCCGCCGAGCGATGAAGGCCGTGATGAGGTTGTTGCCAGAGAGCCCTTCCCGCTCCTTCATCGCCGCCACCCGCTCACACAGGTTGAGCACCACCTGCGACGGCCGCTTGGGGTAGTACGACCAATTCTGTTTCGCCCACGACGGCGAGTTGATGAACGGCGGCAGATTGATGCGGTCCGCGTCCAGATTGCGGATGTAGAAGGAGAGTTGCGACTTCTTGGCAGAATCCTCCAATGGCACCTTGGGGCGCTCGTCCCCCGGCCGCCTGCAGATGACGGCGGCACCGCACTCCGACATCTCCCCGGCCTTCGGCCCCTGCTGCTTCAGGGTGAAGAGGCACGCAAAGAGGTCGAGGGAGGGCTCGACCTCGAGATACGCCTCGCAGAGCGTGACGAAGCCCGAGAGCTGCATGATGGTGCCGGCTCGAAGATGGTGGGGCTGGAACCCAAAGAACTCTAGGAACTCGCGGAAGAAGTCGCTCGCGGGCAAACTGAACCGCGCTTGAAGTGCGTGAAGAAAACCACGCGCTCCGCGCCCTTGGGGCATGGCTCCCGCTCGTCCCCCGACAAGCGCACGGCGACCTTCGTCTCTGGCGGAAGGCGCTTGGTGGTGCGGAGATAGGGCATGTCATCCTCAGTGACAGTCGAGCCCATCCATGAGCCCGACGGCAACGCCATCAGGAAGAGCGTGGGAGAGAAAGGAGAAAAGGCTGGCCTCTGCTTGGGACGACGGGCGTCGCGGTGCTCAGCGGTTGCAAGAAGCAGAGGAGACAAGGAAAGGCAGGAGGGCATGAGCGAGAACAATTTCCTTCGCCCCCTCAGCCAATTTATAACCACGGTTCGAACATGGGGCGGTGGGATCAATTGTGTCCGCCTCTCCCACTTCTCCGCAATAAATGCGCACATACTTGCGCAATAACTGCCCCCAGAAGGACAACCGGTTCTAGGACAGGGCAATAAATCTGCGTGCATGGGCCGAGGCCGCGCGGCCGCGGGCCCCAGCGCGTCACCCCGTCTCATCATGCGCGTCGCCCGTCAGGCCTCTCCGGCTTCCGGGCACCACGTGGCGCCCGCACGGAACCCAAAATATCTCATGATTCGGCGGACTCCTCGGTTTCCCGCCGTTGCCGAAACGCCGCAATCCGGCTTCCGGAAACCGGCACACAGCGGGTGTTGCCGGGTCCGGCGGCCCCCAAGTTCGCCTCCAAGGGAAGGAAACTGCGAAGGCTCTTTCACCCGAAGACGACGGACCTTCATAGCTTCGGGGACTACTATCGGGGGGATGAACCCAAGGCATGCAACGGAAGCCGGATCCTTTTCCAAAACGACGCGGCCAACATTGTCCCGCAATCCGGCTCTCACTTGGCCGGGTCGCTCGACCCGGCCAGGACCCATGATCCGGCCAAGACTCTCCAGTCCGGCTGGCTCCCATGATCCGGCCCCAACGGCCTGCTCAAGGGATCCGGACCCTGCGCGCGAAAACTTCTCCAACAAGTGTGGCGTGTTCCCCAATCCGACCGCGGGTCAGCTCCCATTCCATCCCAGCCATACGATGGGACGCGACGCCACCCATCGATGACCGAGGCAACAGTACCGACCCCATGCCCCTATTCAGCCAAGGCATTGAAACAGTGTGATCACCACCACCCATGACGCCGGCAGACGCTGACATGACGGAATACACGGTACCCGACTCAACCCGGCCACTACCTAACAAACGACAAGACGGCACACAGTGCCCCCGTACCCAGCGGGCCCCACATCCGAGGAACCTGGCGAGCCCTGTACTCGGCGGGTCCCAGCGTCGGCTTCCCGGATGATAACAATCCGGCCCCACGGCCATGTAACATTACCATTGTATCCCTGAGGGTTTAACCTATAAAACCCCTAGAGCCCTCATGCATACGGTCGAGCCCTAGTAAAAAACATGATAGACACACACCTCGGGAGAAGAAGCCTAAGCCCTGGCCTGTCTTCCTCCTTCCTCCATACAGCTCAAGGAGAAACTCTATACTGGTAAAGCATCAACCACGCTCAGTAGGATTAGGGGTGTTATCTCTCCGGAGAGCCCCGAACCTGGGTATGTCTTGTGTCCCACGCTCGCTCATACCAACCTCGCCTCTGAAGCCCACCAGTGCCCTCGAGCCGCCTCCTTTCTTTAGCCATCCCTTGGCATCTGCCATGCGCTCAGCACGACACCCTCTTAATAGTACGGCTTTCTTACGACTCAAATCCACCAAAAATAAACATAGAGAAACGCCGTCTTCGATAGGCTCCGAGAAGCAACGAATCATCGTGTGCCTAGACATGAGATATCTGAAATGCTCAATGCACATGATTAGTCCGCAAAAGTATTGTCATCAATCACCAAAACCACATAGGGAGAAATATGCCCTTATAATGGGCATTTTTGGTAGTAGAGGAAAAATAAAATTGCAATATAGATCTGAAAGTATATGATAGGAAAATAGACCCGGGTGACGAGGACATGTACCTAAGGTAGGGTCTTAGGCCTGACCTGTACGCCCTACCCAAAGACACTTCATAGGAGCCCAAGTCCTAAAAAGAGCATCTCTGAAGTTTCCGACTGAACTCACATGAAGCACAGTACACTCGACAGGAGATATTACTTGGAATACGCAATTCCACTCGACGGCATAAGAACCCGCTCGGAGTACGGAATACCCAGAGTCACCCCGGGATGGCAACGGCCAGGCATTCACTTCGACATCATAAAGATCATTTAGTATGAACGTTACCAGTAACACTCTAGACTTAATTCTCAATTGAACCCTTGTATAACTGAAGGCTGAGAGGGTCCAGCTTACTCTATGTAAGCCACCCCTCCCCTCAGGTGCAAGGGTTCGCACCCCTTGTAACTATTCCATATACCAATTGACAGAGCCTCCGCGGCACCGATACGTAGGGGTGTTACCTCCTCCGAGAGGGGCCTGAACTCGTAAATCTGTGTCACAACCTTGCCGTAGCTAGGACTCTGCCTTCTACTTCATACCCCCTACCTCTACTGTCAGATACGTTCCCACGACAGTTGGCGCCCACCGTGGGGCAGGCGTCTAGGCGACTTCCCGGAAGGTTGCATTTTTCGATCCCCTTCAACATGGTTTTCGGCGGTGAACTTTCTTTAGGCCGCGAGATCCGTCTCGGTGCGCTCATCTTCATTGCCGACAATTCGTCTTGGCTGCAAGAAGCTCCCCTCGATGTCGAGTCGCTCCCGGTCCATGGTTCAACGCAGTTTCACACAAGTGTGTGCAGCATCCTCTTGCGGCAGCCGTCCACTCAGTATCGGTCGGCCCCGACGTAGTCTTCACCACTCGTCGCTCGTCGTCGTAAGTGGTCCGGTCGCTCGCGGCTTCAGCGGTGGCTCCGCCATGCGGTGAGTCATAAGTCGATGCATCCACAGGTCACGGCTATCGAGCCGGACGAGTCCTTGTGTAACCTGTTTGATCTGTCGACCAGTTATACATGCTCGCTTTCCGAGTGCGAAAGCAATGATCCCGCTGTCGAGGTCCTCGTGGTCGATTCTCAACATTGCCCACGTGGGGTTTCCCATGGCGGAGAGGATGGTGATGGCCCATCGCATGGCGATGACGAATACCACCCGCAGCCCCTCATAGTAGAGTAGAGGGAGGCTACGCGACGCAGAGACGAGCAAGCCCTCCAGACCCCCATCATCGGGGAGACCACCAAAGCACATGCTTTGGAGTGTGCGCGCTTAGCCACTCTCGCCGAGCGAGCGCGACTGGAGAATCTCCAGAGATCACTCGACAAACGCGCCCGCGCGTGGTTCCCAAGTTCCAGTCGAAGTCAGCGGCAACTATTTCCGACTGGTACTCGAGACGAGTGTCAAGTATACCGCATGCCTATTCAAAAATGTTGCAATAGTTGCATGCATAGTGGATTCAATCCAACCATCCCATTCCGAGGCTGGAAAAGGCCTGTAACAGATTCACACGTTACTCAGAGTGGATGGCGAGCAGAATTCTGCTGTGTCTCAGTCGCGCAACAGGATACATAGCTGGTCCGTCAGAGCAGAAACAATTCAATCAACCCATAGCCCCGGATCGCCTCCGCGGTGAGAAGGACGCAGCTACCTTCAAGGTCAGCACCTGGATCGAGGTCATGGACAGTTTGATCCCTGACATCACCGTGACGATCGCCGTCGAGTGCCCACGCCCCCTCCGAGGGGTTGCTCGTACGCACCCCGGCGGTACGATGACATGCACCCACACGGCGACAAGCGAAGATTCCCAGTTGACCCCCGTGAGCCTGGTTTCGATGCGGGATCGCTCCTCGTGCAAGGTTTGGTCGACAGAGGGAGAGCTAACAGAGACGGTTCGGTCAGAGATCGTCTGAGTGGAAGTGGAACATTTCTTTCTGGGCCCGAGTGTTTCAGTCGGGCCATTCGAGCTGCTGTAATTCCCCCTAACTTCAGATTGGCGACGAGAGTCAGCAAGTTCACCGGTGAGTCAAAGCCAGTCACATGGCTATAAGATTACCGAGTGGCAATTCAAATTGGTGGAGGCAATGATGAGGTGATTATGAAGCATTTGCCCTTGATGCTCGAAGGCTCAGCCAGGGCGTGGCTCAACCAGTTGGTGCCTTCCAGCATATACTGTTGGGATGACCTAGCCCGAGTGTTTATCAGGACTTTCGAAGGCACCTGCAAGTGGCCAGCTGGACTAACTGAATTGCAACATTGCGTCTAGAAGCTGAGTGAAACTCTGAGGAATTACATCCATCATTGGACCACTCTGCACCATGCAGTGGAGAATGTTTCAGCACATCAGGCAGTTTGTGCCTTCAAAGAAGGCGTGAGATATAGAGAGCTAATCTAGAAGTTTGGCCATTCTAGCGACATGCCTATGAACCACATGATGGAGATTGCCACTCGGTACGCCAATGGCGAAGAAGGAGACCGCCTCCGCAGTGGAAAAGGGAAGGCATCCGATCCAGAGGCCGGTGGTAGAAATACGGTCGAAAGCAAAAGCGCAAATCCGAAGCCACCATTCAGGCCGAGGCAGCAGTTGTGACAACCCAAAACAAGACCAAGGGGAAGCCCAAAGGTCCGTGGTTACCCAAGGAAATGGAAGATCGGTCGGGTCAAGACGTCCTAGATCTCCCATGTCCCATCCACACGAAGAAGGATGAAGAAGGTAACCTGGTTTATCCGAAGCACACCACTCGACAGTGTAGGTTCCTTATACAGTAGTTTCGGAAAGGTCAGTCGAGTGAAAATGGTTCGGATAAAGATGAGGATGAAGAGAAGACAAACAACTTCCCAAAGGTCAACGCCACTCTGATGATTTTTTCTGATGTCAAAATCAAAAGCTGCCACTTTGATGATTTTTGCTGATCTCGAAAGCAAAAGCCGACTGAAAGTTATCAACCGCGAAGTTAACATGGTCGCTCGAGCGACCCCCACATATCTTAAGTGGTCGCAGACTGCAATCACCTTCGATCAGTCGGATCACCCAGCTCATGTAGCTATCCCAGGACGGCAAGCTCTAGTGGTCGACTCGGTTGTCGAAGGCACTCGACTGCGTAAGGTACTCATGGATGGTGGCAGTGGTCTGAACATTTTATATGCTGAAACCCTTCTGGGAATGGGCATCCTGATGTCGTGACTTAGCAAAAGCAATATGATATTTCACGCAGTCATCCCAGGGAAGAAGTTGAAATCACTCGGCCAGATCGCTCTGGATGTGACCTTTGGTGACTTGAAGAATTTCCGCAAGGAAAATTTGACCTTTGAGGTGGTGGATTTTCAAAGTGCCTACCACGCTATTTTGGGCCAACCAGCATACGCTCGTTTCATGGCCCACCCATGTTATGTGTACCTCACATTGAAGATGCCCGAACCTAGACGGGTGATGAACGTAGCAAGATAAGAGACTGTATTCGGGGGGAAATGGTGGATATGAGCACCAAAGAAGTTCAAAAACCCTCAGAAGAATGGATGAGAAGGCATAGAGAAACCTCGGTCGACATGGGTGGTGAGGAGTACGCGCTCACCCTCGCGCGGCTCGGTCTCGACCTCCCCCTTCGGCAACCTCCATGATCTGTGCGCAATCAGGCCATGGGCGGCGAGGCCCTCCAGGTCATCCTCCGTGACGGTGGAGCGAATCCAGTCCCCCTGGAACCAGCCAGGCGGCATACCGGACCATGAGGTCGATCACTTCGCCTTCTTTTTGCCCTTGGTCACCGCCTTCTTTGCGCGCTCTGAAGTCGCGCCCTTGTCCTTCGCCATTGGAGCGGAGCTCGAGGGGAGTGGGCTGAGGAATAGGGAAACGGGAGAGACGAGGCGGAGAAACGGAGAAGAAACTGGTGAATGAGGGGCACAGTGACACGCCTCAGCGATGGCGCCTTTTATGGCCTCATTTCTGACTGGCTGACCCGTGGGCCCATGCAATCATGTCGCATCCCATAACAGACATGAGCCCTATACATGGTGAAAAAGGTGGCGCGATGAGAGGCGGAGAAACGGAGAAGAAACCGGTGAATGAGGGGCACAATGCCACGCCTTAGCGATGGCGCCTTTTATGGCCTCATTTCCGACTGGCTGACCCGTGGGCCCATGCAATCATGTCGCATCCCGTAACAGACATCAGCCCTATACATGGTGAAAAAGGTGGCGCGATGATCGAGGAGTCCCTATCCACCTGCCCCGCCTACTACACCGCGTCCCGTTCCACATGCTTCTCCAGATTTCGAATCCCGCAAGATCCGGGAACTGCAGGGCAATCGATCATGCAGAAGATATCGGAACCTGATCTACTCGAAGGCATACACCATATTTCACTCGGCGATCCCATAGAACCAGAATGGATCGGGGCAACTAACAAAGAGTCGAATCAAGGACTCACTTCCGGGCGCCCTAGAAATTTTACTCGAAGTACATGATCGAATCGGATCTTCCTTTAAGACTTTACTCAGTCGACCCCCGATCCATTCGGGGGCTAATGACGAGGACATGTACCTAGGGTAGGGTCTTAGGCCTGACATGTACGCCCTACCCAAGGACAGTTCACAGGAGCGCAAGTCCTAAAAGGAGCTTCTCCGAAGATTTTGACTGAACTCACCTAAAGCACAATACACTAAACAGGAGATATCACTCGGAATACCAAATTCCACTCGACGGCATAAGAACCCACTCGGAGTACAGAATACCCAGAGTCACCCCGGGATGGCAACGGCCAGGCATTCACTTCGACATCAAAATGATCATTTAGTACGGACGTTACCAGTAACGCCATGGACTTAACTCTCAATAGAACCCTCGTATAATTGAAGGCTAAGAGGGTCGGACGCACTCTATATAAGACACCCCTCCCCTCAGGCGCAAGGGTTCGCACCCCTTGTAACTATTCCATATACCAATCGTCAGAGCCTCCGCGACACATAGACGTAGGGCTGTTACCTCCTCCGAGATGGGCCTCAACTCGTAAATCTGTGTCACAATGTCACAACCCTTGATTAGCCTTTGTTTGTTTTTGCATGATCATCGTGTGCATCATGTCTAATTTCTTTTGAAGGTTGAAATGGGAATGGCAGAAACCCCCCAGCACCCTCTTTAATCCAACTAGGGTTTACTTAAATACTTTTCAATGTACCCAAAATGCCCTTCACAAAATGTTCATCATTTTTGGTCTTCGCTTAAACCTTTGCCAAAAATGGTTTCATAATTTTGGGAGCCATTTTGGATCTTTGAATTAAGTCATAACTATTTGCCTTTGGACATTTAAAATGCTATAAATATTTTTAAATATCCAAACAATTCTGAAAGCAATTTGAGGGCTGTTGAATTATTTTCAAAAGTGTCCACAATTATTTTCAGGATTTTACAAAATGAATTAGTACTTTTTTTCTAATTCAAAACATAGCATAAGTAAATAGAAAAAGAAAAACAAAAAAGCAGAGAGAGAGAGAGTTTACCTGGCACTCACCTGGCAGCCCACCTAGCCCAGCTCTTGTGCAGCCCAACAGGCCCAGCCCTCCACCTCCTCCTCCCTGTCATCTTCCTCCTCTGCCAGGAGGACGAGCGCGTGTGCTCGCTGCGCACAGGCACACGCCCCGCCACCTCCTGCTTCCCACCGCTGCCCGACGCGTCTGGACGACGCCCCGCTACCCCCCGACCCCTCTCTCACTCTCCCTCGTCCTCATCTCCTTCCCCTGCTCTCTCCCTCGCACGCGCTCGAGCGCCACCGTCATCGCCGCTCGCCGTTGCCGCGGCCACAGCCACCTCCTCGCCTCGTTTTCGTGCCCCCGAGCTCCGTCTCCTCGCGCTGAAGCTCTGCGCCGAGCCACGCATCGCCGGAAGCCCCGAAGCGCCGCCCCCGACGCCTTTCCCCCTCCACGGCCACCGGAGATCCGCCTCGCCGCCCTGCTCAGCTCCGGCCTTCCCCGAGCTCGCTTGGACGCCTGCTGCAACCTCTGTGAGCTTCTGCTCTTCCTCCCTCTCTCCGTTTTCTCGGTTGCACGTCGTAGCTGTCGCTTCGCCAACGATTGAAACCCGCCGCCGCCCGTGCTTGCCGCCGATGATGCTCAGGTGATCTTTTGGTCATACGCCGGTGTGCAACGCGTTCGCAGCCTCACGTTGAGCAGCCCCAACACTTTGGTTCCCTCATTTGCAAGCCGTAGCGCCAAACCCGCGAGTACCCCAACTCCGACCGCCGCTGTGCTCATCGCCAGCGCCGTTCCCGGCCATCTTGAGCTCGGCCACCACCACCAGCTGATGCAACTTACTCCGAGGAGCGCGTAGGAACAAACCGCGCGGCAAATGGCGCCCTGAGCAGCGTTTCCGCAGCTCGCCGCCGTTTCGGGCCTCGCCGGCGACTTTGACCCAGCTGACCAGGGGTTTGACCTCCCCTGGGTTAGTGACGTGTGGGCCCGACCCCTGCTAACTTTTTGGTTAAGTTAGTAACTAATTTTAGTTAAGCCACTGGCTCACTGACATGTGGGACCCTCCAGGTTAATTAGGTTAGATTAGTGTTAACTAAATTAGGTTAGTTTAGTTAGACACTGACGTGTGGGACCGCACTATCAGGTTTGACCTGGAGCAGTCGGTTGACCTGCTGACGTCACTGTGATGTAATGTTGATGCAATAAAACATTTTCTGGATTTAGTTGTTTTTTTAAATAACCAGGAAATTCCTGAAAATGTTATAAACTTCAGAAAATCATAGAAAATAATCTATAACTCAGAATGAAATAATTTATATATGAAAAATGATGAGAAAAATCCAAAGAATCTATTTATGGCATTTTCATGCATGTTTGAATAACTTACAGCCACTGTTTAGGACAATTTGAATAAATGACATTTGAATAATCACATATGGAGTTTGAATTGGAACCTTTGGTTCAAACCACCTTCATTTAATATGATTGCTAGTTGCATTAGCTCAATCAACAACATATTGCCATGTCATTATCATGCATCATATTGTCGCATTGCATTGATTGTGTTCTCTCTTGTTCGCCGGTGTTTGTCCCCTCTCAGTAGACGTTGTTCCGACGATGTGATCGATGACACTGATGAAGACACAGTACCATATTCAGAAGTGCTAGGCAAGCAAAACCCCATTGAGCATTCCGATGCAATCCCACTCTCAAGCTCCTTCTCTCTTTTACTGCATTAGGACAACAACGCTTCAATTCTTACCTGCTGCGGTAGTTGAACCCCTTTCCTCTGCATGACATGTCATTGCCACAGTAAATAGTTGAAACCCACTAGCATGACCACGGGGATGAATTGGAATGTGGTCATCATGTCCTACTGTTGAGAGCTAAGTGTGTGAACACGTTTTGGTAAAGGTAGCGATGAGATGCCATGTAGGAGTACATGGTGGGTTGTCTCATTGAAACCGTCCTCGGGAATTGAGTTCTGTGTTGGTTGATCCATGAACAGCTACTACCACACATTGGGCTCCGGGCACTCCAAGCTCTCTCGACTTATTAATCAACCTGATCTCTGTCCAGGAGTTCCAATTAGTTTCTGGTGTTTTTAGTATACTGGAGGTCGTGCGCAGCGCTTACCCTCGGGGTGGGTTGTGATGCGGCAGGTACGTGGCATGGTGTACCGAGTCGCTCGTTTGGTGGCTCGGGAACCCTACACAGATTGTTTGGGGCCGTGAGCGACACCCCGGCCGGATCTCCCCACGGATGGAACCCAAATAGGCGATAAACCCGGACTAGAGACTTGTGTGGTTAGTCCGGTCGTGGCCGACACCCTCGCTGGGCTTCCGCTTGAAGGTTGCCGAGTACATGTCGTGTAAACGGCGGTAAGTGGTGAGTGCGTGTGTGAAGAAGTACACCCCTGCATGGTTATAAATGATCTATTCGAATAGCCGTGTCCGCGGTAAAGGACTTCTGGGTTACCTGTACAGTTCATAGACAAGTGAAAGTGGATACTCTAAAATCCGCAAGATAAGTGTGAGTGCTATGGATGGCCTTCTCGTAGGGAGACGGGAGCGGATCCATAGTGGTGTATTGATTGGTGAATATGTGGACTCGTGTGCACCACTTCAAAAGAGTTACTTGCAGTCGTAGTTCAGGATAGCCACCGAGTCAAAGCTGGCTTGCTGCACTCAAACTCCACCACCCCTTTGCTGATACTGATGCATATGTAGCTAGTTCTGATGTAAGTCTTGTTGAGTACCTTTGTACTCACGTTTGCTTAATTTATGTTTTTGCAGAGAGACTTCAGTCTCACTAGTGGTTCCGCGTGAACTTTGACGTTTAGCTTGTTACCTCAACTACGATCTTGTACCCTTGGAAGGGTCTTGTAGATAGTCAAGCTCCTCAGCCTTTTTCATTTGTAGTTGTCTGTACTCAGACATGTTATGCTTCCGTTGCTTGTATGCTCTGTATGTTGGGTCATGAGACCCACTGCCTGTAATAAATGCTACGATGGCTCTTCTGGGCCTTATCTATATGAGTCGTTGAGTTATGTTGTGATGCCATGTTGTACAACACATACTTGCATGTTATGCATACGTGTAATGCGTATTGCTATGTGTGGGATCCGACACCTAGTTGTTTACCCTTGGTAGCCTATCTTATAGGGAAATGTCTCCTAGTGCTTCCACTGAGCCCTGGTAGCTTGCTACTGCTCCGGAACACTTAGGCTGACCGGCATGTGTCCTTCTTCGTTCTTGTGTCTGTCCCTTAGGGGAAATGTCACGTGTTGTTCCCTTAAGTCCTTGTAGCTTGCTACGACTTGGGTTCATACGTTGATGACCAACACGTTCGTGGTTGGGTCATGTATGCCTGTCTCTGTAATTTAGCGCCACTTTTGGTTTATAACTAGTCATGTCAGCCAGGGTTCTCTGTCATATGGATGCTAGCGACACTATCATATACGCGTGCCAAAATGCGCAAACGGTCCCGGGCCAGGTAAGGTGGCACCCGTGGGGATACCGTGCGTGAGGCCGCAAAGTAATATGATGTGTTACAGGCTAGACCTGTGTGACTTAGGATCGGGGTCCTGACACACAACCTTATCGTAGCTAGGACTCTGCCTTCTCCTTCATACCCCCCACCTCTACTCAGGACAGAACAAGCTTGGTATAAACAATACCTTAGTGACCACATGACCACAAGTAGCTTGATCTTTACCCGGGATCAACATATGACACCATTCATATTAGCCAACTTCGGTATCCATGATACCACTTTGATCCTCTGACGATCACAAAAAGATCAACAAATTCTTTCCTCATCGAACCAAGGTTGTTTATTAGTCAAGTTATTATTACAGTTGATCCATAGTGTGACCTACTTCGAACTGGGCCCATCGGCTATCGATAGATTATACATTCTGCAGAGGTTAGTACACTGTACCCACACCATGGAACCCAAGGCCTCGTGCTCCCATTCGGGTGGACCAATGACGTTCCGGCAAAACTGATCTACTGCATTACACTCTCCTGGTCACTCCGACAAACTCCCCTTTGGGCTAAGCCATGGGTGGCCCCGATGTCACCTCGTGACACCCAACGGCCATCGTCGTGGCAAAATAAAAAAGGTCCCAAATGGGGACAAGAGGGCTCAACCAAACTCGGGCACAAAATGCTTATGGCCACCTACCTGATTTGCGTAGCGTGCACACATAACCTTCCCTAGTTGGAGGCACCGACGAGAGGCATGACAATAGACCCAATCAGGGCCTCCTATAAGACAAGTGTGGCTGCACTGTTAGCTCGATTCGATGGCACTATGCCTCAGCCAACAGTTGTTCAAGTTCGATTAACATTAGGTTCAAATTGAGTGATAATGAGATGAGTCATAATAACATGATGAATACGCAATGCACATGAACATGATATCAACATGAGCATGGATGTGAAGCATAGCCATATGAATATCAACAACGAATCATTTCGTGTATCAGATGCAAAAGAACATGGCATTGCGAGGATCAATTATTTCACATGTACTTTCATAATAGATGATAATCATTCCTTAGATGAGCGTCACTATATCTAGCATGACAGAAATAACAACGTGGAATACGAGAACAATACTACTAGCAAGTAACCATATAACTAGCAGGGTGCATAAAAGCATAGCATCAAGATAAGCATGGATCTACAAGCATAACCGAAACAGTAATAGCAGCAGTATTGGGCAAAACATTATTAAATATTCAAGTGGAAACCATGGCTACTGCAAATCCATCATGCAAGTGGTTGACGTGGCTTGCCTGGGTGAAGAATACACCGGGAAGAAGTGCGGTGAAGCTGCGAAAGTACTTGTCGAAAAAGCTTCTCTCTTAGAGGGGGGCTAGATAAGGGCAAGAGCAGAATGATCATTTTTAGTATGAGTTAGCGATAGTCGTAGAAGCAATAGTTGGTGAGACAACCACGACGCTACGATGGAGATTAAGGTGTCAAGTTGGTGATGATGGAGATCATGACGCTGCTTTGGAAATGGAGATCAAAAGCACAAGATGATGATGGGCATGCCATGTCACATATTTTTGATTGCATGTGATGTTTATCTTTTATGCATCTTATTTTGCTTAGTACGGCAGTAGCATTATAAGATGATCCCTTAACTGAATTTCAAGGTAAAAGTGTTCTCCCTGAGTATGCACCATTGCTACAGTTCGTCGTGTTGAGACACCACGTGATGATCAGGTGTGATAGACTCTGTGTTCACATACAACGGGTGCAAGACAGTTTTGCACATGCGGAATACTTGGCTTAAACTTGATGAGCCTAGCATGTATAGACATGGGTTCGGAACACTGGAGATCGAAAGGTCGAATGTGAACCATATAGTAGATATGATCAACATAGAGATGTTCACCATTGCCGACTACTCCCTCTCATGTGATGATTAGACATGGTTTAGTTGATTTGGATCACGTATCATTGAGATGACTTGAGGTATGTATATCTAAGTGGGAGTTCTTAAGTAATTTGATTAATTGAACTTAATTTATTATGAACTTAGTCCTGATAGTATTTGCATATATATGTTGTAGATCAATAGCTCACGATTTAGATTCCCTCTTTTTTATATGCTCCTAGAGAAAATTGAATTGAAAGATCTTAGTAGCAATGAAGCGGACTAGGTCCCAGATATGAGGATTATCCTCATTGCGGCATAGAAGAATTATCTTCTTTATGCATCGCTAGGTGACAGACCTATTGCAGGAGCAGATGCGGACGTTATGAACGTTTAGCAAGCTCTATATGATGACTACTTAATTGTTTAATGTGCCATGCTTTACGGCTTAGAACCGGGACTTAAAAAACATTTTGAATGCTATAGAACATACGAGATGTTCCAAGAGCTGAAATTGGTATTTCAGACTCATGCCGATGTCGAGAGTTATGATACCTCTGCCAAGTACTTTGCCTACAAGATGGAGGAGAATATCTCAGCTAGTGAGTATGTGCTTAGAATGTTTGGGGTACTATAATCACTTGAATCAAGTGGGAGTTTATCCTCCAGATAAGATAGTGATTGATAGAGTTCTCTAGTCACTATCACCAAGCTACTAGAACTTCGTGATGAACTATAATATGCAAGGGATGAGAAAACAATTCCTGAGCTCTTCGCGATGCTGAAATCGGTGAAGGTAGAAATCAAGAAAGACCATCAAGGGTTGATGGTTAACAAGACCACTAGTTTCGGCAAAAGGCCAAGGGAAAGAAAGGGAACTTCAAGAAGACTGGCAAGCAAGTTTTCACTCCCATGAAGAAGCCCAAAGATGGATCTAAGCCTAAAACTAAGTACTTCTACTTCAAAGGAGATGGTCACTGGAAGCGGAACTGCCCCAAATATTTGGCAGATAAGAAGGATGGCAAAGTGAACAAAGGTATATTTGATATACATGTTATTGATGTGTACCTTACTAGCGCTCATAGTAGCCCCTGGGTATTTGATACTTGTTCGGTTGCTAAGATTAGTAACTCAAAATACGAGTTGGAGAATAAACGAAGACTAGTTGAGGGTGAGGTGACGATGTGTGTTGGAAGTAGTTCCCAGATTGATATGATCATTGATAACCCACAATTATATGGGATCAATTGTGGCCTCTTTCCATAAGTAAGAGTGTCGAACCCAACGAGGAGCTAAAGGTAGAACAAATATTCCCTCAAGCTCTATCGACTATCGATACAACTCTGCGCACGCTTAACGTTCGTTTTACCTAGAACAAGTATGAAACTAGAAGTACTTTGTAGGTGTTGTGGGATAGGTTTGCAAGAGTATAAAGAGCACGTAAATAAAAACTAGGGGCTGTTTAGGTAAAGAAGCAATAAAGTTAGTATAGCGAGTGTGGAAAAGTGGTGTTAGGAGTTTCAAAATTGTCCTTAAGCAATTGACTACGTTACTAGACCGATAACAAGTTTTATGTGGGAGACACCACTGCTAGCATGTCATCCCTGACTTGGAATTCTATGCTTTTATGATTGGAACTATTAGCAAGCATCTCCAACTACTAACGTTCATTGAGGTAAAACCCAAGCATATCATTAAGATATATTGGTACCCCTTCAATCTCGATTGCATCAATTTCTATGCTAGGTTGAAGCTTCTGTCACTCTTGCCCTCCAATACATAGTCCTATCAACATACAACTAGCCCTATGGTGTGATCCACGCGCACGCTCATATGATGGGCACCAAAGGACAATAACATAACCACAAGAAAATTTAACTAATCATAGCAATTCACCAATTACCGATAGGACAACAAAAATCTACTCAGACATCATAGGATGGCAACACATCATTGGATAATAATATGAAGCATAAAGCACCATGTTCAATTAGAGGGTACAACGGGTTGCGGGAGAGTGGACCGCTATAGATAGATGTGGGAAGGTGATGAAGATGTCGGTGAATATGATGGAGGTGTTGGTGTAGATCGCTATCACACGATGATGGCCCTGGCGGCGTTCCGGTGCCACCGGGAGAGAGGGGGAGAGAGCCCCTTCCTTCTTCTTCTTCCTTGACCTCCCCCCTAGATGGGCGAATGGTTTCCCCTCTGGTCCATGGCCTCCATGGCGGCGGAGAGACGGGAGCCCCTTCGAGATTGGATCTGTCTCTCTGTCTCCTTCTGTTTGTGCGCTCCCAGATTCTGGCCTTTCACGGTTTCTTAATTTCCCGGAGATATGTAACTCTGATTGGGCTAAAATTTTAACACGATTTGTATCCGGATATCGGCTTTCTTGCCGCGAAAGAAGGGCACTAACCACCTTACGGGGTGTCCAGAAGGGTCCAGGGCACGCCATAACCCATGGGGCGCACCCCCCTTACTTGTGGCCCCCTCGGGCATCGTCTCGTGTTGATTCTTCTTCCCAAAAATCACATATATTCCCAAAAAAAATCCGTAACTTTTTATCCCATTTGGACTCCGTTTAATATGGATTTTCTGCGAAACAAAAAACATGCAACAAATAGGAACTAGCACTTGATCAATATGTTAGTCCAAAAATAGTATAAAAAGTTGCCAAAAGTATGAAAAAATTGTAGACTATTGGCATGGAACAATTAAAAATTATATATACAACGGAGACGTATCAATCATCATCGCACACTCCATATACTTTCGGGATTAGTATTAAACCTAAATAAATGTTATTTGGTGTTTGCGTTGAGCATGAACAAGACATGATCGTGTTTATTGGAATACAGTTATTCATTTAAGTCAGAGAACAATTGTTATTCTGTTTACATGCATAAAACCTTCTATGGTCATATACCCAAGGTGAATGGTTTATTGAATCTTGATCGCAGTAATAAACATATTCATAATATTGAAGCCAAAAGAGGCAGAGTTGATAATGATAGTGCAACATACTTGTGGCACTGCCATTTAGGTCATATTGGTGTAAAGCGCATGAAGAATGTCCATGCTGATGGACTTTGGAATCACTTGATTGTGAATCATTTGATACTTGCGAACCTTCCTCATGGGCAAGATGACTAAAACTCCGTTATCCGGAAAAATGGAGCGAGCTAATGACTTATTGGAAATAATACATACCAATGTATGTGGTCCGATGAGTGTTGAAGCATGCGGCAGGTATCGTTATTTTCTCACCTTCACAGATGATTTGAGTAGGGTATATATATTTAAAGAAACACAAGTCTAAAACATTTGAAAAGTTCAAAGAATTTCAGTGTGAAGTGGAGAATCATCATAACAAGAAAAGAAAGTTTGTACGATCCGATCGCGGAGGCGAATATTTGAGTTACGAGTTTGGCATTCATTTGAAACAATGTGGAATAGTTTCATAGCTCATGCCACCTGGAACACCACGGCATAATGGTGTGTGCGAACATCCTAACCATACTTTATTGGATATGATGTGTTCTACGATGTCTTTCTCGTAATATATTCTAGCATTAACAGTGTTCAAGAAAGGTCTACCAAATATAATGGGACAAAAAGCATCTTGTGCGGAACCAAGAACAAGAAAATCAGTAGGATATTTTATTTTTCCACACAAGACTTCAACATCTCTAACAATCCCAATTGGTGATATAGTATCTCTATTAGCAAGTTTAATAGTAACATAATTTCTTCTAACTCAGCAGGTGCAAGTTCATTCATAATTTCTTCATATAAGGTAAAAGCAATTGCACTCACACTAGCACCCACATCACATAAGCCATGATAACAATGATCTCCTATTTTAACAGAAACAACAGGCATGCTGTCGTGGAATTAACACGGCAGATGTCCGGTTTAACGGACTTAGTGATGGAACCATCGCACAGGTTAGCTTGAAGGGGTTAAAAGCACACAAAGGACACAGAGGGTTTATACTAGTTCCGCCCCTTCGATGAAGGTAAAAGCCTACGTCTAGTTTGGTTTGGTATTGCTTGGGCATCGATGAACAGGGAGCGGATTGCTTGCCTGTGCCTCGACGAGTTGTTTCTTGCTTGTCCCTGAACCGTCGCCGGGTCGTCCCTTTATATAGAGGCGACGCCCGGTCCATTTTACAGAGTCCCGAGGCCGGCTCATACTCGTGTCCGCCTCGGTCTCTGCTCTTTCTTCCTTATCTCTCAAGTTACAGGATCAGGCGGTTTACAAACTGTAACTCTACACACGGGCCCTAATATCTCATGGGCCGTAGCCTTCACTAAGTATTACAATGATACAAATATATTACCGTAATCCGGTTTACACTAGCCGGTTCATACCTGCTAGTAATATCCCTGACATTAGGCCCCAGAATGATTTGAACTTGTTCACATCAATCTTCCTAGTCTTGCATAATCTTCCTTCTTGTGTCTTCTCATTTTTGTAAACCGGCCCTGACGTCATCCTTGAAAATCACTTAATTTGACCATGACATCACTTCCGCATTTAACGCACCCAGCTGTCTATCGTATTTGTTTAAAGGCCATCCCGAGAATCGAGGCGACAGAGGATCTTTATCCAATCTTTTGCCTCCTCAAATCTCGCGCCTGTCGTTTCAACTCTGCCCTTCTATAAATACTGCTGCCTCTGTTCTTTATCTCCTTCCGTTCGTTCTTCTTCCTCCGTCGCCCGAGCTCAATACTCCGTCGTCGTCCGTCGAGCTCAATTCTTCGCCGTCGTCCGTCGAGCTCAAGTCTTCGCCGTCGTTCGTCGAGCTCAAGTCTTCGCCGGCCGCTGCATCAACCTGAGTGCGACCAGAGAAACTCCGCCGCCGCTTCTTGCTATTCCAGGTACTTCATCTTCCTCGATGTAGATCTATAGCTCTAGGGTTCTTCCTCACATCTCCGCCATTAAACCTCAGTGATAGCTTCGTCTGTTCGTCGTAGGCGCCAAGTTCACAGTAATTTCAGCCTTTAAATCTTGCCCTTGAAACTTGCTTCTGTTCCGCTGCTGTATGCTTTAGATCTCGTCCTTTAGATTCATCTGCTTTGTATAACATTCTTACAGTTCTTCCTGTAATAGTCTTGTATTTACTTTTCCTCTTTCTGGGTGCTCAGATCTGTTTTACTTTAGTTGTCTGCGAAAACTTGTTTCTTCACCTTTGTAGATCTGTAAAGTATTCCCCGGTTTAAACAGTCATATGCTGTTTCTGTAAAAATTCAATGACGAACGCGATGGTTTAGCTCTTTCTCTTTTGTTGTCATGAACCGGTAGTAATACAGTTTCCTGTTTATTGCCGGGTTAGCCATATCATTAGTCCCTTGTTTAAACCGTTGCGTGATCTTTGTATATATCTTCCGGTTTACGCCACTGTACTCGAATAATCCGGATTTACACTTTACCCTTTCAGCACTTGTTCTTCTGTTGCTATGGCCAAACAGTTTGTCTCTTGTAACTGGGTTCCTTCCGTTGTTACGGAAGAAGATTTAGCCAATGCTGCTGCAGTCGGCACCTTAGGCCCTCAGGCCGTTTTAAAATGGCGGGCTCCAGGAGATGAATGTCCTCCTACTCCCAGAGAGGGGGAGGTTATTGTCTTTTTTGACCACATTGCTCGAGGCTTCACTCCTCCCAGTTCAAAGTTTTTTCGGGACGTACTTGCTGCTTTCCGACTCCATCCTCAGGACATAGGTCCCAACTCTGTTTCCAACATATGTGATTTTCAAGTTTTCTCAGAGGTGTAATTGCAAGAAGAACCATCAGTCGATCTGTTCAGGGACTTTTTCCACTTAAACCGGCGAACTGAATTTACCAGCGGACCTCATCAAGAACTGGGCGGGGTCAGCATTCAGAAGAGAAAAGATGCAGTCTTTCCTCATGCCGCTCTCCACACACACCCCAAGGATTGGAATAAATCTTGGTTTTATTGTATTGACACTTCACCTGAAGGGGAAAATCCATTGCCGGGTTATCGCGAGCACCGTCTTCCGGAGGATCACCCCTTGCCGCAGCGCCTCAGCTCCTCAGAGCGGCCCCGGTTTGCTTCTCAACTTGCTACGTTGAAAGCCTTTATGGCCAACGGTTTGACCGGAATTGATTTTATGCGCTGCTGGCTTTCTTGGAGTATCCTTCCTCTAAGTCCACGCCCGAGTCTGATGTGCAAATATTCTGGTAAACCGGATGATCCTCTGCGTTTCTCCAAGGACAAACTTTCTGAATCGGAAGTCATTGAGTCTGCAAAGAAGATGCTCAATGTTTCTCTGGAAGAATGCAGCCAAACCGGATTGGCTCCATATTACAAGAAAAACAAGCTGCCTGCAGTACGTCTTACTCTCTTTCATATGTTTGTAATCCATTCCTTTAAATCGTTCTTTCAATTATCTTTCACCTTTTGAACAGGCTGATGATCCTTTTTGGAAGAGGAAACCTCAGGAGAAGGCCGGAAAACTGCCACGCCGGAAGGCTCTTGCTATCAAGAAGAAGAAGGCGGCTGCTGGTTCCGGTTCACATGCTGAAGATGATGATCCGGATTCTAAGGTATGAATTAACCCGGCTATGACTTATCTACTTTTATCCATATTTGTGTTTAACGGTAACTTTTCGCAGGAGTTGGCTGAAGGGGACAAACCGGCAGAAATTGAGGTAACTATTCTTTCTTCAGATTCAGAACCACCTCCACCAAAAGTTCGTCGGACAGTCCGGAAATATCAGTTTTCTCACCCTTATGCTCAATTGGATCCCAATTTTCTTTTGAAGAAACAGCAACATGAAGCCCTTCGCTGGACTACCCGCCATAGTGGCCTTGCAGTTGAATCATCTGGAATTTCTCTTACTCCGGCTCGGAGGCTCCGCTCTGAGGTTATACTCTCTCCAACTCTTCTTCACCCCAAGGTCGGGCTTATACGCAAACCACTTAAACCGTCTGACCCCAATTATCAGGATACTCCTTTATCTTCTTCCAGCGAATCAACTGCCACACAACTCCCACCCCTGAAAACTGTCCCAGGGTAAGTCTTTTTAATTTATCCGGTTTATGATTGCACTTTGCTTTACAGTTCTGACTTCTTTTTCCAATTTCTTTCAGCAAGCCTAAACCCAGCAAAAGGGCAAAGGTCAACAAACCAACTGCTGAGGCTGCTACTGATGATCCGGCGGTTGATCCGGATACAACCGTCCCTCCAGAAGGCGAGCCCACAATGCCGCTTGAAGATCCCGCTCCTATGGATCATACCACCGCACCTGAGAATCCTGATACTGAGAACGTTCATGAACCGGCAAGTCCTGCCCGGGCCAATTCTCCTCGGACTAACCCGGCTCCTGCTAGTCCGGTTCACGCTGCGACCCCACCACCAACGACTGCTTCTCCTGAAGTTCAAGTAACCGGCACAGCTTACACCGCTCCTGCCGAGCCCATTGTCCTAGCCAAACATACGGCTAAAGCGAAGAAGTTGCATCAAGAGAGGGGTAAATGGAGTACAGAGCTGTCTAGCCTTGCCGACATGAGTGCCCAGGAGCCCTATTCCGGGTACTTGAACCGGCTTCATAGCAGTCGAGATTATGAAGCGGGCTTGGTTAACATGATGAAGGATAAGTATGAGGTAATCCCTTGCTTTTTAATTTTTGCTTTTGGCATGCTTCTGTCTTTATCATAGTAGCCCCCAAGTTCCGGTTTAGCTTTGTTTAGAAGGTGAACCGGTACTTATAACTTGAGCAAATGATCATACATTAGCCCCCAAGTGCCAGGGGCATAATTCAGTTTATGTGCCTGGGACTTGTCTGAATATTCCCTTTCTCTAGTACTTCAATCGCCCATTAGCCCCCAAGTGTTAAGTAGACAACTTGTTTGTGTGCTTGAGACTTGTCTTTGAATTACCCCTGTTTGACGCTTCAACTGTCCATTAGCCCCCAAGTGTCAAGTGGATAACTTGGTTATGTGCTTGAGACTTGTCTAACTTTGGCTCTTTATTGCACTTGATTTTCATTGCAGGCTGATTTGAACCGGAGGGTTGAAGAAATCTCTGAACTCCGGAACAGACTTGCTGAAACGGAGTCTGCTGCTTCCAAGGCCAAGAAAGACTTGGCACTGAGCTTAAAAACTGCTGAACATCTGAAGAAATACTTTGAAGAGGAGCGGACTGCCTTTGAAGTTCAGAAAAAGGATCTGGAAAAGAGGGCAAAGGACGCTGAGGAAGCCCTTAACCCGGTGACCGAAGAGTTAACCGGCTTAAAGCGGCAAATAGAGTTGATGACTTCTCCTGTCTTCGGTAAGTACTTAATCTTTATTCCTGCTTTCAACCTTGCAATCTTTAATCCATTCCGGTTTAACAGTGATAACCATATACAGGGGGCCATGTTACCCATCTTGGGGATGACTTACGGAAAAAACTCAAGGCGTCTTATACTCTGGTCGAGCAGCTGTATTCCGGCGCTCAAAGGATCATAAGCGCAATGTCTTATAATAAACCGACTCCTACCACTATCCAAGGCACACTGGAGAAGCTTTCTTTCTTGCCAGTACACTTGGAGGAAGTGAAGAAGTCTGCTGCTCGGGCCGGTTCTCTCATGGCAGCTACCAGAGCCAAAGCGTGGGTCCCAGATTTTGATCCGGAAGAAGCCTTGAATGGGTATCCCGGCACCAAAGAAGACGGATCAGCTTTTACTGCGAAAGATCTTCATGCTTTGACAAAGGAGATGCGTCCCCTCGCAAGCAAGCTTGCTGCCGAATCAGACTTGTCCAGGTATCATCCGGGGTACGATTTACAGAACGAGCGGGTGGATCGGCCGGTTTATGACACCGCCAATCTAACCCCACCAGTGCGCCCTCATACTTTCGCCCCAGATATTGATCCGTCTGAACTTATCAATGAAGAGATGTACTTTCGTGCTTTAACGAAAATCGATTGGTGCGTCCCTGACTTCCAGCCGCTTCAAGAAGAAGAAGAGACTCCGGAACAAGTTGATCCCCAGGCGTCGCGGCAGGAGGAAGCGTAGGTCATAGTATATCTTTGTAGTTGCAGTCTCATTTTGCTAAACAATCTTTAATCCGTTCAGGCTTGCTATGCCTTGTAATAGGATAGCTGAAAACATTATTCGTCTTGATCTGGATATTCCAACTTCTTGTCTTTGGCGTTACCAAGTTAAATCTGATCTGATGTGGTTTATTCTGCATATTATCTATTCCAACATAGATAACACTGAAAATAGGTCCTAGCGGTGTACCGCTGGACAAATTAAATTGTTCTCACCATATATCAAACATGTGTTTTGTTTGTATCAGAAATAACTTCATACCTTTCATCAAGTATGCTTGACATTCGTAATCCGGCGAAATTTGCAATTTTCTGAGAGAGCCTTTAATAGATCCAATAATAATCCCTGGTTTGATAAAAGACACCGGTTTAGATCATGTTGGAATTTTGTCCAGACATTTGTAGATATACTTGGCTTTTGACTGATGTCTGATCCGGATTATAATGATCACCGGTTTAACTCATGCTGGTGTTCATGACCCAGACTTTTAACTCATGCTGGTGCTCATGACCCAGACTTTTAATTTTGTAGATATGTGGTCAACTCTGGAGTTGTCCCACTCCGGATTAGAGAACCATAAAACATAAATATCAGAAATGCAAATTTGCAAATAAAACCATGTAGTCGAGGCTTTTTATGAGCTGCCAGGCTCAAAGAAAGGTTCATCCAATCACTGGATGCGGGTACCATCCAGAGGGCCGGTCGATGGATGCGGGTACCATCCATAGGAACCAGATATGACCAACAGGGGTTAAGCTAGAATTCGGGTACAATCCTGCCCCCTGCTGGCCATATAAAACTTTGCCAATCACCGGATGCGGGTACCATCCAGAGGGCCTTTATGGTTCGGGTACAACCATAGGAAGAACTTTGCCAATCACTGGATGCGGGTACCATCCAGAGGGCCTTAT
>LR738715.1:203349147-203378681 GCA_902687465.1 Secale cereale | reverse complement strand
ATCCAGAGGGCCTTTATGAAACTTAGCCAATCACTGGATGCGGGTACCATCCGGAGGGCCTTATGAAACTTAACCAATCATTGGATGCGGGTACCATCCAGAGGGTTTTTATGAACTTAGCCAATCACTGGATGCGGGTACCATCCAGAGGGCCTTATGCCATGTCCTCTTTGTTCCTGATACGACCTATGCTTGAATAGAAAGCTCTTCAGTGAGTTATTACTCCAGAATACATATGCCCTGCAAAATCAGTGTAAACCGATCGACTTGTTTTGAAATATGACATATGATAAGAAATGTATGGTTGTTACCATAAGATACTTGTATTGGAAAAAAGGCTGAGCCCCCGGTTTACCGAGGGTGCCGGTTTATTCATTAATCATAATATATACATAGGATACAGTGGAGCTCATGGCTCAGGTATAGTAGGGCCGCAAGAGGCGATGTTCCATGGCCTCTTTGTCTCTTCTTCCGATGTCCGTGAGTCCTTGTGATCTCGAACGTCCACCAGGTAATATGAACCGTTGTGCAGATTCTTGCTGACCACAAAGGGCCCTTCCCAAGGCGGGGATAGCTTGTGCATATCTGTTTGATCCTGGATGAGCCGGAGTACTAAGTCTCCCTCCTGGAACGTCCTGGTCTTGATCCGGCGGCTGTGATATATGCGCAAGTCTTGTTGATAAATCGCAGACCGTGCTGCTGCTATATCGCGCTCTTCATCCAGCCGGTCCAAACTGTCTTGTCTCGCCTGCTCGTTGGCCGCTTCAACATAGGCCGTCACCCTTGGCGAATCTTGACGGATATCACTTGGAAGGACCGCTTCAGCGCCATATACCATAAAGAAGGGTGTGTAACCTGTGGACCGGTTTGGCGTAGTATTGATACTCCAAAGGACAGAAGGTAACTCCTCAACCCAGCACCCAGGTGTTCTTTGCAAGGGAGTCATAAGCCGGGGCTTGATACCTCGCAAAATCTCCTGATTTTCTCTTTCAGCTTGACCATTGGATTGAGGGTGGGCCACAGAAGATACGTCCAAGCGAATATGTTCCCGTTGACAAAATTCTTCCATCTCACCCTTAGATAAATTGGTGCCGTTGTCTGTGATGATGCTGTGTGGAAAGCCAAACCGGAAAATTACCTTTTTGATGAATTTAACTGCTGTTGCCGCATCACACTTGCTCACAGGCTCCGCCTCAATCCACTTTGTAAATTTATCCACAGCCACCAGTAGATGAGTCTTTTGATCTTGGGATCTCTTAGAAGGTCCGACCATATCAAGCCCCCAAGTCGCGAACGGCCATGTTATCGGTATCATCCGGAGCTCCTGTGCCGGAACAAGAGCACGTCGTGAAAACTTTTGACAAGCATCACACTTCCGGACTAGATCCGCCGCATCAGCATGAGCTGTCAACCAATAGAATCCATGTCGAAAAGCCTTAGCCACCAAGGATTTTGAACCGGCATGATGACCACAATCCCCTTCATGGATCTCACGATGAATATCACAACCTTCCTCAGCTGATACACACCGCTGAAATGCTCCAGAAACGCCGCGATGATGAAGTTCCCCGTTTGCAACTGTCATGGACTTAGAACGCCGGACTATCTATCGTGCCTCGATCTCATTGTCCGGTAGCTCTCCCCGGTTCAGATATGCCAAATAGGGCAGCGTCCAATCCGGAATAACATGAAGTGCCGCAACTAGCTGTGCCTCCGGATCAGGAACAGCCAGGTCTTCCTCTGATGGTACTTGCACTGATGGACTGTGCAGCTCATCCAAAAAAGTATTTGGTGGTACCAGTTTACGTTGAGAACCCAGCCGGCTTAGAGCATCAGCCGCTTCATTCTTTCGCCGGTCTATGTGATCCACCTGATACCCTTTGAAATATCCTGCAACTGCTTCAACTTCTCGTCTGTAAGCTGCCATGAGAGGATCTCTTGAATCCCACTTGCCAGATACTTGTTGTGCCACTAAATCTGAATCGCCGAAGCACTTGACCCGGCTCAAGTTCATCTCCTTTGCCATCCACAAGCCATGAAGTAATGCTTCATACTCTGCTGCATTATTAGTACAAGGAAACAATAAACGAAGGACGTAACAAAACTTATCACCTCGCAGGGAAGTTAAAACAACTCCAGCCCCCGAGCCTTCTAACTGCCTTGAACCGTCAAAGTGAATCGTCCAGTGTGTGAGATCTGGCTTCTCCTCTGGTGTTTGCAGTTCTGTCCAATCATTGATGAAATCCACCAATGCCTGAGATTTGATAGCGGTGCGTGGCACATATTTCTATTCGTGTGGGCTAAGCTCAATGGCCCACTTCGCCACTCTGCCCGTAGCTTCCCTGTTCTGGATTATATCCCCCAATGGTGCTGAACTAACAACGGTTATTGTGTGGCCTTGGAAATAATGTTTCAACTTCCGATTTGCCATAAACACACCATACACCAGCTTCTGCCAATGTGGGTACCTCTGCTTAGACTCAATGAGTACTTCACTGACGTAATAGACTGGACGCTGAACCGGATATTCCTTCCCTGCTTCCTTGCGTTCGACCACAATTGCTACACTAACTGCCCGTGTGTTGGCAGCGACATATAACAGCAAAGGCTCATTATCAACAGGGGCAGCCAAGACCGATGGCCTGGCCAGCTGTCATTTCAAGTCCTCAAACGCAGCGTTTGCCTCATCACTCCATATAAACCGATCCTTCTTTCTCAGCATCCGGTAAAGCGGAATCGCCTTTTCTTCCAAACGGCTAATGAACCGGCTCAATGCTGTGATCCGGCCAGCGATACGCTGAACATCATTAATGCAAGCCGGTTTAGTCAAAGATGTGATCGCCTTGATTTTCTCTGGATTAGCTTCTATTCCCCTGTTTGACACCAAGAAACCAAGGAGTTTGCCCGCCGGAACACCAAAAGCACACTTCTCCGGATTAAGCATCATCTTATAGGCCTGAAGATTGTCAAAGGTCTCCTTGAGGTCCTCTATCAGCGTCTCCTCCTTTCTTGACTTTACCACGATATCATCCACATAAGCATGAACATTTCTCCCTATCTGCCCCTTAAGACAGTTCTGTACGCAACGCTGATAAGTTGCTTGGGCACTCTTGAGCCCAAAAGGCATAGATACATAGCAAAAGGCACCAAAAGGAGTTATGAAAGCCGTCTTCTCCTGGTCCTTAACTGCCATCTTGATCTGGTGATATCCTGAGTATGCATCCAAAAAACTTAGCCGCTCACATCCTGCTGTAGCATCGATGATCTGATCAATGCGAGGGAGAGCAAAAGGATCAGTTGGACAAGCCTTGTTGAGGTCTGTGTAGTCCACACACATTCTCCACTTTCCATTCTTCTTTTACACCAGCACCGGATTAGCCAACCATTCCGGATGAAAAACTTCAACTATGAACCCTGCGGCTAAAAGCCTGGCCACCTCTTCTCCTATAGCCTTGCGTCTTTCTTCGTTGAAGCGGCGTAGATATTGCTTGACCGGTTTAAACTTTGGATCAATGTTAAGACTGTGCTCAGCGAGTTCCCTCGGTACACCTGGCATGTCAGAAGGTTTCCATGCAAAGATATCCCGGTTCTCACGGATGAACTCAATGAGCGCACTTTCCTATTTGGGATCAAGGTTAGCGCTGATAGTGAACTGCTTGGATGAATCGCCTGGCACAAAATCAACTTGCTTGGTCTCCTCCGCCGAATTAAACTTCAACGCCGGATCATGCTTCATAGTCGGCTTCTTCAACGGGGTCATATCTGCCGGATCAACATTATCCTTGTAAAACTTAAACTCCTCTGTAGCACACACTGCTTCCGCGTAAGCAGCGTCTCCCTCTTCACACTCCAACGCAATCTTGCGACTTCCATGAACCGTGATTGTGCCTTTGTGACCCGGCATCGTGAGATGTAGGTAAACATAACACGGCCTGGCCATAAACTTGGCATAAACCGTCCTCCCGAACAGAGCCTGATAAGTGCTCCGGATCTTAACGACTTCAAAAGTTATCATCTCTGACCTGGAATCCTGTTCGTCTGCAAAGGTAACTTCTAGGTCAATTTTCCCAACTGGGTAAGCTGACTTACCTGGCACTACTCCGTGAAACACTATGTTTGATTGCCTTAGCTTTTTATCCGTCAGCCCCATGCGACGGAAAGTCTCATAATACAAGATATTGATGCTGCTGCCTCCGTCCATGAGAACTTTAGTGAACTTGTAGCCACCCACCTGTGGTGCTACCACCAAGGCCAAGTGGCCCGGATTATCAACTCGCATCGGGTGGTCCTCCCTGCTCCACACAATGGGCTGCTCTGACCAGCGTAGGAATTGCGGCGTCACCGGTTCAACCGCGTGGACCGCCAGCTTCAAAACCTTTTGATCTCGTTTACACAAACTTGTGGTAAAGACATGATACTGCCCACTACTCAACTCCTTCGGATTACTCTGATATCCGGATTGCTGCTGCTGTTGCTGACGCTGCTGATTACCTTGGTTATTGTGATTACCTTGGCCCTGCTGTTGGCTGCCTTGGTTATTGTAACCACCTTGACCATGCGGCTGATTACCTTGGTTATTATAACCACCTTGACCATATTGATCATTGCCTCGGTTATTATAACCACTGTTGTTGCCATGATATCCTGATACGGAGCCGTTCCCCTGGTGACCCGGTCCATAGAACCCCGGGCCTGAACTGTAGTTTGGAGGCCCGTTGTTAGAGTTGAAGCGGCTCATTACGGCTTCCATCAAGGGCTTGCATTCTCCTATAGTGTGTTTTGCTGGTCGTTCCCTTGTGCTATGCTTTGGACAAGGCTGATTTAACTCCTGGTCCCAGCTAACATTCCCTACGCCGGTTTGCGGAGGCGGTTTGCCTTTATTGCGCTGAAAACCCCCTTGGACTTGAGTATTGGCCACGAAATCAGAGCCACCCTCTGCTTTTCGCTTGCCTAAGAAACTGGTACCAGCCGGATTAATTTGCGCCGGTTTACCAGGCTTATTAACCTTTCCAGCTTTGTCTCCCTCCGCTTCTGGATACTTATTGTTGTCGGAGTCCCCGTATTTTACCAGAGCGCTCATGAGAGTTCCCATATCATTACAATCCCGCTTAAGCCATCCCAGTTTTAACTTTAGAGACTCAAACCGGCAATTGTTTTCCAGTGTCACTATTGTCGTACTGGGATTGATACCATTCGAAGAGTGCAAGATCTCTGACACTCGCCGCACCCATGCACTTGTAGACTCCTGTTCTCCTTGCACACAGGCTACTAGATCTACTATCGACATCATCTGCTTGCATGTATCCTTGAAGTTCTTGATAAACGGGCGACGTAGCTCTCCCCATGACCCGATAGAATTAGGGGGTAAACCCTTTAGCCAGGTCCGGGCTGTACCCTCAAGCATCATGGTAAAGTATTTCGCACAAGCCGCTTCATCCACATCCAGCATCTCCATGGCCATCTCATAACTCTCAACCCAAGCTTCTGGAGCCAAATCTGCTGTGTAGTTAGGCACCTTACGTGGACCTTTAAAATCCTTGGGCAGCTTCACGCTTTGTAAAACGGGGATAAGACATTGCACCCCGAAGGAAATCGTTGTAACTCATGTTTCTGCTGTGGTTGTGTGAACCGGGGTTGCTTGACGGATCTCCTCACGACCCACCGATCTAACCCGGTTTGCGTCCTGAACTTGTGCATCCGCGCCTGCCGAATTATTTTGTCTGTGACAGTGTCGCCTGCGTTCACTACTAGACACTTCTGGTTCCTCCCAATGCCTAGTGTAACTCCGGCTGTGGCGTGGCGTTCAATGGAGCCTCTCCCTGCTATAAGAATATGCTTGCTGTTGTGTTAATGCCGTGTTAAGAAGATCCTTGACCCTGCGTGCCTCCAACGCCACAGGGGATGTCTCCTCGATGGGTAAAGCGGCCAAGCGTGAAGCAGAAGCAACGATGTTGTCCAAAGGATTTGAATAATGACCCGGAGGGGTAGGAATGTGGGGTGCAGACGTGATCCGCCGATCTTGCTCCGCAGTAGGCTGCTGGACCGGCTCATCCCTCGCTGGGGGTGCCCTCCGGTTTGAAGTTGGATCATTGCTGGTCCCCGCTCCTGGTGTTCAGAAAAGATCCGTCGCCTCGTAAACCGGCGGTAGACGAGACTGGTACTTCCGACTCCTTACTCCCTGTGCGGAGGCCTGCTCCATCCTTAGCTGAAAAGCCTGATCATTCAGCTCTGCCTGCCTCATTGCTATCATAGCCTTCTCTGTTTTCAGATTTTCCCTTGCTTGATCAATCCGGCCCTTTAGCTGAAGGAGCTCTGCATCATGTTGCGCCTTGTATGCTGGAGCTACCTCTGCCATGGCTCGGGCTGTAAACTCTTCGACCAAGGTGGATAAAACGTCAGCGGGCGAGAGGACCTGGCCGCTCCCCCCTGCACCAGCTTCTGCTATCGCCTCGATCACCGTTGACTGCGGCGTGGATTGTGAACCGGCCATAAAGACAGCCACCCAGTTTGGCGGGACAAAGGGGCCCGGAATACTGTCTCCGTCGGACTCACCCTCAGACCGGCCGTCCCGCAACTGATACAAAGATTAAGTCTCCCCGGATGAAGATTTGTCGTCGGAGTAGACAACTGTCTCGCCACCGGACTCCGATCCGTCCTCGGCTTGAACCCCGTGAACTGCCCCAACGAAAACGTGCTTCATGGCGGGCTGAATCCGGGCCGATCTCGCACGCTGAGCCGGCTCGACGACGTTCGGGAAGACGTCCGGCTCAGGTCCCGGTTCGCCGATCTTGCCGATGAAGACGTGGATGCCGCCGAAGGGAACCCGGTACCCGTATTCGATTGAATCGGCCTCCAGTCCCCAACCTGCGTCGTCGGTGTAGATCCGGCCGCGGCGACTCTTGGTCATCCGACCGAACGCGTAGCCCTTGAGCCCTTCAAAGCTGCCCTTCAAGAACTCGAAACCATCATGCGGAGGCCCCACGGTGGGTGCCAACTGTCGTGGAATTAACACGGCAGATGTCAGGTTTAACGGACTTAGTGATGGAACCATCGCACAGGTTAGCTTGAAGGGGTTAAAAGCACACAAAGGACACAGAGGGTTTATACTAGTTCGCCCCCTTCGATGAAGGTAAAAGCCTACGTCTAGTTTGGTTTGGTATTGCTTGGGTGTCGATGAACAGGGAGCGGATTGCTTGCATGTGCCTCGACGGGTTGTTTCTTGCTTGTCCCTGAACCGTCGCCGGTTCGTCCCTTTATATAGAGGCGACGCCCGGTCCGGTTTACAGAGTCCCGAGGCCGGCTCATACTCGTGTCCGCCTCGGTCTCTGCTCTTTCTTCCTTATCTCTCAAGTTACAGGATCAGGCGGTTTACAAACTATAACTCTACACACGGGCCCTAATATCTCATGGGCCGTAGCCTTCACTAAGCATTACAATGATACAAATATATTACCGTAATCCGGTTTACACTAGCCGGTTCATACCTGCTAGTAATATCCCTGACACATGCCAACAACAGGTCTATGTTTATATTTAGTATCAGGTTTGGCAATTCTAGCAGCTTCATCACAGAAATAAATAACATGCCCATCAATATTATCAACCAAGAGATCTTTAACCATAGCAATATTATGTTCAACTTTGATTTGTTCAGGTGGTCTAGGTGCTCTAATATTACTTTTATTAACCATAGTTGAAGCTTTAGCATGATCCTTTATTCTAGCAGGAAAAGGTGGTTTCTCAATATAAGTAGTAGGAATAACATGATCAACATTATAAGTAATAGTTTCTTCTTCAACTTTAATTGGTTCAACTACTTTAACTTCAATGGGAGGATGATATTTAAACCACTTCTCCTTAGGGAGATCAACATGAGTAGCAAATGATTCACAGAAAGAAGCTACTATCTCAGAGTCAAGTCCATATTTAGTGCTAAATGCATGAAAAGCATCAACATCCATAAAAGATTTAACACAATCAAACTTAAGACTTATACCTGACTCATTACCTTGTCGAGATACCAATCTTCAGAATTGTGTTTAAATATTTCCAATAAATCCCATTTGAATTCAATAGTCTTATTCATATAAGAGCCAGTACAGGAAGTATCGAGCATGGATTGATCATTATGAGAAAGCCGAGCATAAAAATTCTGAATAATTATTTCTCTTGAGAGCTCATGATTGGGGCATGAATATAACATTGGCTTAAGCCTCCCCAAGCATGACCGATACTTTCTCCTTCACGAGGCCAAAAATTATATATATAATTCCGATCACGATGAACTTGATGCATAGGATAAAACTTCTGATGAAATTCTAATTTCAATCGGTTGTAGTTTTATGATCCAATATCATCTCATAGCCTATACCATGTCAATGCCTTTCCCTTCAAAGATAAAGGGAAGGTCTTCTTCTTGACAAAATCCTCTGGGATACCTGCAAGCTTAAATAATCCACAAACCTCATCCACATAGATTAGGTGTAAATCAGGATGCAATGTTCCGTCTCCCGCATAAGGATTAGCTAGCCGTTTCTCTACCATACCCAAAGGAATTTTAAAGGAAATATTTTCAGTAGGTGCAGTAGGTTGAGCAGCAACTCTTTGTTCTTCTGGTCAGGGTGAAGATGTTGGGGAACATAGTAATAATTCAAAATTTTCATATGTGTCACCAAGATAAATTTAGGAGATGCTAGCAACGAGACAGAGGAAGTGCATCTTCATACCCATGAAGATCGCTAAGAGGAAGCGTTACAAGAACACGGTTGATGGAGTCGTACTCGCGGTGATTTAAATCGCGGAAGATCCGATCCAAGTGCCGAACGGACGGCACCTCCGTGTTCAACACACGTACAGCCCGGGGACGTCTCCTCGTTCTTGATCAGCAAGGGGGAAGGAGAAGTTGAGGGAGAGCTCCGGCAGCACGACGGCGTGGTGGTGGAGCTTGCGGTTCTCCGGCAGGGCTTTGCCAAGCGCTACGGAGGAGGATGAGTTGGAGGGGGGAGGGATGCACCAGGAGAGGGGTGCGGCTGCCCTCCCACCCCCTCACTATATATAGGGGGAATGGGAGAGGGGGGCGGCCCCTCTAGATCCAATCTAGAGGGGGGCGGCGGCTAGGAGGGGGTAACTTGCCCCCCAAGCTGGTGGGGGGCGCCCCCACCACCTAGGGTTTTTAACCCTAGGTGCCTTGGGTCCTTGAGGGGCGCACCAGCCCACTAAGGGGCTGTTCCCCACCCATATTCAGCCCAGTAGGCCTTCCGGGGTAGGTGGCCCCACCCGGTGGACCCCGGAACCCTTCCGCTGGTCCCGGTACAATACCGGTGACCCCCGAAACTGTTTCGGTGGTTTAAACAGAACTTCCCATATATAAATTTTTATCTCCAGACTTCTCTGGAACTCCTCCTGACGTTCGAGATCTCATCCGGGACTCCAAACAACCTTCGGTAACCACATACAATTTCCCGTTACAACTCTAGCGTCACCGAACCTTAAGTGTGTAGACCCTACGGGTTCGGGAACCATGCAGACATGACCGAGAAAACTCTCTGGCCAATAACCAATAGCGGGATATGGATACCCATATTAGCTCCCACATGTTCCACGATGATCTCATCGGATGAACCACGATGTCGAGGATTCAATCAATCCCGTATACAATTCCCTTCGTCCATCGGTATGTTACTTGGCCGAGATTTGATCGTCGGTATCCCTATACCTTGTTCAATCTCGTTATCGGCAAGTCTCTTTACTCGCTCCGTAACACATGATCCCGCGACTAACACCTTAGTCACATTGAGCTCATTATGATGATGCATTACCGAGTGGGCCTAGAGATACCTCTCCGTCATACAGAGTGACAAATCCTAGTCTAGATTTGTGCCAACCCAACAGACACTTTCAGAGATACCTGTAGTGCACCTTTACGTTGTGACGTTTGATACACCCAAAGCATTCCTACGGTGTCCGAGAGTTACACAATCTCATGGTCTAAGGAAATGATACTTGACATTAGAAAAGCTCTAGGAAATGAACTACTCGATCTTGTGCTGTGCTTAGGATTGGGTCTTGTCCATCACATCAATCTCTAATGATGTGATCCTGTTATCAATGATATCTAATGTCCATGGTCAGGAAACCATAACCATCTATTGATCAACAAGCTAGTCAACTAGAGGCTCCCTAGGGACATGTTGTGGTCTATGTATTCACACATGTATTACGGTTTCCGGTTAATACAATTATAGCATGAACAATAGACAATTATCATGAACAAGGAAATATAATAATAACCATTTTATTATTGACTCTAGGGCATATTTCCAACAGTCTCCCACTTAAACTAGAGTCAATAATCTAGTTACATTGTGATGAATCGAACACCCATAGAGTTCTGGTGCTGATCATGTTTTGCTCGTGGAAGAGGTTTAGTCAATGAATTTGTGACATTCAGATCGGTATGTACTTTACAAATATCTATGTCTCCATCTTGAATATAACCACAAATGGATTTGTAGTGACGCTTGATGTGCTTGGTCTTCTTGTGAAACTTGGGCTCCTTGGCAATGGCAATAGCTCCAATGTTGTTATAGAAGAGAGTCATCGGGCCCGACGCATTGGGAATAACTCCTAGGTCGGTGATGAAATCCTTCATCTAGACTCCTTCCCGCGCTGCTTCTGAAGCAGCTATGTACTCCGCTTCACATGTAGATGCCTCCACAACGCTTTGCTTGCAACTGCACCAGCTACCTGCCCCACCATTCAGAATATACATGTATCCGGTTTGTGACTTGGAATCATCTGGATCTGTGTCGAAGCTAGCATTGACGTAACCCTTTACGACGAGCTCTTCCTCACCTCCATAAACGAGAAACATATCCTTATTTCTTTTCAGGTACTTCAGTATATTCTTGACCGTTGTCCAGTGTTCCATTATGGGATCACTTTGGTATCTCCCTATTAAACTTGTGGCAAGGTTCACATCAGGTATGGTACACAACATGGCATACATAACAGAGCATATGGTTGAGGCATAGGGGATGACACTCATCTTTTCTCTATCTTCTGCCATGGTCGGGCATTGAGCTGCGCTCAATATCACACCTTGCAATACAGGCAAAAAACCCTTCTTGGACTGATCCATATTGAACTTCCTCAATATCTTGTCAAGGTACGTGCTTTGTGAAAGACCAATGAGGCGTCTCCATCTATCTCTATAGATCTTGATGCCAAATATGTAAGCAGCTTATCCAACGTCCTTCATTGAAGAAAACTTATTCAAGTAGGCCTTTCTGCTTTCCAAAAGTTCTATATCATTTCCCATCAGCTATATGTCATCCATATATAATATGAGAAATGCTACAGAGCTCCCACTCACTTTCTTGTAAACACAGGCTTCTCCAAAAGTGTGTATAAACCCAAACGCTTTGATCACTTCATCAAAGCGAGTGTTCCAACTCCGAGATGCTTGCACCAGCCCATAGATGGAGCGCTGGAGCTTGCATACCTTGTCAGCATTCTTAGGATCGACAAAACCTTCCGGCTGCATCATATAAAATTCTTCCTTAAGGAAACCGTTAATGAATGTTGTTTTGACGTCCATTTGCCAGATCTCATAATGATATAATGCGGCAATTGCTAACATGATTCGGGCGGACTTCAGCATCGCTACGGGTGAGAAAGTCTCATCGTAGTCAATTCCTTAAACTTGTGGATAACCCTTAGCGACAAGCCGAGCCTTATAGATGGTCACATTTCCATCTGCGTCAGTCTTCTTCTTAAAGATCCACTTGTTCTCTATGGCTTGCGGATCATCGAGCAAGTCCACCAAAGTCCATACTTTGTTATCATACATGGATCCTATCTCGGATTTCATGGCTTCAAGACATTTGTTGGAATCCAGGCCCGCCATTGCTTCTTCGTAGTTCAAAGGTTCATCATTTTCTGACAACATGATTTCTAGGAAAGGGTTGCCGCACCACTCTGGTGCGGAACGTGTCCTTGTGGACCTACGAAGTTCAATACCAACTTGATCCAAAGTTTCATGATTATTATCATTAACTTCCTCTCTAGTCAGTGCATGCAGCACCGAAACATCTTCCTGCACTTCGCTACTCTCCGGTTCGAGAGGAGGTACAATTTCTTCATCAAGTTCTACTTTCCTCCCACTTATTAATTTCAAGAGAAACTCTTTCTCCGGAAAGGATCCATTATTGGCAACAAAGATCTTACCTTCGGATCTCAGGTAGAAGGTATACCAAATAGTTTTCTTAGGGTATCCTATGAGGACGCACTCTTCCGATTTGGGTTCGAGCTTTTTAGGTTGAAAATTCTTGACATAAGCATCGCATCCCCAAACTTTCAAAAATGACAGCTTAGGTTTCTTCCCAAACCATAATTCATACGGTGTCGTATCAATGGATTTAGACAGTGCCCTATTTAAAGTGAATGCGGCAGTCTCTAAAGCACAACCCCAAAATGATAGCGCTAGATTGGTAAGAGACATCATAGATCGCACCATATCCAGTAGAGTGCGATTACAACGTTCGGACACACCATTACGCTGAGGTTTGCCAGGCGGCATGAGTTGTGAAAAAATTCCACATTTCCTTAAGTGCGTGCAAACTTGTGACTCAAATATTCTCCTCCACGATCTGATCATAAAAACTTTATTTTCCTGTCACGTTGGTTCTCTACCTCGCTCTCAAATTCCTTGAACTTTTCAAAATTCTCAGACTTGTGTTTCATTAAGTAGACATACCCATATCTACTTAAGTCATCAGTGAGGGTGTGAACATAACGATAGCCACCGCGAGCCTCAATGCTCATTGGACCGCATACATCAGTATGTATGATTTCCAACAAGTTGGTTGCTCGCTCCAATGTTCCAAAGAACGGAGTCTTGTTCATGTTGCCCAAAAGGTATGGTTCGCACGTGTCAAATGATTCATAATCAAGAGACTCCAAGAATCCATCTGCATGGAGTTTCTTCATGCGTTTGACACCAATATGACCAAGGCGGCAGTTCCACAAGTATGTGGGACTATCATTATCAACCTTACATATTTTGGCATTCACATTATGAATATGTGTAACATCACATTCGAAATTCAATAAAAATAAACCATTGACCAGCGGGGCATGACCATAAAACATATCTCTCATATAAATAGAATATTCTTGGATTTAAATGAGTAGCCATCTCGCATTAAACGAGATCCAGATACAATGTTCATGCTCAAAGCTGGTACTAAATAACAATTAGTGAGGTTTAAAACTAATCCCGAAGGTAGATGTAGAGGTAGCGTGCCGACGGCAACCACATCGACCATGGAACCATTCCCGACGCGCATCGTCACCTCATCCTTCGCCAGTCTCCGCTTATTCCGCAGCTCCTGTTTTGAGTTCCAAATGTGAGCAACTGCACCGGTATCAAATACCCAGGAGCTACTACGAGCGCTGGTAAGGTACACATCAATAACATGTATATCATATATACCTTTAACATTGTCGGCCTTATTTTCCACTAAGTACTTGGAGCAGTTCCGCTTCAAGTGACCATTTCACTTGCGATAAAAGCACTCATTCTCAGGCTTGGGTCCATTCTTTGACTTCTTCCCGGCAACTGTCTTACCGGGTGCGGCAACTCCCTTGCCATCCTTCTTGAAGTTCTTCTTACCCTTGCCTTTCTTGAACTTAGTGGTCTTATTCACCATCAACACTTGATGTTCCTTTTTGATCTCCACCTCCGCTGATTTTAGCATTAAATACAACTTTGGAATGGACTTCTTCATCCCTTGCATATTGTAGTTCATCACAAAGCTCTTGTAGCTAGGTGGAAGTGACTAGAGGATTCTATCAATGACCGAGTCATCTGGAAGATTAAATCCCAGTTGAGACAAGCGGTTGTGCAACCCAGACATTTTGAGTATATGCTCGCTGACAGAGCCGTCTTCCTCCATCTCACAATTGTAGAACTTGTCGGAGATTTATATCTCTCGACCCGGGCATGAGCTTGGAAAACAATTTTAACTCTTGGAACATCTCATATGCTCTGTGTTGCTCAAAACACTTATGGAGCCCTGATTCTAAGCTGTAAAGCATGCCGCACTGAACCTGGGAGTAATCATCACTACGCGACTGCCAAGCGTTCATAACGTGTTGACTTTCTGGGAAAATGGGTGCGTCACCTAGTGGTGCTTCAAGGACATATGCTTTCTTGGAAGCTATGAGGATGATCCTCAAGTTACGGACCCAGTCTGTATAGTTGCTTCCATCATCTTTCAGTTTGGTTTTCTCTAGGAACACGTTGAAGTTGAGGGCAACATTAGCGTGGGCCATTGGATCTGCAAGATAGATTGTAAAGACAATTTTTAGAATAATTTCATGATAATTAAGTTCATCTAATCAAATTATTTAATGAACTCCCACTCAGATATACATCCCTCTAGTCATCTAAGTGAAACATGATCCGAATTGACTAGGCTGTGTCCGATCATCACGTGAGAGGGACTAGTCATCAACGGTGAACATCTCCATGTTGATCGCATCTACTATATGACTCATGTTTGACCTTTCGGTCTCTCGTGTTCCGAGGCCATGTCTGTACATGCTAGGCTCGTCAAGTCAACCTAAGTGTTTCGCGTGTGTAAATATGGCTTACACCCATAGTATGTGAACGTTAGAATCTATCACACCCAATTATGACGTGGTGCTTCGAAACAACGAACCTTCGCAACGGTGCACACTTAGGGGGAACACATATCTTGATTTTTCTAGTGAGGGATCATCTTATTTAAGCTACCGTCGTTCTAAGAAAATAAGATGTAAACATGATAAACATCACATGCAAGTCATAAAGTGACATGATATGGCCAATATCATCTTGCGTTTTTATCTCCATCTTCGAAACACTGCATGATTACCATCGTCACCAGCATGACACCATGATCTCCATCATCGTGTCTTCATGAAGTTGCCTCGCCAACTATTACTTCTACTACTATGGCTAACGGTTAGCAATAAAGTAGAGTAATAACATGGCGTTTTTCATTGACTTGTAGGTCATACAATAAATTAAGACAACTCCTATGGCTCTTGCCGGTTGTCATACTCATCGACATGCAAGTCGTGATTCCTATTAAAAGAACATGATCAATCTCATACATCACATATATAATTCATCACATCCTTTTGGCCATATCATATCACCTAGCATACCCTGCTAAAACAAGTTAGACGTTATGTAATTGTTGTTGCATGTTTTATGTGGCTGCTATGGGTTTCTAGCAAGAACGTTTCTTACCTACGAAAAATCAACAACGGTTATTTGTCAATTGCTATTTACCCTTCATAAGGACCATGTTCATGGAATCCGATCCGACTAAAGTGGGAGAGACAGACACCCGCTAGCCACCTTATCAACTAGTGCATGTTAGTAGGTGGAACCCGTCTCATGTAAGCGTACATGTAAGGTCGGTCCCCACAATGCCGTCGAATCAAGATAAGACTAGTAATAGTAACAAAAATTGACCAAATCATCGCCCACAACTACTTGTGTTCTACTCGTGCATAGAATCTACGCATAGACCTAGCTCATGATGCCACTGTTGGGGAACGTAGTAATAATTCAAAATTTTCCTATGTGTCACCAAGATCAATCTAGGAGATGCTAGCAACGAGAGAGAGGGATTGCATCTTCATACCCTTGAAGATCTCTATGAAGAAGCGTTACAATAACACGGTTGATGGATTCGTACTCACGGCGATTCAAATCGTGGAAGATCTGATCCAAGTGCCGAATAGACGGCACCTCCGCGTTCAACACACGTACAACCCGGGGACGTCTCCTCCTTCTTGATCTAGCAAGGGGGAAGGAGAAGTTGAGGGAGAGCTCCGGTAGAACGACGGCGTGGTGGTGGAGCTTGCGGTTATCCGGCTGGCCTTCGCCAAGCGCTACGGAGGAGGAGGAGGAGTTGGAGGGGGACGGATGCTTGAGGATTTTGCTTGAGTAGAAAATGCACATTGTAGAGTAATGTCATGGAGATCTCCCCCTATATCTTGTAATTTCATACACGCATTTAACACTTCATTTGAGGAATTTGAAATGCATGATGAAATATGGTGTCTGACAAAAATCAGCATGCATGCATTAAGGTACTGAGGAATTAAGCATGCAGAAAGTAGTTCAAAAAGTGTCAGACCACCATAGGACTTCAGTTTACAACTCATTAGAGCAAACACCTCAAAAATGAGATTTGTAACTTAACGAAAATATAGCCCATATAAGAGACCCGCTTGAAGAGTAACTCAAATTTCTTCCCCTTTGTCGTCAAATGACCAGAAGGGACGAAAAATGAGGACTAACGCCCCCGAAGAATATCATCATGATGTCGATGGAGGAGCGCCAGCATTGTTGGGGTCGTCAGTTGATGTAGGGCCTGTCGCAGTGTCGTCCAAATCTTCAGCTTCATCCGTCGCACGCGATGAGGAAAATGAGCTCGTGACCAGCTGAGGAACTTTGACCTTCTTGAATTTCTTTATAGGTGGATGAGACCAGTCAAAGTCCTGTTAGAAGTCCATCTCCTTGAGTTCTTCAGCATTGAAGTGATGTGAAAGAATAGCCCAAGTGTGATCAAAGATTTCATGCGCATAGTAGTTATTCTTCTTCGTAGTGTTTTGTGTGACAGTCATGTTCTGAAGAATTGCAGCAAACTGACGCTTGAACCACTTGTGATTTTGATCAACTTTCTCATGAAGACTTAGGAGAAGCTCGTGGTCAGTCAGCACTCGTGGAACAATTGCTTGAGGAATTTGCGTTTAAGCATTTTCGGCAGTGTCTTGGGTTGCAGAATCATCATTGGTAGAATAAGATGCACCTTTGTGAATCTGGCCATCCAAAGGACGAGTACCTTCATCAATGATAGCAGCTTTGCCCTTTCCGTCAATTGAGGAAATGGTCCATTTGAGGACTTCAACAGGAGGCAAATAGCTGAGGTGATTTTGAAAGTCAGCCTTGTATGCAATTGAAGACCTTGTTCTGATGAATCTCATATTCCAGGGAGCATAAGGCTTCAACTCAAAAGGTGACAGTGCAACATTCGCCAAAGTCCTCATGAAGAGATCATGGTAGTTGATGGGAATCCCATGCATGATATTGAACAGAAGATTCTTCATGATGCCAACAACGTCTTCTTCTTCAGAGTTGTGGAACTTAATTGGACTGAGAGTTTTTGATGAGAATGCGGTAGATGGTCCTTGGCACATAAAGCAAATCCTTCACAAGGAAGGTTGTTCTTGGAGGTTAGCCAACCTTGAAAGGCTTCATCAACACTTGCATCAGATGATTTTGAAGTTCAGGTTCATCATAGATTTTTCTTGGGCCTTCAGCAGGAGGGTGAACAGGGATGGCATGAAGATATTCAGATGCTGGAGCTTTGTAGTGAGTATTTCCAGACATCCAATCTAGCACCCATGAATTCACATCAGTTACATCACCAGTCAGATGCAAGGTGGCATAGTACTAAAGAATGAGTTCTTCATTCCAGTCACAGATGTCAGAGCAGAAACTCAGAAGCCCCACTTTGTGAAGTAAATTCAGCACAGGCTCAAAGCAAGGGATGGATCCATGTCAACATGAGGAATTTGACGATGCTCAAATACATTGTCCTTGTCGAAAAGCAGTGAAGAATAGGAATTCATCTGAGTTGCTGTCCAGAACCACTTGCGACGAAGTCTTGCTGAGTCATAAGGATTAAATTCAGTGATGAATTGATGTTCAGCGAAGAAATCATCCGCCTTGAATTTCTGCTTTGTTGCATGAGGGTTCTTCTGCTTCGGCTGAAGATCAATAGATGATGACTTTGCAGCCTCTTGATGCAAAACTTCTGGCTCTGGTGCCTAAGGAATTGAAGCTTCAGGTTCTTCAGCAGCGGTTGGTCTTTCAACTTCTTCGGCTATTGTAGCTGGAGCTCCTTCAGGAAAGGACATAAGTGGAGTGTGAAGTTCTTCAGAGCCCGCATGAATTTCTTCAGTTTGAGCAGGGAACCGAGGAACTTTTTGTAGTGGTGTGGTCAATGGTGAATTTGGATGAGTCTTCTCCCAATAATCATCATTGAGCACAGGAGTCGTAGACCCAATATCCACATCTTCATCTTCTTCCATTTCCTCAATGCCGGCCTCTTCAGTAGTGAACTAAGGCATGGGCGATGATACCATAGGGGTTGAAGGGATTGCTTCCTCTTCAATTTCGTCATCCAGCTGCTCTGAAGAAGCGGTAGCAGAATTTTTTTCAGTAGTGTCATCAGGAATTTCATAATACTCATCAAAGGGAACAATCTCCTTTGATGGCGCAATGGAAATCGGAACAACATCAATGGGATTGGTGATGGAGCTTGACAAAGTCCTCACTTTCTTGGGAATTGAGGATTCTGTAGTTGATGATGCTTTCCTTTTCTTCACAGCTGCCTTCTCTGCAGCCTTTGTCTTCTTCACTTCAGATGCAGAAGGAAGTTTGATGGTCTTCACAGGTGAAGACTTTGCAGGAGGAGCAGATGACACAAGTTCAGTTTCTTCAGGCACGATTGTTGAAGTCGCCCTAGCATTCTTAGTTTCTTCAGGCATTCCTGCAGATTCTACAGCAGGACTAGGTTGTTCTTTAGGCGCAACATTGAAAGTTGCCCTGGCAGTTTCTTCAGCAACTGGAATTTCTTTGTCAGCCCTGGCACGTTCAGTTTCTTCACTAGCGACTTTTCAACTGCGCTTTCCGTTTCCTCAGCAAGATGAATTTCTTCTTGTGAGGAACTTTCACCACCAAGCTCGAGGGACTTGGAGAGCTTGAGGAATCTGACCTTGGCACCTACCCAATCAGCACGGTATCTGTCCAATTCATCATTGAGGCCTTTGATTTCAGTTTGCAGTTTCACAAGGTCCTCGAGAGACATGGTGACAATATTTTTCTTCAAGAGACGCTCCTTCTTGTACTGATCTTTATTGGCCTTCCTGGCTTGTTCAAACATCCATTTTTCTTCACCAATGAAAGCAGCCAAAATGTGACTTTAACCAGGAGTGAGGTTCATGTCGGGGAGAGGTGTACTGGGATCTTTGTGCCAAAGATCAATGTAATCGATGATCTTCTTAGGATCCAGCATGAGAGGCACAGAACTGCGCTTGGCCCTAGTGGCCATCATTTGCCTGTCCCTCATGATTTCAGCAAGTTCTTTATCATCAGCTTCATCATCACCAGATGGAACTTGAAAAGCCACTTTCTTCTGAGGACTCGGCCTCTGTCCACGGCTAGTTCTGGTCTTCAGTTTCAGCAAGGTTGGACCAGGTAAAGATTGTGGTGGAGCTGAGGAACTTGCAGAGGCTGCTGAAGCAATTGAGAACCCTGCAGTCCGTTGACATGTTGCAAGGTGCACAGGAGTTGAGGACTTTGCAGCAGTAGTTGAGGATTGTGCAGCAACAGATGGAATTAAGGCGGACCTTGAGGAAGTTGCTAGAGGAATTTGTCATGAATGCTTTGAGGAACTTGGCCTTGAGGGCATTGATGTTGAGGAATTTGGCTTGATGGTCGATTTCTTTAGCATAGCCTTCTTGGGCTTGCTGGCATAGGCCTCAGCAGCAGAGGCAACAGCAGTTGAGTCTTCATTGAATTTCTTCACTGCTTCTCTAGCTGCCCGTTGAGAAATCCACACAATTGAGAAATCATGAAGAAAACACAACTTAGAGAAGCAAATCAAGAACATATAGGTTTAGGTGTTTAGGTAGTGGGAAGTTGAAGAATAAACACCTTTTGAAGAAATTGTGAAAATTGTGAGAATTAAAGAAGGGTAGTAAAATTTGATTTTAATTACCCTTGGTGAAGAACACGACGAACTAGATGAACTTTGGAGAAGCTTGTCGGTCCAAATCTCCCACGCCCTAACTTGGCAGAAGGAGATAGCTACGGTGACAGCGAAGTGAAGATTTCCGCGACTGGCGCGAGTACGACGACGAGGAGGTTGAGGTAGCGAAGCTCTTCCTCACCGGCGTCGATGGAGAGTTGCGGCGGCGCTAGGTCTAGGAGCTCAAGCGAGATGGTGGACAAGCGAAGTAAATGAGGTGACGTGAAAGGTGAGGGGTATTTATAGCCATTGTGAAAGACCGTTCGCCCAAAGAAATTGGACGAACATGCCCTGCCCTTTGGTATCCTAGCGACATGTGTCACCCACGTTCTGAGGAGTAAAGATAGTGGAGATCATGGGAGAGTTGTTTAATCCATTGTGGGATGCGGAACTGTTTGAGCGGCAAAAGCCGAAAATTTTGGATAATAAAATTTTAACGTTGTGTTCACAAATTTTTCGGGTCTCAAGGACACAGTGAAGATTTTGAACATGTTTCAAATAGAACGAATATGAGGAATATGTGAAAAGGCTGGATTGAGTTAAGCATAGAGGGGGAAGGGTCCGATCACATTCACTTAGAGGAAAAATCAACTTGAAGAATTAGCAATAAGTGAACGATGTAGAGGACATAAACACTCAATATATATATATAGCCAATGAAGAGCACCAGAAAAAGTTGAAGAAATTGCAAATTTAGAGGAATTTGAAAATTTGAAGAATTTGCAAATTGAAGAAAAACTCAAATTCCAACTTTGGTTGGTGGCGTGACCCACCGTATAAGAATGATGATTTCAGACACCGCATACAATTGTCGTAGGGCTCTAAGAATCAATTTCTTCACGCTTAGAGGGTTAGTCTTCATTGATTGAAGAAAAACGTTACTCGTGTGTTGTGCATCGAAGTCATCAGTTTTGCGGAAGTGTTAGGATGTGTGTCCTTTCAAAGAATATTCGAAGATTCTAAGATATTTAGCTCACACCGCAACTTGCAAAATCTCTTCTCATCCAAGGGCTTAGTGAAGATATCTGCCATCTGTTCTTCAGTCTTCACGTGGTAGATGGAGATGTCACCCTTGAACACATGGTCACGAAGAAAATGATGACGGATTTGGATGTGCTTTGTCTTTGAGTGCTGAACTGGGTTGTGAGAAATTTTGATGGCACTCTCATTGTCGCAATAGAGTGGCACATTCTTCATGTTGACGCAATAGTCCTTGAGGGTTTGCTTCATCCACAACAATTGAGCATAGCATGAACCAGCAGCAATGTACTCAGCTTCAGCAGTGGAGAGTGATACACATTTTTTATTCTTTGAGGACCAAAAGACTATGGATCGCTCGATGAAATGGCATGTGCCGGATGTATACTTGCGATCCACTCCATCGCTAGCATAGTCAGAGTCAGAATATCCAATGGGATCAAAATTAGAGCCCTTGGGATACCATAATCCAAGTGTTGGAGTGTGAGCTAGATGTCGAAGAACATGCTTCACATCCTTATGGTGTGATTCCTCAGAGCCCTTGGGATACCATAATCCAAGTGTTGGAGTGTGAGCTAGATATCGAAGAATATGCTTCACAGCCTTATGGTGTGATTCCTTTGGTGTAGCTTAAAATCAGGCACACATGCAAACAGTAAGCGTAATATCTGGCTTAGATGCACATACATACAATAAAGAGCCAATCATGGAGTGGTATACCTTTTGATCGAAGTCTTTACCATTTTCATCGGTGCAGAGATGGCCATTTGTGGGCATTGGCATTTTGACGCCCTTGCAATCTTGCATGCCGAATTTCCTCAGAACATCCTTGAGGTGTTTATCTAGAGATATGAAGATTCCATTGCGTTGTTGACGAATTTGAAGGCCTAAGAAGAATTTCAGTTCTCCCTTCATGGACATTTGATATTCTTCTTGCATCACATAGCCAAATTCGTCACTGTAACATTCATCAGTACATCCAAAGATAATATCGTCCACATAAATTTGACACACAAATAATTCACCATCAAATGATTTAGTGAAGAGAGTTGGGTCAAGTGAACCGGGTTTGAAGCCTTTCTTCGTGAGGAATTCCTTCAAAGTATCATACCATGCCCGAGGGGCCTGCTTGAGGCCATAGAGGTCCTTGTTGAGTTTGAAGACTTTGTCGGGATGTTTAGGATCTTCAAAACCTGGGGGTTGAGCAACATATACTTCTTCCTCAAGCTTACCATTGAGGAAGGCACTTTTCACATCCATTTGATATAAGATGATATTATGATGGTTAGCATAAGCAAATAATATGCAAATAGCTTCAAGTATAGCAACGGGAGCAAAAGTTTCATCGAAGTCAATTCCTTCAACCTGTCTGTAGCCTTGAGCTACAAGACGAGCCTTATACCTCACCACAAGGCCGTTTTCATCTTGCTTCTTGCGATAGATCCACTTGGTGCCGATGATATTGTGTTCCTGAGGATCTGGTCACTTGACGAGTTCCCATACATGGTTGAGCTCGAATTGATACAATTCCTCTTGCATAGCTTGAATCCACTCAGGTTCCAGAAATGCCTCATCAACTTTGGTAGGCTCTATGATAGAGACAAAAGCAAAGTGGCCACAAAAGTTAAATAAGTGTGAAGCTTTTGAGCATGTGAGAGGACCTGGTGCATTGATGTCATCGATGATTTTTTCGATCTGCACTTCTTTTGCCACACGAGGACTAGCTGGCTGACGACTTTGATCTGGCTGAGCATTTTATTCAGGAGCACCAGAATGATTTTCTTCATTGTCAGGAATGACTTCTTCACTAGATTCTTCAGTGGGGATGATATCCTCGGTATCTTTGAACTTAATGGATTCCTTAGGAGGTATTTTACCTGTCACAGGAGGCCGGTTCTCTCTTTGCGAGCCATTAGTTTCATCGAACCGTACATCTACCGTCTCAACAATCTTGTGGAGATGATTTATAAAGATTTTGTAGGTGTGCGAGTCCTTTCCGTAGCGAAGCATAAAACCTTCATGTGCTTTCAGTGCAAATGTAGAATTGTGATGCGGATCTCTAACCCAGCATTTAGCATCGAAGACTTTGAGATAACTCACATTGGGTTTCTTGTCGATGAGGAGTTCGTATGAGGTTTTCTTGAGGAGTTTGTGGAGATACACCATGTTGATGATGTGGCATGCAGTGTTGATAATCTCGGGCAAGAAACGGAGAGGCTCTTGTATTCATCAAGCATAGTGCGAGCCATCTCAACAAGAGTCATGTTCTTGCGTTCCGCAACGCCGTTCTGCTGAGGAGTGTAAGGGGCCGATAGCTCATGAGTATACCAAGTTCATCAAGATAGTCATCAAGACCAGTGTTCTTGAACTTGGTCCCATTGTCACTCCAGATATGCTTGACCTTCACACCGAAATTCATCGAGGCCCTTGAGGAAAATCGCTTGAAGATTTCCTGCACTTCATGCTTAAATGTGATGATATGCACCCATGTATAACGAGAATAGTCATCAACAATGACAAAGCCATAAAGAGATGTTGCATTTGTAAATGTAGAGTAATGTGTAGGGCCGAAGAGGTCCATGTGAAGCAATTCAAAAGGACGAGTGGTAGTCATGATAGTCTTTGAGGGATGCTTGGATTTGGTCATCTTTCCAGCTTCACAAGCCCCACAAAGATGATCTTTGAGGAATTTGACCCCCTCAATTCCAAGGACATGCTTCTTCTTCACAAGTGTGTGCAAGTTCCTCATGCCAGCATGACCGAGTCGTCGATGACATAGCCATCCTCCTGAAGCTTTTGCAAGTAGACATGTGACAGGTTATGGTCCTGTAGAGAAATCAACAATATACAAGTCTCCTCTCCTAAAGCCTTCGAAGATTCTGGATCTGTCAGATTCCATGATAACAACACAGCTGTATTTGCCAAAGACAACAAGCATATCGAGATCACAAAGCATTGAGCCAGACATGAGTTGAATCCAAGGGGCTCGACAAGCATGACTTTGTCCATGTGTCAATCTTTTGAGATTGCAACCTTACCTAGACCCAATACCTTGCTTTTTTCCTTTGTCGGCGTAGGTGATAGGCTTTAGTGAGATGGTGATAAAGCAGAGTACATCCACTGTCGAGGACCCACTCAGTAGCTTTGAGGGAGTCATCATGTAGACGAATTAGTGCATCTTACAACTCATATGCTTCATAATGAAGAATATGACATCAATTTCATCAGAATGAATTTCAGCAATAAATGAAGAATGAGGTTGTGAGAAATGAATGAATCGTTTCTTCACGATTAGCTTGCATCCTTTCAAACAATTTCAGGTCTCCGGCAAATTCTTCAGACGTTTAAGTTCGTGTGGAGACCTGACCCTGCATAAGAGATTGGTTCTTTTTCTTCACCACCCACATCTGGAGGGGTGGCAAAGAGTTCATCATTCTGTGAGCGCCAATAGAGAATTGTGGCATTGAAGCCAGTGCATTTCGTTTCACAGGTGAGGGGTTAGACTATGAATATGAGTATGCAGAGAAATTCTTCGAGGATTTATGAACATAATGATTTGAAGAATAATGCGCATATTCGCAATCCTTATTCTTTCCCTGTGAAACAGAAGCATTAGCATGGTGATGATCATATGAGGAAATTGATCCACTTGAGGAATTTGGTCCATATGAGGACTTGGATCCATATGAAGATTTTGATCCATATGAAGAATTTGATCTGGGATTCCTGTTCTTCACAGGTGGTGTCATGAGTGTTGGCGTTCTGGGAACGGGGGTACCCATACTTGCCTGCGTACGGCCCGGAGCGTGTCTCGTCCAGCGGCCTGGTACGGCCCAACCTCATCACCAACCACTCAAGAACCTTGTACCGACGCGGCACGAGCAGCATGCCTCATCTCTGCACCCCCCCGTGCGGCGAGACAGATGCACCGCGACCCCATCACTAACCCTGGTGGGCTCGTCATCTCATGCTCGCTACGGACCCGCGGACGCGCAGGCTGCGCTGCTCATGGCACGTGAGCTCCTTTGCTACCGCCCCGTCGACGATTTCTACGAAGAATGGCTCGACTTCATCGCCGAGCTCGTCAGCGCCGCTGGGGGCTCTCCTGCGCCGTCCCTCTCGCTGCCTCGCCCGCCTCCCCATGCGAGCGACGTGGCCCAGGAAGCGCCTCTACCACCTCCACATCAAGGCGTCGTCCACGACCTAAGGCATGTGGCCCCGCGGCGCGACCTCCCGCGTGCGGCACCAGTGCACGAAGAAGTAAGATGCCAAGAGATCCAGCAGCCCCGAGGAGGAGCATCAGTGCTCCATCCATCGCCGCATCGAGACCATGTGCCCCTGCCGTGGTGGCGCGTGAGGTCCAAGACCAAGCTCCGCCTCCACGACAAGCTCCGGTGTCAACAGCGGGCTGCAAGGCTCTCGCCCCCGAGCTGCGCAATGTCAACTACCCTGGAAAGTTCAAGCCAGACCTTCCTCCACGCTACGACGGCACCCCTGACCCTGCTAAATTCCTGCAGCTCTACGAGCTGAGCATCGAAGCATCTGGCAGCAACGAGAAGATCCTGGCGAACTAGTTCCCCATGGCTCTCAAGGACGGTGCACGCTCGTGGCTCCTGAACCTGCCCACGGGATCGATCTCCACCTGGGGAGAGATGCACGAGCGGTTCATTGCCCACTTCTAGGGCACCCGCGACCGCTGCCCGGCCGCAGGTGACCTGCGGCGCATCAACCAACAACCAGGAGAAACCCTGTAGAACTTCATCCAGCGCTTCAATAGTGTCCGAGTCAAGATCCCCAAGGTCACAGACGAGGCCATCATTTTAGCGTTCTCAGATGGCGTCCAAGACGTCAAGATGAAGGAGGAGCTCGCCATCCACGAAGATCTGTGCACGACCCTAGAGCTATTCAACCTCGCGACCAAGTGCGCTAGAGCTGAGGAGGGGTGCCTCTCCCTCGTCGAGCTCCCCACTGCTGATCCTGAAGATAAGAAGGCCAAGAGCAAGGATGTGAAGCGCATGGGAGTGGCAGTGCTCGCGGGTGAGCCAGAGATGAAACGTGGCCTCGACTACCCAGAGTCATCCAAGAACAGACGTCTATTTTGCTCCTTCCACAACGTGCACAACCATAACACCCATAACTGCCAAGAGCTCAGGGCTCTCCATGAAGGACGCGTCAGTCAATGCCCCGAGCGCAGCAACCGTGGCTATGGCCGCGGAGGAAGTCGTACCGGGGGACGCTAGGACGACCGCGGACCCCGCTTGGAGTGACGTGACCAGCCTCGGGGGGGGGGGACCATTGGCGCGATCAGCCTCGTGAGGATGCTTGGAGGGACTAGCCTCGTGAGGGTGCCTGGAGGGACCAGCCTCGCGAGGACCATCCCCAGGGCAAGGCTGGCCTCCCTCCTCTGCTGCCACCAAGAAGGAATGACGACCAGGATGATGGGGCTGGGGGCTTCTAGGAGCCTCACGCCATCGCCTACATCATGGGCGAAGCGCAGGCCCCAGCCTCCCAGCGCCTCATGAAGCAGTTCGCCTGAGAAGTAAATGCGGCTCTCCCGAAGCTCGAAGCCACGCGCCCACTCAGGTGGTCCAAGTAACCCATCACCTTCAGTTCAGCAGACTAGCTCAAGTGCGCAGCGACGGCCAGCGCCCTCCCGATGCTTTGTTCACCCGTCATCAGCAATGTTCAAGTTACCAAGACCCTCATCAATGGCAGCGCAGGGCTCAATGTCCTGTTCGTCGAGACATTCGACAGCCTCCAAGTACCGTACGATCAACTACTTCCTACCAAGCCTTGTCCGGAGTGACCGACGGCTCCACCACCCCTATAGGGAAAATCCACCTGCCTGTCACCTTTGGCAAGCGCGCCAACTACCACACCAAGCTCATCGACTTCGACGTAGCCCACATTCATCTCCCGTACAACGCCATCGTCGGGTACCCAACCTTGGCCAAGTTCATGGCAGTGACTCACCACGGCTACAATGTCCTCAAGATGCTAGGGAGCGGCAGTGTCATCATCATCGCTTGCGAAGAGAAGGACGCGGTGTGCTCACTTGAGCGCGCTTACCAGGCAGCGGCGGTCAAGGATCCAGACAGTAATGGCACCATCTACCCTCCTAAGGCCGTCCCCAAGAAGAAGAAGCAACTACTTGCCCTTGAGCCTCATGAAGTTGCGGCGCCTGGTGGCCGCACCTCAGGACCTGCGCCCAGGGATGGGGCGCCTACCTCCCTCGCATAGGAAGGCGCATCCGGCGCGCCCCTCAAGCTGGGCTCGCGGGCTCTCCTCTGGAGGACCTCTAACCTAGCCAATGTCTCGAGGGAGGCGCTCGGGCACCATATGGAGGCGTGCTCCACCGCATGTTTCCCTCCGGAGGCCTCAAGGCGTGAGGCACCGAGTGCTCAGGAGTTAATCAACCAGACCATCGAAGATTTGCAGGTGGGCCAGTGCGAGTCCCCCCCCTCACAGCTACGTTCGCATGCCCTTCGGCCTGCCGAAACAAGCAACCCTGCACCAGCGCCACATTAGGGAGGTCATGGCGACCCGCGAGGCCAGGTATCAGGAGATCCTGGCGGAGGTGGCCTCGGTTCTTCGCAAGCTCTGGCAACCTCCGGAGCCTCGCGAGGCCCCGGAGCTAGACTACGCGTAAGGAACGGCATCTGCATCAAGCGTCTTCAGCTGCACCAACTCTACTTCAGCAACTATGCTAGGTGACATTTTCCAGTTTTGTTCAGCTGGGAGCGCCCCTCGGGCTCCATCATTCCCAGGTCGCACGAGCCTGACCCTGCGGCACGTATCCTTTTGCATCTTTAGCTTACTCTGTTTGGGGCGCCCCCTCGGGCTGCATCATCCCCAAGCCACGCGGATCCATCCGAGTGGCATGTATCGTTCTTACATCTTACCTGAGCTAGTGTTTCCTTTTCCGTCAGCTGCATTAAAATCATTTACCTGCCCGACTGGCACCTCGATGCCATGAACGTTGTACGCCATCACTAACCTGCTTGCGCCCGCCTCATGACTATGGACAGGCACGGCGTCTGTGCTCGGGTACGTCCCTGCAGCATCGCCAAATCCAAGACGCCGAGCTCTAGCTCGCGGGCCAGCCCTGTGTACGTCACCTCCCGTGGACCTTGGTGTCTCGCCCTCACATGAGCTGGGTGTGGACAGGAGGGTAAGGGTGCGCAACATGGTGCCTCGTCACTACGGGAGCCTCGCGTAAGTTGTCTACCCTTAGGGTATCCGCGTGAAAAGACTAGGCACGGCGTCTGTGCTCGGGTCCGTCCCTGCAGCGTCGATAAACCCAACAGCTGAGCTCTGTCAAGCGGGCCGGCCCCGTTCACGTTATCTCCTAGGGTCGTTGGTGTATGGCTGATGGGCCTCTAACCCCTCATTGGTTACCCCAAGTGGAAGGTGTGAGATGCAGTGTTGTGGAAGTTTTTCCCTTAGCAAAGATGCCAAGGATCGAATCCCCAGAGACTCCTAGGTTCAACAAGTAGGTGTCAACTGCTAACGGTGCCAGATATTAGCAATCAACGTGGACCTACACACAGATACAAATAACTTTGCTCCCAACGAGTACAGAGAGGTTGTCAATCCCTCCGGCCTTGTAGTTCACAAAGGATTAAACGCAAATGATAGTAGTGATAGATAATGTTTGCAATAGTAAGTAAAAGCGAAAAGTAAATAGCGGATGTGATCAATGATGGTAATATGGACTGGAGTCTCATGATGTTCACTAGTGATGTCTCTCTCCCAAAAGACGATAAAACAGCTATGTGAGGTAAACGAATTACAGCTGGGCAATTGACAGGACCACGAACGCAAACCAATGCTGACTACATTGCAAGAAAGGTTGAGGTTCAAAGCATGGGCGGTACGCCAAAGTAAGTAGACCGAAATCCATCAATATCTACTACTAATCATCCACCTTGAGATATCTATCCAGAACATCTCGCTGGTATTAAGTTGCGAGCCCCACCCATAGTGTAAACTCAAAGCAACAGACAACTGCATTAAAAGAACTTTGCGTAAAGTAAACAATCCTTGCACCCGCGGGCACAAGCACCGTTGTTTTCCCCCTTGTGGCAACAACACATCCCCTAGACTCATGTTTATGTCACTCAAGCTAGTCATCGAGGGGCATGAACCCACAATCGAGCATAACGTCCCCTCTTGGAGTCACTACCTATTACTTGGCCAAAGCAATAAATAACAACGGAGAACATGCAAGAATTACTTATGAACATAAATATAAAAGAGGTAGATCAAATATATTACTCAATCACAATCTGAACATAATCTCATAATCCATCGGATCCCAGCAAACTCATCATAGCAACAGCATAAGGATTACATATGTGCCTCGATCATGTAGGGCAGCTCACGAGGACTAATTAGTGAAGCACAAGAACGGGAGGAGAACATCACATAGCTACTGGTCATGGACTCATGGTCCAAGGGAGACTACTCACAACTCATCCGGGGGGCGTCCATGGTGGTGGAGAGGCTCCCGATGGTGATCCTCCCCTCCGGCAGGGTGCCGGGAAGAGTTCTCCTGGTGCTCCCGATCTTGGAAGCAGCGGCGGCGGCGGAACAGAGATGAGATCGGAAAAAGAGTTCCCGTCCCGAGGGTTTCGAAGGACGCTCTAAATATATGCCAAAGGGGGGCACCAGACG
>LR738715.1:203316963-203339470 GCA_902687465.1 Secale cereale | reverse complement strand
GGGGGGGGGGGGAGACGGCACAGATCTGGAGTCTTTTGGAGGAGAGGAGCAAGAAAGAGGATCTGGAGCAAGGCGAAGGCAAGCAATGATGGCACTGGAGCGCGCACTTGCCTTTTGTCAGCCATGCAGTTGCCGAGGCGGTGTGGGCGAGTGCAGACACCCACGTCCAATCAATCGCCACGCGTCAATCAAGGTCGCGGGCTTTTGGCGCCCACGGCGCTCCGCACTTGACCCTTGGCTTCACCGCGAAGCCAAGTATGAGCCCGCCTCTGGCCCGGGGGCTACTGTCGGCGTTCTGGGAATGGGGGTACCCAGACTTGCCTGCCAGCGGCCCGAAGCGTGGCTTGTCCAGCGGCCTGGTACGGCCCAACCTCGTCAGCAACCACTCAAGACCCTCGCGAGGGGCCAAGCCTCGCGAGGCGGATGGCACAAGACCTCCCCTGGGGCGGCCTCACTAGGCTAGCTCCCGAGGGGCGGAGATATCAAGGCAAGGGGTACCTCACGAGGTCCTCGTGACGTGAGCCATGATGACCAATGCCAGGTGGGCGCCAACGGGCGTAGGGTGCCAGTTTCCTCTTAGGTGCTAAAGGGGCAGGCGCAGGCCAGGAGTCCCGAGGCATCAGGCAAAGGTTTCCATATCGGTGCAACAAGACCAAGACCAGCAGGACGGTAGAGCGGAGGTCATTGCGGAGCCCATGACAGCTCACCACCAGAGCCTTTGGTAGGCGAAGACCACCTTTTGTCAGGATAGCTTGTACTAGTTGTCTCCCTTGAAACTTGGCCATTGTGGGATCCCTTCCCGCTCAATATTTGGGAAGAGGACACGGGCCTCTATAAATAGGACTAGCCACCACCATATCTGGTCAGATCATCGAGAGCCACCCAAAATCTAGGACGAGGGATCGGATCATCAAGATCACCCTCGATCTCTCCAAGCACAAGAATACCTCTCCTCGGGAGGCTGTTCTTCCCATGTACTAGTTCTTCCCCAGCCTACAAGGCAATCCACCACACCACACTTTATTAGGGTATTACACCACAACGGTAGCCCAAACCAGTATAAACCCTTGTGTGTCTTGTTCTTCGGGTTCGGCGAGCTAGGCTTAGGAATCGGTGAGTAGGCGAGCTAGAGCGGAAAGGAGAGATCTTCGTGCGCACCCCAGTGTTTGAACCACAAGTGTTTTGCCAGAACCCAAGATCCGACAATGAGGACATTCACTTGAAGATTTTCAAGGTGCCTCTTGGGGACCCAGATTTTCCTCATAGGGGGACCATTCCTGCAGTTAGTTACAACATATCTAGCGAATAGTTCACCATTCTTGTTTTTGAACAGTTTATAGTTGAAGTCAAATCACTCATCAGAAGAATGTGAAGATTCACAAGTAAAGCCAGGGAAGATAGATGGATCTACGTGAGGTCTGATCCTTTTGCAGCAACCCATGATGTTTTGGGATACTGCTCAGGTTTCTAGTAGGTCCCATCAACATTAAGTTTCCTCTCAAAGGCAATACCCTCTTTCCTAGGGTTCCTGTTCAGAATCTGCTTTGTAAGCACATCACAAAGAGTCCGAAGACCTTTGAGGCTTTTGTACATGCCTATCACATACAATTCCTTCAAACCCAAATTTTCGTCAGTAGCATTGGTGGTTTCCTCAGCTGAGGAAATTGTCACCACAGAAATAGTTGAAGAATATGCAGCAATAGAAGCATTTGAACTTTCAGGTGAAGAATTAGCAGTTTCACGTTCACTGCATTTCAAACATGCTGGAATGAATTCTTCCTGAGCGGAACTGATCTGTTCATCAAGTAATGAATTGTTCTCCTTCTGAAGATCTTCATAACTCACCCTAAGCTTTTCAAGATCTTGCTTTCTTTGAAGAAATTCATAAGAAAGTTTCTCATGATCTGTTAGGAGAGTTTTATGAAGATCCTGAAGGTTATCAAACTTGGACTGAAGTCTCTGAAGATTCTCTCTCAAGATTTTAGATCGATCCAATTCCTCACCCAACAGGTCATCACTTCTTTCTAGCAGATTTTGAACCTTATCAAAAGCTTTTTGCTGCTTTATGGCAATATTAGCAAGTTTGGAGTAACTAGGCCCGAAATCATCACTAGATTCATCATCACTAGACTCAGATGAGTAATAGTCGGATACCTTTCCACCTTTTGCCATGACGCAAGGTGAGTGATATGACCGTGGGTAATTTAGCTACGATAGTTTCTATTATTCCGCCCGCTGCTGATAAGATGTCCGACAATGATCATGATGACCTTACTGATGTGGATGTTCAACGGCACATAAGTTTTGATGGGAAGTATGAAGACGGGGTAGAAGGGTCAGTGGTTGTGACTTGTGCACATAATGCATGTTGTAAGGAGGCAAACATGGTGGAGTCAAATTCCACCATGTTTCAACATGCATCAGAAGGAAATCAAGAAAAAGAATATTGTAATTATTTTAGTAAGCCACGTCGTGGAGGATGCCTCAAGGAGTCCACGTTTGATTTTGAGTACTTGCTTGCCGGGATTATTTGTTATTTCAGGATTACTAAAACAAGAAGACTATTTACATTTCTTTTCATGCCCATCAAGGAAAAGATCAATCCGAGGATTCTATTTATTAGGGAACTATTCAGTTTGATGTTGGGTGGGGCCCGCCGACACAAGTACGCAAGCTCTCAATGCATGCACGAAAACTAGTAGTTTATGTTTTTCAAAATACTAGTAGATCAAGTCGGTTTAGCCTACATACGTCTAGGTGTTTTTTATGCAAGTGCTTGTTTTCCAAGATAGTTAGGGCATGCGGCTATTATATAAAGCCAATTTAGTTCTTTGTAAAATTAGGTCAAATTTTTATAAATAGACAAAAAAAATTAGGGTAAATACCAGTATCGAGTTTTGGGGGAAGCTGTCTAAAAATCCCTAAGTTTTGGAGGAAGCTTTAGAAAACCTCTATGTTGTGATTTCTCCGTGAGGAAATTGTCTTGCGCGTGAGTACCATCGTCGATATTGGTTCTCTCGTGCTGAGCCACAAGGTTCAAACCCTCTATTTCATGTACATCGCGTGCGTGGGAGAGAGGTTACTGCTATTGGTGGTGGAGTGTCGTGAAAGATCGGACCGCAACTACCGATCGGATCTCGCATCAAGGTTCGGTCTACATCGGGTGGTATCAGAGCAAGGTTGTTCACGGCGCTATGGAGAAGATGATGAGTGCGTCGTCATTCCATAAGTTAAGCTATGGATTTTAGTTGGAGGAGTAAGGCCGCTGGGCCTGGCTGTTTCACACCCGTGTGGTGGTGAGAGAGAGATCGTGTGCCATGACGATCAATCACATGAGTTTGATCAATGCCGCATGCATCGATATAGTGGAGAAGCTGAATCTACAAATGACACCATGTCCACAACCATACTGTTTCCATTGGGGTCATGAAGAGCTCACTGTAACGCAACAAACCAAGGTACCGTTTTTGTTGGAAAATTATATTTGCGAGGTTTTGTGCGATGTGATTCCGCCACCGATGATTTCATGTCACTTGTTATTGGGCGAGCCATGGTACAGAGAGCATGATGTTGTGTATGATTGCAAAACACACATATATACCATCAAGAGGGGTAAGAAGTACTGCAGTCTTGTCCCAATGGGTGAGGAGCATTTTATTTCATGGAGGAAAGAACATCTTCAGAGGATAAAAGATCAGGAAAAGGAGAAAAAAAAAGAAGGCCGAAATTACTAAAATTTCTGCTGTTATTATTCAATCAAGTGAGGAAAATATTGCGGAAGAGGTCAACTCAAAATCGAGGACGGTTTCGATGCAAGGAGGAGAGGATGATATGACCGTGGGTAATTTAGCTACCATAGTTTCTATTATTCCGCCCGCTGCTGATAATGTGTCCGACAACGATCATGATGACCTTACTAATGTGAATGTTCAACGGCACATAAGTTTTGATGGAAAGTATGAAGACGGGGTAGAAGGGTCAGTGGTTGTGACTTGTGCGCATGATGCATGTTGTACGGAGGCAAACATGGTGGAGTCAAATTGCACCACGTTTCAACATGCATCAGAAGGAAATCAAGAAAAAGAATATTATAATTATTTTAGTAAGCCATGTCGTGGAGGACGCCTCAAGGAGTCCATGTTTGATTTTGAGTACTTGCTTGCCGGGATTATTTGTTACTTCAGGATTACTAAAACAAGAAGATTACTTACATTTCTTTTCCTGCCCATCAAGGAAAAGATCAATGGAGGATTCTATTTATTTGGGAACTATTCAGTTTGAAGGATGTTGGGTGGGGCCCGCCGAGACAAGTACGTAAGCTCTCAACGCATGCACCAAAACTAGTAGTTTGTGTTTTTCAAAATACTAGTAGATCAAGTCGGTTTAGCCTATGTATGTCTAGGTGCTTTTTTATGCAAGTGCTTGTTTTCCAAGATAGTTAGGGCATGTGGCTATTATATAAAGCCAATTTAGTTCTTTGTAAAATCAGGTCAATTTTTTATGAATAGTGTTTTTAGGGTAAATACACGTACGAGTTTTTGGGGGAAGCTGTCTAAAAATCCCTAAGTTTTGGAGGAAGCGTTAGAAAACCTCTGTGTTGCGATTTCTCCGTGAGGAAATTGTTTTGCGCGTGAGTACCGTTGTCGAGATTGGTTTTCTCTTGCTGAGCCGCAAGGTTCAAGCCCTCTATTTCGTGTACATCGCGTGCACGGGAGAGAGGTTGCTGCTATTGGTGGTGGAGTGTCGTGAAAGATTGGGCCGCAACTACAGATCGGATCTCGCATCAAGGTTTGGTCTACATCAGGTGGTATCAGAGCAAGGTTGTTCACGGCGCTATGGAGAAGATGACGAGTGCATCATTATTCCATAAATTAAGCTATGGATTTCAGTTGGAGGAGGAAGGCCGCTGGGTCGGGCTGTTTCACACCCGTGTGGTGGTGAGAGAGAGATCGTGTGCCATGACAATCGATCACATGAATTTGATCAACGCCGCAAGCATCGAGATGGTGGAGAAGCTGAATCTACCAATAACACCATGTCCACAACCATACTGTTTCCGTTGGGGTCATGAAGAGCTCACTGTCACGCAACAAACGAAGGTACCGTTTTTTATGGAAAATTATTTTTGCAAGGTTTTGTGTGACGTGATTCCGGCACCGATGATTTCATGTCACTTGTTATTGGGCGAGCCATGGTACAGAGAGCATGATGTTGCATATGATTGCAAAACACATAGATATACCATCAAGAGGGGTAAGAAGTACTGCAGCCTTGTGCCAATGGGTGATGAGCATTTTATTTCATGGAGTAAAGAACATCTTGAAAGGTTAAAAGAGCAGGAAAAGGAGAAAAAAAACAGGATCGAAATTACTAAAATTTATGTTGTTATTATTCAATCAAGTGAGGAAAATATTGCTGAAGAGGTCAACTCAAAACCAAGGACGGTTTCGATGCAAGGAGGAGAGGATGATATGACCGCGGGTAATATAGCTACCATAGTTTCTATTATTCCGCCCGCAGCAGATAATGTGTCCGACAACGATCATGATGACCTTACTGATGTGAATGTTCAACGGCACATAAGTTTTGATGGGAAGTATGAAGACGGGGTAGAAGGGTCAGTGGTTCTGACTTGTGCGCTTGCTGCATGTTGTACGGAGGCAAACATGGTGGAGTCCAGTTGCACCACGTTTCAACATGCATCAGAAGGAAATCAAGAAAAATAATATTATAATTATTTTAGTAAGCCACGTCGTGGAGGATGCCTCAAGGAGTCTACGTTTGATTTTGAGTACTTGCTTGCCGGGATTATTTGTTACTTCAGGATTACTAAAACAAGAACATTATTTACATTTCTTTTCCCGCCCATCAAGGAAAAGATCAACGCGAGGATTCTATTTATTAGGGAACTATTCAGTTCGAAGGATGTTAGGTGGGGCCCGCCGAGACAAGTACGCAAGCTCTCAGCGCATGCACCAAAACTAGTAGTTTGTGTTTTCCAAAATACTGGTAGATCAAGTCGGTTTAGCCTACGTACGTCTAGGTGTTTTTTATGCAAGTGCTTGTTTTCCAAGATAGTTAGGGCATGCGGCTATTATATAAAGCCAATTTAGTTCTTTGTAAAATGAGGTTATATTTTTATGAATAGACACAAAGTGTTTTTAAGGTAAATACCCGTATCGAGTTTTGGGGGAAGCTGTCTAAAAATCCCTAAGTTTTGGAGCAAGCTTTAGAAAACCTATGTGTTGCGATTTCTCCATGAGGAAATTGTTTTGCGCGTGAGTACCGTCGTCGAGATTGGTTTTCTCGTGCTGAGCCGCAAGTTTCAAACCCTCTATTTCGTGTACATCGCGTGCATGGGAGAGAGGTTGCTGCTATTGGTGGTCGAGTGTCGTGAAAGAACGCGCCGCAACTACAAATCGAATCTCGCATCAAGGTTCGGTCTACATCAGGTGGTATTAGAGCAAGGTTGTTCAGGGCGCTATGTAGAAGATGACGAGTGCATCATCATTCCATAAGTTAAGCTATGGATTTCAGTTGGACGACGAAGGCCGCTGGGCCGGGCTGTTTCACACCCGTGTGGTGGTGAGAGAGAGAATTTTGTACCATGACGATCGATCACATGAATTTCATCAACGCCGCAAGCATCGAGATGGTGGAGAAGCTGAATCTACCAATGACACCATGTACACAACCATACTATTTTCGTTGGGGTCATGAAGAGCTCACTGTCACGCAACAAACCAAGGTGCCATTTTTGTTGGAAAATTACTTTTGCGAGGTTTTGTGCGACGTGATTCCTGCACCGATGATTTCATGTCACTTGTTATTAGGCGAGCCATGGTACAGAGAGCATGATGTTGCGTATGACTGCAAAACACACAGATATATCATCAAGAGGGGTAAGAAGTACTGCAGCCTTGTGCCAATGGGTGAGGAGCGTTTCATTTCATGGAGGAAAGACCATCTTGAGAGGATAAAAGAGCAGGAAAAGGAGAAAAAAAAGGTTGAAATTACTAATTTTTTTGCTGTTATTATTCAATCAGTGAGGTAAATATTGCTGGAGAGGTCAAATCAAAACCGAGGACGGTTTCGATGCAAGGAGGAGAGGATGATATGACCGCGGGTAATTTAGCTACCATAGTTTCTATTATTCCGCCCGCTGCTGACAATGTGTCCGACAATGATCATGATGACCTTACTAATGTGAATGTTCAACGGCACATAAGTTTTGATGGGAAGTATGAAGACGGGGTAGAAGGGTCAGTGGTTGTGAATTGTGCTCATGCTGCATGTTGTACGGAGGCAAACATGGTGAAGTCAAATTGCACCATGTTTCACCATGCATCAGAAGGAAATCAAGAAAGAAGAATATTATAATTATTTTAGTAAGCCACGTCATGGAGGATGCCTCAAGGAGTCCACGTTTGATTTTGAGTACTTGCTTGCCGGGATTATTTATTACTTCAGGATTACTAAAACAAGAAGATTATTTGCATTTCTTTTCATGCCCATCAAGGAAAAGATCAATGCGAGGATTCTATTTATTAGGGAACTATTCATTTTGAAGGATGTTGGGTGGGGCCCGCCGACACAAGTACGCAAGCTCTCAACGCATGCAGGAAAACTAGTAGTTTATGTTTTTCAAAATACTAGTAGATCAAGTCGGTTTAGCATACGTACGTCTAGGTGTTTTTTTTATGCAAGTGCTTTTTTTCCAAGATAGTTAGGGCATGCGGCTATTATATAAAGCCAATTTAGTTCTTTGTAAAATCAGGTTATATTTTTATGAATAGATACAAAGTGTTTTTAGGGTAAATACCCGTATCGAGTTTTAGGGGAAGCTGCCTAAAAATCCCTAAGTTTTGGAGGAAGCTTTAGAAAACCTCTGTGTTGCGATTTCTCCGTGAGGAAATTCTTTTTTGCGTGAGTACCATCGTCGAGATTGGTTTTCTCGTGCTGAGCCGCAAGGTTGAAACCCTCTATTTCCTGTACATCGCGTGCACGGGAGAGAGCCTGCTGCTATTGGTGGTGGAGTGTCGTGAAAGATCGGGCCGCAACTACAGATCGGATCTCGCATCAAGGTTCGGTCTACATCAGGTGGTATCAGAGCAAGGTTGTTCACGGCGCTATGGAGAAGATGACGAGTGCATCATCATTCCATAAGTTAAGCTATGGATTTCAGTTGGAGGAGGAAGGCCGCTGGGCCGGGCTGTTTCACACCCGTGTGGTGGTGAGAGAGAGATCGTGTGCCATGACGATCGATCACATGAATTTGATCAACGCCGCAAGCATCGAGATGGTGGAGAAGCTGAATCTACTAATGGCACCATGTCCACAACCATACTGTTTCTGTTCGGGTTAGGAAGAGCTCACTATCACGCGACAAACCAAGGTACCGTTTTTGTTGGAAAATTATTTTTCCGAGGTTTTGTGCGACGTAACTCCGACACCGATGATTTCATGTCACTTGTTATTGGGCGAGCCATGGTACAGAGAGCATGATGTTGCGTATGATTGCAAAACACACAGATATACCATCAAGAGGGGTAAGAAGTACTGCAGCCTTGTGCCAATGGGTGAGGAGCGTTTTATTTCATGGAGGAAAGGACATCTTGAGAGGATAAAAGAGCAGGAAAAGGAGAAAAAAAAAGAAGGTTGAAATTACTAAAATTTCTGCTGTTATTATTCAATCAAGTGAGGAAAATATTGCTGAAGAGGTCAACTCAAAACCGAGGACCATTTCGGTGCAAGGAGGAGAGGATGATATGACCGCAGGTAATTTAGCTACCATAGTTTCTATTATTCCACCAGCTGCTGATAATGTGTCCGACAATGATCACGATGACCTTACTGATGTGAATGTTCAACAACACATAAGTTTTCATGGGAAGTATGATGACGAGGTAGAAGGGTCAGTGGTTGTGACTTGTGCACATGCTGCATGTTGTACGGAGGCAAACATGGTGGAGTCAAATTGCACCAAGTTTCAACATGCATCAGAAGGAAATCAAGAAATAGAATAATATAATTATTTTAGTATGCCACATCGTGGAGAATGCCTTAAGGAGTCCACGTTTGATTTTGAGTACTTGCTTGCCGGAATTATTTGTTACTTCAGGATTACTAAAACTAGAAGATTATTTACATTTCTTTTCCTGCCCATCAACGAAAATATCAATGCGAGGATTCTATTTATTAGGGAACTATTCAGTTTGAAGGATGTTGGGTGGGGCACGCCGAGACAAATACGCAAGCTCTCCATGCATGCACCAAAACGAGTAGTTTGTGTTTTTAAAAATACTAGTAGATCAAGTCGGTTTGGCCTACGTACGTCTAGGTGTTTTTTATCCAAGTGCTTGTTTTCCAAGATAGTTAGTGCATGCGGGTATTATATAAAGCCATTTTTGTTCTTTGTAAAATCAGGGTATTTTTTATGAATAGACACAAAGTGTTTTTAGAGTAAATACCCGAATCGAGTTTTGGGGGAAGCTGTCTAAAAATCCCTACGTTTTGGAGGAAGCTTTAGAAGCGATTTCTCCGTGAGGAAATTGTTATGCGCGTGTGTACCGTCGTCGAGATTGGTTTTCTCATGCTGAGCCGCAAGGTTCAAACCCTCTATTTCGTGTACATCGCGTGCGCGGGAGAGAGGTTGCTGCTATTGGTGGTGGAGTGTCGTGAAAGATCAGGCCGCAACTACAGATCGGATCTCGCATCAAGGTTCGGTCTACATCAGGTGGTATCAGATCAAGGTTGTTCACGGCGCTATGGAGAAGATGATGAGTGCATCATCATTACATAAGTTAAGCTATGGATTTCAGTTGGAGGAGGAAGGCCGCTAGGCCGGGCAGTTACACACCCGTGTGGTGGTGAGAGAGAGATCGTGTGCCATGACGATCGATCACATGAATTTGATCAACGCCGCAAGCATCGAGATGGTGGAGAAGCTGAATCTACCCATGAGACCATGTCCACAACCATACTATTTCCGTTGGGGTCATGAAGAGCTCACTATCACGCAACAAACCAAGGTACCGTTTTTTTTGGAAAATTATTTTTGCGAGTTTTTGTGCGACGTGATTCCGGCACCGATGATTTCATGTCACTTGTTATTGGGCGAGCCATGGTACAAAGAGCATGATGTTGCGTATGATTGCAAAACACACATATATACCATCAAGAGGGGTAACAAGAACTGCAGCCTTGGGCCAATGGGTGAGGAGTGTTTTATTTAATGGAGGAAAGAACATCTTGAGAGGATAAAACAGCAGGAAAAGGAGAAAAAAAAGGTCGAAATTACTAAAATTTATGCTGTTATTATTCAATCAAGTGAGGTAAATATTGCTCAAGAGGTCAACTCAAAACCGAGGACGTTTCGATGCAAGGAGGAGAGGATGATATGACCGCGGGTAATTTAGCTACCATAGTTTCTATTATTCTGCCCGCTACTGATAATGTGTCCGACAACGGTCATGATGACCTTAGTGATGTGAATGTTCAACGGCACATAAGTTTTGATGGGAAGTATGAAGACGGGCTATAAGGGTCAGTGGTTGCGACTTGTGCGCATGCTGCATGTTGTACGGAGGCAAACATGGTGGAGTCAAATTGCACCACGTTTCAACATGCATAAGAAGGAAATCAAGATAAAGAATATTATAATTATTTTAGTAAGCCACGTCGTGGAGGATGCCTCAAGGAGCCCACGTTTTATTTTGAGTACTTGCTTGTCTGGATTATTTGTTACTTTAGGATTACGAAAACAAGAAGATTATTTACATTTCTTCTCCTGCCCATCAAGGAAAAGATCAGTGCGAGGATTCTATTTATTAGGTAACTATTCCACAGTGGGGCCGGGTAGGCGTAAAGGAGAAGGGGGATGACAGGTGGGGCCGGGTGCGAGGGGAGAGATGGCGCGACTGCTGCGCCCGGCTCGCTGGGCCTGCGGGTCAGAGCTGGGCCGTTGGGGCTGCAGGAGAAGGACTGGGCCTCTGGGGGAAAGGAGGAAGAGGAGGCGCAGGCCACTGCTGCTCTGCTGCTTCTTTTCCCTTTTGCTTTTTTCTTCAGACAGAAAAGAAAAGAAAAACACAGGCTAAAAGAAAAAGAGTTAGGGGAAAAGAAAATATCCCCATGCTCAATGATTTATGCCCTATTTAATAAAATTGACTTGGACATTTTTAGAGGCAGAAAAATAAAAGGAGTTTAAATATGGTTCAAACTCTTGTCATTTTAAAACCCAACCAATTCAATTCCAAATAAGGTGATGTTTGGCAAAGAGGGTGTAGACATGGTGCAAGATTTTTAGGAAAAGAAAGAACAATAACGGGCTTGGCTAGGTGGCTTGCACAATGGAGTAAAGAATTGAAAGAAAAGAAAAGGAAGAAGAGGAAGAGGGAAAACAAAGGAGGGGGTCTAGGGTTTAAGCAAGGCATGGCTAGAACCACACTCACAACATCACAAGGGCTCACACATACACATCATAACAAGGAAGTAAACTAGATGCCATGATGATGAAGCAATGCAAGGATGCAAAAATAAATAAATGACATGGCAATGCAAAAAAATAAAATGAGCTCAAAAGACAAGAACCCCCAAGGATAAGGACAAGGATCAATGAGAATGCTTTATTGCCATTATAGGAAAGTATCACATATGGGATGTTACAAACTATCCTACACTACAAAAAGATCTCGTCCCGAGATCTAGGACTAGAAGAAGGAATGATACTCGGAACGAAGGTGATCTTCTTGTTCCCACGTACCTTCTCGGTCGGTATGGTGTGACCACTTTACTTTCAAGAACTTGATGGACTTGTTGCGGGTTTTGCGCTCAGTTTCTTCAAGAATAGCAATAGGGTGCTCACGATAAGACAAGTCTTGTTGAAGATTAATCTCCTCGAACGGAATGGTGCATTCAGGTGTCCTGAAGCACTTGCGGAGTTGAGACACGTGAAACACATCATGAACATTTGGAAAGTTGGAGGGAAGCTCGAGTTGGTAGGCTAGATCGCCTTTTTTGCCAAGAATCTTGAAAGGGCCCACGTATCTCGGAGCAAGCTTGCCTTTGATACCAAATCTTTGGGTTCCTTTCATAGGTGAAACACGGAGATAGACATGATCTCCAATGTCGAAAGCCAAATCACGATGCTTGCTGTCATAGAAGCTCTTTTGACGCGATTGCGCGGCTTTGAGATTCTCACGTATGACTTTGCACATTTCTTCGGCTTTTGAGATCAAATCATTACCAAGAAGTTGACGTTCACTAGTCTCGGACCAGTTGAGCGGGGTACGGCACTTTCTGCCATAGAGAATTTCAAAAGGAGCATTGCCGGCACTTGCTTGGAAACTGTTTTTGTATGATAATTCGGCAAACGGGAGACAATCTTCCCACTTCATAACGAAAGAGATGACACAAGATCTCAGCATGTCTTCGAGGATCTGGTTCACTCTTTCGACTTGACCACTAGTCTGAGGGTGAAACGCAGTGCTGAAGCGAATTTTTGTGCCCATGGCTGACTGAAAGGAGTCCCAGAACTTGGATGTGAACAAACTTCCACCGCCTGAGGAGATGACTTGAGGAATGCCATGCGAAGAAACAATTCTGGAGGTGTACAGCTCTGCCAGCTGAGCTGCATTGATGGATTCTTTGATGGGAAGGAAATGAGCTACTTTAGTTAGCTTGTAAATCACTACAAAGATAGCATCATTTCCCTTCTTGGACTTAGGAAACCGAGTGATGAAATCCATTTCAATGTGGTCGAACTTCCACTCGGGAATAGGTAGAGGTTGAAGGAGACCGGCTGGACGTTGATGCTCTGCCTTCACTCTTCTGCAGACATCACATTCATTCACGAATTGGGCAATCTCCCTTTTCATGCGAGTCCACCAATATGATTGCTTGAGGTCTTGGTACATCTTGGAACTTCCGGGATGAATCGAGAGGAGGGAGTCATGTGCTTCGTTCATTATGAGCTTCCTGAGATCACCCTTGGGAACCACAATTCTGTCCTCAAAGAACAAGGTGTTTTTCTCATCAACGCGATAGCACTTGTATTTGGGAGTACCCTTATCAATAACATGTTTCACTTTCTACACCATAGCATCACTGAGCTAGGCCTCACGGATCTGATCTTCCAAGGTAGGAGCAACTTGAAGGTTTGCAAGAAAGCCTTGCGGAACAACTTGGAGGTTGAGCTTCCTGAATGATTCACAAAGTTTAGGCTGGAACGGTTTGAGAAGGAGACTGTTGCAATATGCCTTTCTGCTCAAGGCATCTGCAATGACATTGGCCTTGCCAGGTGTGTACTCAATGCTTGGATCATACTCTTGGATCATCTCAACCCAACGAGTTTGGCGAAGGTTAAGGTTTGGCTGTGTGAAGATGTACTTCAAGCTCTTGTGATCGGTGAAGATGTCCACTTTTCTGCCCAACAGAAGGTGTCTCCACCTGATCAAGGCATGTACAACTGTTGCTAGCTCGAGATCATGTGTGGGGTAATTCCTCTCATTTGGTTTCAACCGACGAGAAGTGTATGCCTCAATCTTCTTGTCTTGCATGAGAACACCACCAAGACTTTGCGAAGAAGCATCACAAAAGACTTCATAGGGCTTGGACTCATCCGGAAGAGTAAGAACCGGAGCATAAATGAGCTTCTCTTTGAGTGTTTTGAATGCCACATCACAATCGGGAGTCCAGGAGTACTTGACGTTCTTCTGCAACAGGTTGGAAAGAGGCTTGGCAATCTTGGAGAAGTTCTCAACGAACCTTCTGCAATAGCTAGCGAGACCAAGGAAGCTTCGGAGTTGCTTGACATTCTGCGGGGGGTTCCCAGTTGACAATAGCTTCAACTTTCTCGGGGTTCATAGAAATGCCCTCGGCAGAGATGATATGGCCAAGATATAAGACTTTATCCAGCCAGAAATCACATTTGGAGAACTTCGCATAGAATTTGTGTTCACGAAGCCTGTCTAGGACCAAACGGAGGTGCTTGGCATGGTCTTCTTCATTCTAGGAGAATACCAAGATGTCATCCAGATAGAAAAGAACAAATTCATTGGTGTAGGGGTTGAATATGAAGTGCATCATCCTTGAGAAGGTGGGTGGAGAATTTGCGAGGCCAAAAGACATGACCGTGTATTCATAAGAGCCAAAACTCATTCTGAATGCGGTCTTGGGAATATCCTCTTCACGGATACGGATCAGATGGTAACCCATCCGGAGATCGAGCTTTGAGAACACCTTTACTCCTTTGAGCTGCTCGAACAATTCATTGATATTGGGGAGCGGATACTTGTTATTTATTGTCTTCCTGTTCAATGGCCGGTAATCAACGCAAAAGCATTCCGTGCCATCCTTCTTCTTGACAAATAGAACACCACAGCCCCAAGGAGAAGTACTAGGCCTGATTAGACCCATACGTTCTTGCTCATCGAGTTCTTCTTCAGCTCCTTCAACTCATCTAGGGAAAGCTTGTACGGACGCCGACATGCTAGCTCGGTACAGGGCTCAAGTTCAATGATGAATTCAACTTGACGATGGGGAGGCACGCCTGGAAGCTCTTCCGGGAAAACATCTTCATATTCATTGACCACCAGAATCTGAGAAATGGCATTAATCTTGCCCTTGTCATTGAGAGAGAATAGCCTGATTGTGTTATCTCGAGAGGCGAAGATAATCACGTCTTCGTCGGGATGAGTAAGCTTGACTTCCTTATTTGCACAATCAATATTTGCATCATGCTTGGAAAGCCAATCCATCCCAAGAATAAGATCAATGTCGGAGTTGCCAAGAACAATCGGAGAAACCAGAAAACGGTAATCACCCATATGAATAGATACATCTGGAACAAAGTTGTTGGAGTTCATTAGCAAACCCGGAGAAAGCACAGACATTGGACTAGGCAAAGCTTGCAATGGCATATCATGTGACAATGCAAAAGTGTTGGTGAACGTAGCAGAATTCAAAAAAATTCTACGCTTCACCAGGATCAATCTAAGGAGTTCATCTAGCAACGAGCATAAAGGAGTGCATCTACATACCCTTTGTAGATCGCGTGCGGAAGCGTTAGAAGGAACAAGGATGATGGAGTCGTACTCGTCGTGATCCTCATCACCGATGATCCCAGCGCCGAACGGACGGCACCTCCGCGTTCAACACACGTACGGTACAGTGACGTCTCCTCCTTCTTGATCCAACAAGGGGGGAGGAGAGGTTGACGGAGATCCAGCAGCACAACGGCATGGTGATGGATGCAACGTGAAAAGCTACAGGGCTTCGCCTAGACCCTCCGGGAGGAGTTGGAGGTGTAACAGGGGGGAGAGGCGCCAGGGGCTGAGGTGCGGCTGCCCTCTCTCCCCCCCACTATATATAGGGGGCCAGGGGGCGCCGGCCCTAGGAGATCCCATCTCCTAGGGGGGCGGCGGCCAAGGGGGGGTTTCTTACCCCCCCAAGCCAAAGTGGGCGCCCCCACCCCTAGGGCTTTAACCCTAGGCGCATGGGGGTAGCTCATGAGGGGTGCGCCAGCCCACTAGGGGCTGGCCCCCTTCCCCCTAAGGAGCACGGGGCCCTCCGGGATGGGTGGCCCCACCCGGTGGACCCCCGGGACCCTTCCGGTGGTCCCGGTACACTACCAGTGACCCCCCGAACGCTCCCGGTGGCCGAAACTGGACTTCCTATATATAATTCTTTACCTCCGGACCATTCCGGAACTCCTCGTGACGTCCGGGATCTCATCCGGGACTTCGAACAACATTCGGATTTCCATGTGCATATATCTCTACAACCCTAGCGTCACCGAACCTTAAGTGTGTAGACCCTACGGGTTCGGGAGACACGCAGACATGACCGAGACGACTCTCCGGTCAATAACCAACAGCGGGATCTGGATACCCATGTTGGTTCCCATGTGTTCCTCGATGATCTCATCGGATGAACCACTGTGTCAAGGATTCACTTAATCCCGTATGTAATTCCCTTTGTCTATCGGTACGGTACTTGCCCGAGATTCGATCGTCGGTATGCCCGATACCTTGTTCAATCTCGTCATGGCAAGTCTCTTTACTCGTTCCATAATCCATCATCCCGTGACTAACTCCTTAGTCACATTGAGCTCATTATGAAGATGTCTTACCGAGTGGGCCCAGAGATACCTCTCCGTCATACGGAGTGACAAATCCCAGTCTCGGTTCGTACCAACTCAACAAACACTTTCGGAGATAACTGTTGCGTACCTTTATAGTCACCCAGTTACGTTGTGACGTTTGGCACACCCAAAGTATTCCTACGGTATCTGGGAGTTGCACAACCTCATGGTCTAAGGAACGGATACTTGACACTGGAAAAGCTTAAGCATTACGAACTACACAATCTCGTGCTAGGCTTAGGTTTGGGTCTTGTCCATCACATCATTCTCCTAATGATGTGATTCCGTTATCAATGACATCCAATGTCCACGGTCAGGAAACCATGACCATCTGTTGATCAACGAGCTAGTAACTAAAGGCTTACCAGGGACACGTTGTGGTCTATGTACTCACACATGTATCGTTGTTTCCGTACAATACAATTCAAGCATGAATAACAGACAATTATCATGAACATGGAAATATAATAATAATCCTTTTATTATTGCCTCTCGGGCATATTTCCAATAGTCTCTCACTTTCACTAGAGTCAATAATCTAGTTACATTGTGATGAATCGAACACCCATAGAGTTCTGGTGTTGATCATGTTTTGCCCGTGGAAGAGGTTTAGTCAACGGATCTGCGACATTCACATCAGTATGCACTTTACAAATATCTATGTCTCCATCTTAAACATAATTCCGGATGGAGTTGAAACGGCGCTTGATGTGCTTGGTATTCTTGTGAAACCTGGGCTCCTTGGCAATGGCAATAGCTCCAGTGTTGTCACAGAAGAGAGTCATCGGGCTTGATGCGCTTGGAATGACTCCTAGGTTGGTGATGAACTCCTTCATCTAGACTCCTTCTTGGGCTGCTTCGCAAGTAGCTATGTACTCCGCTTCACATGTAGAATGTGCCACGATGCTCTGCTTGCAACTGCACCAGCTGACTGCTCCTCCATTCAAAATATACATGTATCTGGTTTGTGACTTGGAGTCATCCAGATCTGTGTCGAAGCTAGCATCGACGTAACCCTTTACGATGAGTTCTTCGTCACCTCCATAAACGAGAAACATATCCTTAGTCCTTTTCAGGTACTTCAGGATGTTCTTGACCGTTGTCCAGTGTTCCATACCGGGATCACTTTGGTACCTCCCTACCAAACTTATGGCAAGGTTCACATCAGGTCTGGTACACAACATGGCATACATAATAGAACCTATGGCTGAGGCATAGGGGATGACAAGGTTCACATCAGGTCTGTTACACAACATGGCATACATAATAGAACCTATGGCTGAGGCATAGGGGATGACACTCATCTTTTCTCTATCTTCTTCCGTGGTCGGGGACTGAGCCGTGCTCAATCTAATACCTTGTAAAACAGGCAAGAACCCTTTCTTGGACTGATCCATATTGAACTTCTTCAATATTTTGTCAAGGTATGTGCTTTGTGAAAGACCAATGAGGCGTCTCAATCTATCTCTATAGATCTTGATGCCTAATATATAAGCACCTTCTCCAAGGTCCTTCATTGAAAAACTCTTATTCAAGTAGGCCTTTATGCTTTCCAAGAATTCTATATCATTTCCCATCAGCAGTATGTCATCCACATATAATATGAGAAATGCTACAGAGCTCCCACTCACTTTCTTGTAAATGCAGGCTTCTCCCCAAGTCTGTATAAAGCCAAACGCTTTGATCACATCATTAAAGCGAATATTCCAACTCCGAGATGCTTGCACCAGCTCGTAGATCGAGCCTGGAGCTTCCATACTTTGTTAGCATTCTCTGGATCGACAAAACCTTCCGGCTGTATCATATACAGTTATTCCTTGAGGAAGCCATTAAGGAATGTTGTTTTGACGTCCATTTTCCATATCTCATAATCATAGAATGCGGCAATTTCTAACATGATTCGGACGGACTTTAGCATCGCTACGGGAGAGAAAGTCTCGTCGTAGTCAATCCCTTGAACTTGTCGATAACCCTTAGCGACAAGCCGAGCCTTATAGATGGTCACATTACCATCCGCGTCTGTCTTCTTGAATATCCATTTATTTTATATGGCGTGCCTATCATCGGGCAAGTCCACCAAAGTCCATACTTTGTTTTCATACATGGATTCTATCTCGGATTTCATGGCTCCAAGCCATTTATTGGAACCCGGGCCCTCCATCTCTTCTTCATAGTTCGAAGGTTCACCGTTGTCCAACAACATGATTTCCAAGACAGGGTTGCCGTACCACTTTGGCGCGGAACGTGTCCTTGTGGACCTTCGAAGTTCAGTAGTAACTTGATCTGTATCTTCATGATCATCATCATTAACTTCCTCCCTTGTTGGTGCAGGCACCTCGGGAACAACTTCCCGCGCTGCGCTACTTTCCGGTTCGGGAAGGGTGACTGTCACCTCATCAAGTTCTACTTTCCTCCCACTTACTTCTTTCGAGAGAAACTCTTTCTCCAGAAAGGATCCATTCTTGGCAACAAAAATCTTGCCTTCAGATCTTAGGTAGAAGGTGTACCCAATTGTTTCCTTTGGGTATCCTATGAAGACGCATTTTTCTGATTTGGGTTCGAGCTTTTCAGGTTGAAGTTTCTTGACATAAGCATCGCAACCCCAAACTTTCAGAAACGACAGCTTAGGTTTCTTGCCAAACCAAAGTTCATACGGTGTCGTCTCGATGGATTTTGACGGAGCCCTATTTAAAGTGAATGCGGCAGTCTCTAAAGCAAATCCCCAAAAAGATAGCGGTAAGTCGGTGAGAGACATCATAGATCGCACCATGTCCAACAAAGTACGATTTCGACGTTCGGACACACCATTACACTAAGGTGTTCCTGGCGGTGTCAATTGTGAAACAATTCCACAGTTCCTTAGGTGCGTGCCAAATTCATGACTCAAATATTCACCCCCACGATCTGATCGTAAGAACTTTATTTTTCTGTCACGTTGATTATCAACCTCATTCTGAAATTCCTTGAACTTTTCAAAGGTCTCAGACTTGTGCTTCATAAAGTAGACATACCCATATCTACTCAAGTCATCTGTGAGGGTGAGAACATAACGATAGCCTCCGCGAGCTTCAACACTCATCGGACTGCACACATTGGTATGTATGATTTCCAATAAGTTGGTTGCTCGCTCCATTGTTCCGGAGAACGGAGTCTTGGTCATCTTGCCCAAAAGGCATGGTTCACACGTGTCAAATGATTCATAATCAAGAGACTCCAGAAGCCCATCTGCATGGAGCTTCTTCATACGCTTGACACCAATATGACCAAGGCGGCAATGCCACAAGTATGTGGGACTATCATTATCAACTTTACATCTTTTGGCATCCACACTATGAATATGTGTATCATCACGTTCGAGATTCATCAAAAATAAACCATTGACCACCGGGGCATGACCACAAAACATATCTCTCATATAAATAGAACAACCACTATTCTCTGATTTAAATGAGTATCCATCTCGCATCAAACGAGATCCAGATACAATGTTCATGCTCAAAGCTGGTACTAAATAACAATTATTAAGGTTTAAAACTAATCCCGAGGGTAGATGTAGAGGCAGCGTGCCGACGGCGATCACATCGACCTTGGAACCATTCCCGACACGCATCGTCACCTCGTCCTTCGCCAGTCTCCGCCTATTCGGCAGCTCCTGCTTTGAGTTACAAATGTGAGCAACTGCACCTGTATCAAATACCCAGGAGCTACTACAAGCGCTGGTAAGGTACACATCAATAACATGTATATCATATATACCTTTAAAGTTGCCAGCCTTCTTATCTGCTAAGTATTTGGGGCAGTTCTGCTTTCAGTGACATGTTCCCTTGCAATGAAAACACTCTGTTTCAGGCTTGGGTCCATTCTTTGGCTTCTTCCCGGCAACTGGCTTACCGGGCGCGACAACTCCTTTGCCGTCCTTCTTGAAGTTCTTCTTACCCTTGCCTTTCTTGAACTTAGTGGTTTTATTGACCATCAACGCTTGATGTTCTTTCTTGATATCCACCTCCGCTGATTTCAACATTGAATACACCTCGGGAATGGACCTCTCCATCCCCTGCATATTGAAATTTAACACGAAGCTCTTGTATCTAGGTGGGAGCGACTGAAGGATTCTGTCAATGACCGCTTCGTCTGGGAGATTCATTCCCAACTGAGACAAGCGGTTGTGCAACCCAGACAACTTGAGTATGTGCTCGCTGACAGAACTATTCTCCTCCATCTTACAACTGTAGAATGCGTCGGAGACGTCATATCTCTCGACTCGGGCATGAGCTTGTAAAACCATTTTCAGCTCTTGGAACATCTCATATGCTCCGTGGTGCTCAAAATGCTTTTGGAGCCCCGACTCTAAGCTGTAAAGCATGCCGCACTGAACCAAGGAGTAATCATCATAGCGCGACTGCCAGGCGTTCATAACGTCTTGGGTCGCCGGGAGAACGGGTGCATCACCTAGCGGTGCTTCAAGGACATATGATCTCTTGGCAGCTGTGAGGATAATCCTCAGGTTACGGACCCAATCCGTATAGTTGCTACCATCATCTTTCAGCTTGGTTTTCTCTAGGAACGCGTTGAAGTTGAGGGCAACTTGAGCGTGGGCCATTTGATCTACAAGACATATTGTAAAGATTTTTAGACTAAGTTCATGACAATTTAGTTCATCTAATCAAGTTTTAATGAACTCCCACTCAGATTGACATCTCTCTAGTCATCTAAGTGATACATAATCCAAATCGACTAGCCCGTGTCCGATCATAACGCGAGACGGACTAGTCATCAATGATGAACATCTTCATGTTGATCGTATCTTCTATACGACTCATGTTCGATCTTTCCGTCTTCCGTGTTCCGAGGCCATGTCTGTACATGCTAGGCTCGTCAAGTGAACCCTAAGTGTATTGCGTGTGTAAATCTGGCTTACACCCGTTGTATGCGAACATTAGAGCCTATCACACCCGATCATCACGTGGTGCTTCGGAACAACGATCCTTAGCAACGGCGCACAGTTAGGGGGAACACAATTCTTGAGATATTTAGTGAGAGATCATCTTATTTACTACCGTTGTTCTAAGTAAACAAGATGTATAAACATGATAAACATCACATGCAATCAAATAAAGTGACATGATATGGCCAATATCATTTTGCTCCTTTGATCTCCATCTTTGGGGCACCATGATCATCTTTGTCACTGGCATGACACCATGATCTCCATCATCATGATCTCCATCATTGTGTCTTCATGAAGTCGTCTCGCCAACTATTACTTCTACCACTATGGCTAACGTTTAGCAATAAAGTAAAGTAATTACATGGCGTTATTCAGTGACACACAGGTCATACAATAAATAAGACAACTCCTATGGCTCCTGCCGGTTGTCAGTGTCATCGACATGCAAGTCGTGATTCCCTATTACAAGAACATGATCAATCTCTTACATCACATATATCATTCATCACATCTTCATGGCCATATCACATCACATAGCACGTGCTGCAAAAACAAGTTAGACGTCCTCTAATTGTTGTTGCATGCTTTTACGTGGCTTCTATAGGTTTCTAGCAAGAACGTTTCTTACCTACACCAAAACCACAACGTGATATGTCAATTTCTATTTACCCTTCATAAGGACCCTTTTCATCGAATCCGATCCGACTAAAGTGGGAGAGACAGACACCCGCCAGCCACCTTTTGCAACTAGTGCATGTCAGTCGGTGGAACCAGTCTCACATAAGCGTACGTGTAAGGTCGGTCTGGGCCACTTCATCCGACGATGCCGCGGCATCAAGATTGGACTAGTGGCGGCAAGAGAATTGAACAAAATCAACGTCCACAACTTGTTTGTGTTCTACTCATGCAAGATGCTACGCAAAGACCTAGCTCAGATGCCACTGTTGGGGAACGTAGCAGAATTCAAAAAAATTCTACGCTTCACCAAGATTAATCTAAGGAGTTCATCTAGCAACGAGCATAAAGGAGTGCATCTACATACCCTTTGTAGATCACGTGCGGAAGCGTTCGAAGGAACGAGGATGATGGAGTCGTACTCGTTGTGATCCTCGTCACCGATGATCCCAGCGCCGAACGGACGGCACCTTTGCGTTCAACACACGTACGGTACAACGACGTCTCCTCCTTCTTGATCCAGCAAGGGGGGAGGAGAGGTTGACGGAGATCCATCAGCACAACGGCGTGGTGGTGGATGCAACGTGAAAAGCTGCAGGGCTTCGCCTAGACCCTGCAGGAGTAGTTGGAGGTGTAACGGGGGGAGAGGCGCCAGGGGCTGAGGTGCGGCTACCCTCTCTCCCCCCCCCCACACTATATATAGGGGGCCAGGGGGGCGCCGGCCCTAGGAGATCCCATCTCCT
>LR738715.1:203260893-203316904 GCA_902687465.1 Secale cereale | reverse complement strand
CCCCCCCAAGCCAAAGGGGGCGCCCCCACCCCTAGGATTTTAACCCCAGGCGCATGGGGGGAGCCCATGAGGGGTGCGCCAGCCCACTAGGGGTTGGCCCCCTTCCCCCTACGGCCCACGGGGCCCTCCGGGATGGGTGGCCCCACCCGGTGGACCTCCGGGACCCTTCCGGTGGTCCCGGTACACTACCGGTGACCCCCGGAACGCTCTCGGTGGCCGAAACTGGACTTCCTATATATAATTCTTAACCTCCGGACCATTCCGGAACTCCTCGTGACGTCCGGGATCTCATCCGGGACTCCGAACAACATTCGGATTTCTGTGTGCATATTTCTCTACAACCCTAGCGTCACCGAACCTTAAGTGTGTAGACCCTACGGGTTCGGGAGACACGCAGACATGACCGAGACGACTTTCCGGTCAATAACCAACAGCGGGATCTGGATACCCATGTTGGTTCCCACGTGTTCCTCGATGATCTCATCGGATGAACCACTATGTCAAGGATTCACTTAATCCCGTATGTAATTCCCTTTGTCTATCGATACGGTACTTGCCCGAGATTCGATCGTCTGTATGCCCGATACCTTGTTCAATCTCGTCATGGCAAGTCTCTTTACTCGTTCCGTAATCCATCATCCCGTGACTAACTCCTTAGTCACATTGATCTCATTATGATGATGTCTTATCGAGTGGGCCCAGAGATACCTCTCCGTCATACGGAGTGACAAATCCCAGTCTCGGTTCGTACCAACTCAACAAACACTTTTGGAGATACCCGTTGCATACCTTTATAGTCACCCAGTTACGTTGTGACGTTTGGCACACCCAAAGTATTCCTACGGTATCCGAGAGTTGCACAATCTCATGGTCTAAGGAACAGATACTTGACACTGGAAAAGCTTGAGCATTACGAACTACACGATCTCGTGCTAGGCTTAGGTTTGGGTCTTGTCCATCACATCATTCTCCTAATGATGTGATCCCGTTATCAATGACATCCAATGTCCATGGTCAGGAAACCGTGACCATCTGTTGATCAACGAGCTAGTAACTAGAGGCTTACCAGGGACACGTTGTGGTCTATGTACTCACACATGTATCGCTGTTTCCGTACAATACAATTCAAGCATGAATAACAGACAATTATCATGAACAAGGAAATATAGTAATAATCATTTTATTATTGCATCTAGGGCATATTTCCAACAAAAAGGTCTTGACATGAAATAATGTGATGCCCCTTAATCAAACAAGACTTTTGCAGAAATAGAGTTAACTGGAAGGTTACCAAGTATCACATCTGAAGAATTCTCTGCTTGAGCTGCATTCATCAGATTCACTCTTGCTGTCTTGGGATTGTGCTTGACAATAGCAGTGCTGACAGGTGGAGGAGGCGGAAGGTGCCTTGGGTTGGGACACTTGTTAGCATAGTGACCCTTCTGGCCACACTTGTTGCAAATCACTTCTGAGAGAGGACGGTGATAAGGACCACTTGATCTTGAAGCTTGAAACTGAGGCTTAGACTGATTGCTTGGGTTGGGTGGGTGGGAGAAACCACGGCCACCTGAGTGCTTGTTATTGTATGGAGGATGGAGCACTGGAGGAGGCGGTAGCAAGAACTTCTGCTGCTTTGCAACCACTTGGGAAGAAGAGGAGGAGCGAACAGCATCTCTGATCCTCTTGTTGGAAGCTTCAATCTTGAGCTGGGCTGCCTCTTGCTTAAGAGCCATATTGTAGATTTGGTCAATTTCATCCGGCTCGAACAAGGTGAGAGCTAGTTGGAGTTCATCCTTCAGACCACCATGGAACTGATAAATCTTGCTCTTGGCATCTGGGATGTCTTGCTTGGCATAGCGGGCAAGATTCTGGAACTCGACATTGTATTGATAGATGGACATGGTGCCTTGCTTCAGGTTGCGGAATTGCTCACGCATGCCTTCAATGACACTAGTTGGAATTTGGTGAGAGAGGAAATCCTTGCAGAAGTCAGTCCACGAGATCTCACGTCCACCTCTGGAATCTTTGTACTGTTGCCACCAATCAGCAGCTTGGTCCTTGAGTTGGAAGGCGGCAAACTTGACATAATCATCAGGTCTCACGTTACTGCATTCAAAGTGCTTTTTGATGTATGTTATCCAGTCTTCAGCATCTAGCGGATCGACACAGTAACTGAAAGACTTCGGTTGGTTTGCCAGGAATTGGTTGAGGGTTGCAAAGTGAGGTTAATTGAACAAATTTCCTTGGCCTTGGTTCCCATGACCACCTTGATTTGCTTGGTTGGCTTGAAAGTTCTGCATCATTTGCATAAGCATCTGGGTGTTCTGGTTGGTCGCTTGCATAATTGCTCTCCATGCCTCAGACGGAGGAGGAGGGGAAGGAGGACGTTCAGGAACACGCTATTCTTCACCCTCTGGGTTAGCGTTGGGAACCCTTTTAGGAGCCATCCTGAGTGAGATGACAACTATTAGCCATTGATTAAAGATATATAAGCTGAATCAACGGCTAGAAATTGCAACATAAGTCTTCACAAGAACATTCAAACAAAATGAACGAATGTATTCCACAGTTTAATGGTACAACAAACTTCTCGAGAAGCCACTTGGGAGAACAAAAGATAAATAAAAACAACAAGGAGCAGATAGAACAAATACATGGTAGAAGCTTCGTCCCACATGTTCGTGCTGAAAGCTCATGGAACGTGTTACAAAAGGGTTTTGCAATCCCCGGATCAGCATAGCCAAGGACCCTTTAAGATGCAACTCCCAATTGGAACAACGCCCATAAAACCTCTTCACTCAATGTTAAACCCCGAACTCCATATCATGCATTCGTTGGAAGAATGCCTACGAGCTACTAGAAGAACCCACCTATTAATTTCCGAAGGTTTCCGGTTATGCAATCGGGTGTTGGGGATATAGGGGAAGCACCACGCACTCAACTCTAATCCTACATCCAGCTGTATCCATCCTTCAACACATAACCAGTCATCCTCGGAAAATGTTTACCTCGGACCTTCGAAACGCATCTGCTATACAAGCTGTGGCAATACTCCCGAACTATCCCACCAGTACTGGGTGACGTCGGGGTTATCTCACCCCTAACCGCATAGAGGAGTTTTCGATGTCGGGCGTCCTAAGTATTCTAGAACCGCTGCAACACATTTGTGACGACAACACCTCAGAGCTCAACTCCCCAGGACACTGCCACAACCCCTAAATGACAGGAGGCATCGAGAACAATGTTCTCATCACAAAGATATCGGAACAATCCAAACAATACTCGCGTGATCCTAAAAAAAATTTAGTGAATTTTTGAGAGTAGAAGAGATGGAACATTGTCAGGAGTCCTCACCAGAGCGATGAAGTGATGAGGAGTAAAAATAAATCCTACTCTCCAATATATATATAGGACTCAAAACATTTTATGTGTGTGCCTAGACTCAACCGTCAACGATTCGTTCAATCAGCTGGGCTCCTAGGTCGGAGAAGGCTCTGAATACCAACTTGTAATGCCCAGTATGTGACTACGCCTCCCACGTGTCGAGGCACGGCTTAAAGGCATAATCACATACTAGAATGATTTCAAGTATAGTATCTTTGCACAACTCATGTAAAAGAGGGGATGAAAAGGTAAAAGAGTAGTTGGCTTACACTCGCCACGTCACACAATGAAATACATTAACATATATCGCCCGAAACACATCAGAGTCCGACTACGAACGAAGATCCAAATGAAAGATACCACAAATAAAGCAACACAAGGTCCCGATCATCCTAGTCAGAGCCCTACTGATCCTCGGGATAGGACACGTAGTATCGCCCACGCTCTTCATCGAACTCCCAATACAAATCTGAACCACCACCTGTGTAGTTCTCAACCGTACCTGCATCTGGTGTTGTGTAGAATCTGTGAGCCACGGAGGACTCAGCAATCCCGTTCCCGGGTAGAAATACTATCAAAGCCTTAATTAGTTGTGGAAAAGGCTTAAACAAGGTTGCAGCAGCACTAGCACTAACTTACGGGTTTAGAGAGAGGAGAGAAAACAAGTGCCAACGATCGACAAAGTGATCACGAAGTGATCCTAACTACTCACGTAAAACATAACCCCACCATGTTCACTTCCCGAACCCCTTCCGAAAGAGCCCGTCACGGTTACTCACGCTGGTAGTGTATTATGAACATGGTGTCAAGTTATCTACAACCGGATATTAACAAATTCACATCTGCCACATAACCGCGGGCACGGCTTTCGAAAGATCAAACCCTGCAGGGGTGTCCCAACTTAGCCCATCACAAGCTCACGATCTGCGGAGTCGCAACTCCAAGGTGGGAAGACCCGAGTATTCTCGGAATCCCGTGCTCAAGATATTCCGACAAAGGTAAAACTAATCCAGCAAGACCTCTCGGCGTGCCGACACCCTAACAGTAGCCGCGCGTATCTAGTCTCAGGCTACGATCGGATGAGCACGGCGTACTGTGACCAAACCCAAGTTGCCAAGGGGGGTACCACAAATGACTCTGGGTTGGACCAACACTCATGAGGAGCACTGGCCCGGGGGTTGTTAATTAAGTCCTCGGGGTAGCTAGTCCCTATGCAAGTATTAGTTATTAGGCAAATGTAAAACCAACGTTGGGCCTTGCTGGAAAAGCTTTAGCGCTAAGCGGGTTATCGAGGGGGCCCATAAACCCCAACCGTGTTAGGGACGCAAAATCAAGGAACATAACACCAGTTTAATGGTTCGTAGGGTGGCATGAGTGAAACAAAACACCAAGCAAGAGGCTTAGCCTTCCACCCATTACCAATATATAGATGATTTAGTTAAACATTTTATATATTGTGGTATCCCAACAATAACTTCATCATGAAGCAAGAATCTTCAAAACTTCACCTGCAACTAACAACGCTATAAGAGGGGCTGAGCGATGCTTACGTAGCCAAACAACGGTTTGCTAGGTGGGTGGTTAGAGAGTTTCATGGCAACAATAGGAGGGCTGACAAACAGACATAGGCATCGAGGCAATATCTAAAGAGCGAGACATCTAGCATATGCAAAGATAGTAGTGATATCTGGGTAAGGTCATCTTGCCTGTTGCTTACACGGAGGGATCGTCACCTTGCTCATCAAACTCAACCTCGGTAGGAACCTCATGCTCCGTATCGTCGCCGGGCTCTAACCAAACACAACAATGCAACAACGGAACACAATCAATCATAATGCAATGCTCAGACACATGCTGCATGAACATGATGAACAATCTCAAGAGTAGATATGATGCATGGCCTAGTGTCACAAGAGAGTAACAACATCATAATCAAACAAGAGCAAACACAAGAAAGAAAACAAGCAAAAGAACAACTAACAAGTTTATGTAGGTTGTTCAAACAAGCATCCAACAAGTTTCAAAGGAGTTGGTTAACATGGCAAGGGTCCAACTAATATTACAGCAATATGCTAGCACAATTAAATGGGCTGGAAATAACCAACAACATTTTCTAGAAACTCCCAATATTAATTAATTTTATTTGGGACAGATCTGAAAAACTTCTGTTGTAAAGTTGTCAAACATGCTAAACAACAGCACCAAAATATTCTACACATTTTTCCACCCCAAATGCATATAAAGTTTGTTAAATTTGGAGTTGTAGATATTTGTTATGATTTTTACAAGTTTAAGCATATTTAAAACAAGAATAAATTCAAACAGCATTTTAAATGTTTTTAAACATGGCAACAAACATCATATTCATAATCTACATAAAATTGTAAGCATTTTTCATATAAGACTTATTTCCAGCAGAAGAATATATCCACAGATATTAATTAAATAAAAAAACAGAAAAAGAAAAAGAAAAACACAAAACAGAAAAACAAAACAAACGCATGGGTCAAGGTTGACCCAGGCTCATCTAGCCAGAGCCACTAACAAGGGGGGCCGGGTGCGCTACGGTGGCATAAGCGGGTGCGCGAAAGGGTGGAAGCAGCTGAGTGGCTGGCAGGTGGGACCTGCCTCTCAGCCTCTCAGGAAAAATAAAAAGGGGGGCAAAACCCATTGCCCCCGCACGGATTCGAACTCAAGACCCCTGCTAATCTGATGGAGACACAAGCCACTGCGCTAGTATTCGAATCTTGACAGATAACAGGAGCGATGCATGAAGAGGTAACTGAAGATGCAGGTGACTGAAGAAAGACAGAGGCTCGTCGGAGCTGCTTGTCGAAGCTGCTCCTGCGACCTAGAGCGACAGCGGAGTGGTGCGGTGCGCTCCTGGGGGAGTGCCGCATCCACTCAAGGCACGCGCAGCACCTAACAACCACTACGACGACAGCGGCGAGCACATGCCAGATCTGCGGCGGCGGAGCTCTACGTGACACAAGGGCCTAGCCAGGGTCGGCGACGAGCGGCGGGCGTGCGGAAAGGTGCGGCGGAGCTGCTGCGACTAGCTGCGGGTCCAGAGCGGCGAAGCACCGACCTACGTGACTAACTGAAGCGCGCGATAGCAATAAATTCAAAAAGAGGGGGGCACCGAGAGCACGACGAGGGCATGGCTACGGCGACGCGCACAGAGGGCTAACGGCGACAAGTAGAAGATGGGGAGGAGCTGGGTATACCTCCTTACCCTTGGACAGGACGGAGCCGACGGAGATGAGCTGGAGACGATGATTGGGAGCTCTGAACCTTGGCGCGGTTCTGTCCCGAGAAGGAGAGGAAGAAGAAGGCTTTGTGGGACTTGTCCTCGGGCTCGGATCGGCGTCGGAGCGGCTCGGGGAAGACGCCGGAGTGCTCGGGGTCGACGGCGAGGAAGAACGGTGAGCTCCTACGCTGGCGACAGAAACTTGTGCGGGGCGGCCCTGGCGACTGCAGAGAGGAGAGGAGTGGGTGGAGCTGCTAGTTGCAGCGGAGGAGAAAGGGGGAAAGGAGGGGCAACCCTAGGGCGCGACTGCGGGCTTAAAAGGGGGGAAAAGAGACGACGCGACCTCGACGTCCGTGACGTTCACGGCGCGAGCGCGAGCTGTCTGTTTCTGAAGTAGAGACGACGATGCAACGGAGCATGTAGGCACAAAGGAGAAGGGGGATGACAGGTGGGGCCGGGTGCGAGGGGAGAGACAGCGCGACTGCTGCGCCCGGCTCGCTGGGCCTGCGGGTGAGAGCTCGGCCGCTGGGGCTGCAGGAGAAGGAATGGGCCTGGGGGGAAAGGAAGAAGAGGAGGCCCAGGCCACTGCTGCTCTGCTGCTTCTTTTCCCTTTTCCTTTTTTCTTCAGAAAGAAAAGAAAAGAAAAACACACGCTAAAAGAAAACGAGTTAGGGGAAAAAGAAAATATCCCCATGCTCAATGATTTATGCCCTATTTAATAAAATTGACTTGGACATTTTTAGAGGCAGAAAAATAAAAGGAGTTTGAATATGGTTCAAACTCTTGTCATTTTAAAACCCAACCAATTCAATTCCAAATAGGTTGATGTTTGGCAGAGAGGGTGTAGACATGGTGCAAGATTTTTAGGAAAAGAAAGAACAATAATGGGCTTGGCTAGGTGGCTTGCACAATGGAGTAAAGAAATGAAAGAAAAGAAAAAGGAAGAAGAAGAGGGAAAACAAAGGAGGGGGTCTAGGGTTTAAGCAAGGCATGGCTAGAACCACACTCACAACATCACAAGGGCTCACACATACACATCCTAACAAGGAAGTAAACTAGATGCCATGATGATGAAGCAATGCAAGGATGCAAAAATTAATAAATGACATGGCAATGCAAAAAAATAAAATAAGCTCAAAAGACAAGAACCCCCAAGGATAAGGACAAGGATCAAAATGAGAATGCTTTATTGCCATTATAGGAAGTATCACATATGGGGTGTCACAGGGCCGCAACTGTAAGGTAACGCGACAGAAAACAAAAATTTCTGACCTACGCACCAGCCCAAGACCACTATGGAGACTGCATACAAGGTTTGATCTGTTTCGTTACCGACTCATAGCGCATCAGAAGTAGAGTCGATGACGAGCGGCGGTGCATACGAGAGTCTCATCATCCATTGCATTTAGCGCGAGTATACGGAAAGCTTGCGATAGGACAAAGTCCTTCTCGGCACTTTTGAGGACAATCCTCACATTACGTTACCAATCGTAAAGTTTTAACCAGATATTTAAGAGCTATTCAATTTTAACAGGGAAGGTGGAAACGCTAGCCATTATTCTATAACTATTTTGCAAGAAACACTTAGACAGTGTTCATAATTTATTGCACTGAGAATTAAACATGTTAATTCAACACTGTGCTCCCACTCAAATCAATATCTCTCAAAATTGATTATGAGTGACATAAGACCCGCATATCCATTCAACGCCATTGAATGAGATGAACACTGATGGCGCGAAATTCAATCGGTAGGCAAACTTGCCGATCACATCTCTATGTGACTCTTGTTCATCTTTCAATGTGCGTGTTCCGAGCTCAGGGAGATCCTTCCAGAACGTCAAGACAACCAAGTGATCTTGCTGCGAGGTCTCAACTCACCCACCTCACACTTACCTAATCGTTCGTACCCAGGGAGATTCTGCGATGCCCCGAAAAGTTAGGTGCCGTGACGTTTCTACACTTGTGAGAACACTAACTACTTGATATTTTTGTGAGAGATCACCCTAATAGAAGCGACTACCGCGCAATCAAGAAGGGTGCAACATAAGGGATAAACATCTCAGGCAATTTTTAACAGCATGATATGGTATAGCCCTTTCTGACGGAGAAGTCTTTCATTTCTTCGTCTTCGGCATTCGCGTCGGTGTTTACCTTCGCGAAGATTGCCACCACCTTGTCGATGCATTAGATAATATTGCTATTTCTATAGCTAATAAAATAATGCATTACACAAGGTTGTCACGCATGTCATTTAAAGTGCAATCATATGGCTCCAACCATCATGCCAAATCATGATACGCAGGTCATGTTAATCAATTTACATCATATAGACATCTCATACATAATCAAATTATTATGAGCACTGCTATACCACATCATATGCACATGCAAACCCTCCTGCAAAACCAAGTTAGACGTCTCTAATCGGTTCATGCAAAAACTTGTTTTTCGTGGCTTCTACGGTTTCGAAACAAACCGAAGCTACCAACATCCATCATCAAGCATGATTATCCATGTCGCTAGATTAACATTGCGGGGTGTATGAAACACGAGATAATAAAATCTCGAGCCCCATACTGAACTTTGTCATACGCATGACCCCCGTGCAGATCATATCTGCATTGCCCTTTCGTCTGCTAAATTTCATCTTTCTTTTGAACTATGGTGGAATTCAATGAACTGTTAGCACTTTGTTGATCAATCAGGATCGTGGATTGCCAGAACATTGAAACTACACCATACTGTTATCAAGATCAGAAATATGCAAATTCCAGGGAAGCAACAAGAACATCGGGTAACAGATTTCATCTATCACCCACATAAATAATTTTCAGCAATATATCTCATCTACTACCTAATTAAATTATGCAATACCCATACATCTCTATGTATTCTAGATCGCAACCTGCATCTATGCATAGCACGACTCATGATGCCACTGTAAGGTAACGCGACAGAAAACAAAAATTTCCGACCTACGCACCAGCCCAAGACCACTATAGAGACTGCATACAATGTTTGATCTGTTTCGTTACGGACTCGTAGCACAGCGGAAGTAGAGTCGATGACGAACGGTGGTGCAGATCCCCGTAGCTAGGATTTACAACCTCCCAACCGCGATGATTTATACCCTCATCCGCCCCATGGACATCCCTCCGGGAGGCGGTCGGACAGTCCCTCGGACGGTGTCACGGACAGCCCTTCGGGAGGACCCTCAAAACTCGGACGGTCACTCGGACAGCCGTTTGGGAGGATTCACAGAACTCGGACCGTCACTTGGACAGCCCTTCGGGAGGCACTCTCAAAACAGCCCCTTGGGCAAAAGGATTGAAACTACGACCTCTCTACGGGGTTGCACACATACGGTGTCATCTATCCGGCAGGGCTTCGCCGTCCAGAACTAGTTCCCACCGGAACCTAGACAGCTTTTCGGCTCTACGAAACTATTTCGCTGGGAGGGAGAGAGAAGCCAGATCATGCATGGCACTTGTATGTGAGAAGGGATGTGTGTGGAGAGTGCCTCTCCACCTCTATTTATAGGAAAACCCATGAAAAAACCAAATTGCCCGCACTTTATGTCACACATAAAAGGGCATAAAGGGCATAAAGGGATGACAAGTGGAGCTCCATGGAGGAGCTGCACCCTCCAACGTCCCACCTTCATGGGGGCCCCCCAAAGGGGGTTCCTTGATCTCCAAGTCCTTCTAGAAGCCTTTTGGGGAAAGCCCCAAAAGGTGGCTTTCCATAAATATCCCAAAAAGCACTTTCACTATTCACGACGACATTTTTCGGCGTCCGTTCGAACTGAAAATTTTCATGTGGGCTTAGAACATTTCCAGTACCCACCATAATGATTTTCGGCGCGTTCTAGAACAATTCCAGTTTAGTGATTTTCATCTGCAAAAAGCATCTGAACCGGTACCGGCAGCTCCGAAACATTTCCGGTTTTTATTTCTGAAAATTCCAAAAGGTTTCCAGAATGATTCTGGCACCCTCCAAGAATTATCAGGCATGTGCTGAGACCAATTTGACTATGTGGTATCCTCTGAAACAAGTTTTCAGTATCACCGGAACTCATCCGGTGACCTCTCTCATCGGAATTTCTCCGTTTCGTCCGAAACTATTTTGGTGATTTTCTCTCAGGCTCCCTGTCTAGTATTCAGCAGATGGATGACCCTTAAGCGTGTGACCCTATAGGTTCGGTGAAGTATAGACATGACCGGAACTTTTTCCGATCAATGATCAACATCGAAGCCGTGGACACACATATTGACCCCTATACCCACACGAATGAATATTCGAGTGAACCTCTAGTTGACGTGCGTTATTCCTGTTGCTTTGCGATATGTTACGAATACCCGAGGTGAGACATGTTGGCATCCCTGTGGATCAACTCCTTGTCCACTATGCCATTTACCTCGTTACCGGTATTGTTCTCTTTTCTTGTTCCGTGTTCCGGCATCCCAGTGATCAAATCATCCTTTGTCTGGCCAGACGATGATGGATACCGTAACACCGAGAGGGCCCAGAGATATCTCTCCATCGACGGAGGAGCAAATCCCAATCTTGATGTATCAAGTTACTTAACATACCTTTCCATTAACCCGTAAGCCGCCATAATAGCCACCCATTTACGGATGACGTTTAACAAACCCCAAAGTTCATGAAGCAAGCATGAAGAAACTCGATACTCTCATGGTCTAAGGAATTATGCAAACATAAACTTCCTGTGTTATTAAGCATTAACTAATTGTGACGAATGTATCTCATAGCATATCATCAATTTGGGTCGATTCAACACAAATGTTCCTCTAACATTGTGCCCTCAAAGTTGTTGGCATAGACATGCCCATGATCAGGAAAACAGAACCATCATGCAACACTTGAGCTAGTCTTAGAGGCCAGACTAGGAATACATTTTATCGTTTATTATTCCACACGTGCATATGAGTCTTCCTCCGATCCTCGTTTTATTTGCAGACTCAAGAACCATAGCAGTTATAGCATGGAACATAAACCTAATTTTGAACAGGGAGATAATCAATAACATTTATTATTGCCTCTAGGGCATATCTCCTACAAACTCCCACTTGCACTAGAGTCAATATCTAGTCAATGCTAATGCACTTTACACCTATGACATACTAGTGTAGAAAATTCTTCGCTTGTGGTATAGCCTGATGTCCACCGGATCTGACGACTTCAGCTCCGTGTGTATCTTTGCATATCCTCACATTTTCATGCTTTCACAAAATTCATATTTTGTGTGGACTTGGCTTTTATGTATGTGAATCATAGGTCGAACCTGGATTCCTCAGACTGAGTTATGGAGAGACTACCTGCAGTAGTGTCCCATTGACAAAAGCCATCTTGGAACCATACTAAGTTCATGAATGAACTATATGATTCAACATCTTGTTCGTCGCTTCTAAAGCGTCAACATACTTAGTCAGTAGTATCCTGTTGGGAGCAATTTCCAATTACTGTGCCACCATATTGTGTATTACACAAAACCCTTTACTTAAATCGAAAATCACATGGAGAAAAGATGAAGACTGCATCGATGTAACATTTTACAACGAACTCTTCATGATCGCCGCTGAGGGCATTTCCATCGCGAAGGATTCAATCCAGCCATAGGTTCCCCTATGGCTACCTTGTTACGATTTCAACCCAGTCGAAGACCCCACCGTGGTATGCGCCAATAAGACCACCAAAGGCCTTTGTGGCACTAGTGGTACACAGAAGTCATGGGTGATCATTGGTCCGATGCTTCGATGGAAACTCGTGTTTTTATTAACCAACAACACATGCACTTTGTTAGAACTAAAGAAAAGGTTATTCAATCCACTAGTGCAACTGAAGTGAAGGAATTACCTATTCTGAACCTCCACAAGAAAGAGCTCATAACCACTGCTTGTGAACAGTTCTCCTCAACTGAAGGCGCACTACTGTTACTATCAGTCTAGTCTCTCGAGGGCACTCTTTCGATCTCGAACAAACTTACTTCTCCGGAAGAGAGATATTCAGAAAACCCGATTTCCAGTCCTGTCTTAAGAACCCGACTCCAAAGAAAGAAAAAAGAAAAGCGGACTAAAAGAGAACAACAAAAGAGAGATCACTTTCGACGATTGAACATCACGTTTATATCCAGATTGGAACTGGACTTGAACCTTCATATCCAGGTTTCACTCCACTTTCACTTTCATATCAGGAACGTCGACTTGCACTTTCAATAGTGAATTATTCACTTTCCGGAATTGGCTCATATTCACATAGGCCAAGAAAGACGAATAAGACCTTGAACTCCCTATTTCACGTATAATCGAGAGACTCATAATATCAGTGCCTTGGGTAAATGCCTACCAAAGGGAGATGATTACTGAAAACATATCATCAGTACTTACTCTAGTACTCAATGACATCATTCACCGTTGTCCCACGATCAGTACTTTGATCACTTTAGTATCCATACTCGCAACACATTGGGAGTATCGGACATATCTGGTTGTTTTACATACCATGGAATACATGATTAATCCAAACACAAAAGTGTGTCAATCTGCATCATGTATTTTGCTCATCAGTGTTTTAGGACACCGAGTCTTGCAAAAAACTCTTCCATGTGACTCCGGCAAGAATCACTCCTTGGCGGTTTTAAATGCTAAAAGGTTTTAGCACCTTGTCAATATGTATTCATTGCTTAGCCCTATTAGGTAAATCTATCTCCATAGATCATTATGCCTAATATTGAGGCTATTTAGCCTAAGCACTTCATCAAAAAACTATTTTCAAATGAATCCTAATTCGTGTCAAGGAATATATTTCCAATTAACAATGTGTCAAGCACCCTAGGTTTTTAGAAATATTATTACGCTCCCACTTACTTTCTTGAATTACAAGCATCTTCATTACCCATTGATGAAGTCAAACCCCTTTGACCATTTCATCAAAGCACGAAGATTCCAACTCCATTTTGCTCTCTTCTGTCCATCGCTGGAACTCTGAAGTTTGCACCCTTACTAGCATCCTCTCGATAGACAAAATGCCTTGGACTGTAACACATGCAAGTCCTTGGTTTCATTTCCATCATATGTAAATCATATTGTCATCCATGTTTCATATCTCATGATTGAAATATGTATTAATTGCTAGTTCAACCCGAACCGACTTTAAGCATCGCTATGATGAAAACAACCTCATCGTAGTCAACTCTTGAACTAGTTATTTCAACAAGTCGAGCTTTATGGATAAAACATTTTTATCCGTATCAGTTTTAAGTTCCATAAATATTCGTTAGACTCTAAGTCTTCCGAAAGGTGTATCGAGGTTTTAATCTTGAATCACTTATATGGAAACTAACTCGGGTTGTATTGGCATTTAGCCAATTCCGGAGTCAGGGCCCATCAACGCTTCCTTGTGTATCGTAGGCATAATGTTGTCTAATAACAATATCTCGTTTGCGCACCTGAGAGGTTTGCACGAGCCTTGCCTACGTGGTTCAGCTGCAAGTTCGACCAAAGTTCATACAGCATGTAGAGACTTCCATATCAGTCACGGTAGGAAACTCTGGAATTACTTCCAAGGTCTCTTTCCTTTGATCTGATGACGAACATACTGTTTATCTCGTCGAGTTGCACTATTCTCCCACTCACCTTTTTGAAAGAACCATTCTCTTTAAAAGCACACCGTTTCGTGGCAAAACTATTTGCCTCGGTATAGTGAGGGAGGAATACCCAACATTTTGGTATAACCTACAAAGTAGCACTTTTCTGATTTGGAATAGGTTTGTAACCTTTTACACAAGCCCCATATTCCAAATGTTAAGAAAAGATATAACATGGTTGGGTGTACCATACCATGGCTTCATTTCAACAGACCCGATGTAGCTCTTTTCAGTGTAAAAACCGCAGTCTCTAAAGCATCACTTTTAAAAGGGATAATGGCAAATTTATTTATGTCATCTTTGACCTTACCATGTCATAAATGGTTAGTTTACATCTCCATGGTCTTTCCACTTGCAGTGGTGTTCCGGGAGGTGCAAGTTATGAAACCCCTTTCACAACTCATCAGACATTCGCTAAACATGTAACTCAAATATTCCTTTGTGTAATCAAATTGCAGAAACATAATTTTCTTGTTACAGTAACTTCTACTTCATTTTTGAAAACCTTTCGAATGATTTCAAAAGATCCAAACTTATGTCTCATCTAGTAAATATCCATATATCTACGTGAGTCATTTCTGAAGATAAATAAACCCACCACTTGCAACAACATTTATTGAACTACACACATCAAAATGTATGATCACCAATAAGTTTGTTGCTCGTTCCTTATGGCCTGTGAACGGTATTTCAGTCACTTCACTTTTCGGAGGAAAGTTGCAAGTGCCAGATGATTCAAAATCAAACGACTTCAAAATCCATCATAATGGAGTTTTTCCATGCGGGTTTCTCCAATGTGACCAAATGCAGTGCCAGACATGTGTGGTATTCTCATAGTCTTGCGACATTTAGTGTCGGCGTTATGGATGTATCATTTTACCATCAATATTCATAACATACATCCCATCTTGGATGGAAGCAGGGCCCTTCATGTTATTCATAATACCGAACATCAAAAGTTCTCTTATGAACAACCTTCTTGCAAAATACCTTGTGCAAAGGGCTAGAGTGTAAGAAACTCTAAAATGAATTATGAAAGAAAATACATAGGTAATACACCGATGGAAGGTATAGTAACTTTTACTATGTTCCCAACACGTATTAAAACCTCATTCCTGGCTAGTCTTTTTAGGCCATAGTAGCTCTTACATTGATTCGCAACAGAATGCAATCGAGCGGGTATCTTTGTGATTAACTCACAATACCCAAGAATTAGTGATTAACATGTTTAACCATAATTCCCAAGAACTATATCTTTTGATCAGCCTACTATACATCAAAAACTTGTATGACATTCATACATGAGCTGGATATTCCAGTCATCTTTCTTTCTGCCTTTATACTTCTAACAGTTTAACTTTTAGTATTTCTCCTACTCGCAAAAGAAGCACCCAACTTAAGAGTAGCGTTAGCCCCGGACTTCCTAGGCGTGTAAGTCATACTAACACCCTTTGGACACTTCCTTTCTCTTTAAGTTGTTGTTTCACTCACCTTTCATTATATGATAGGCGTTCTTCTGGATCCCTTTCCCAACAGTCAAATGCATAGTAAACACTTTTACTAATACTTGCAAACAAACATTGCTTTGTTTGTATCTGAAAATAATTTTCAGTTCCATGAATATCATATAACTATCCCAACTTTCGAAGATTGGGTTTCATGGAAGCAAACATATTCCACTTGACCGTAACAGAAATCTAGCTTTTGGCTTGAAGAACAAGAGTATCATAATCCATTGCATTTAGCGGGAGTATATGGAAAGCATGCGATAGGACAAAGTCCTCTCGGCACTTTTGAGGACAATCCTCACATTACGTTACCAATCATAAAGTTTTAACCAGATATTTAATAGCTATTCAATTTTAACAGGGAAGGTGGAAATGCTAGCCATTATTCTATAACTATTTTGCAAGAAACACTTAGACAATGTTCATAATTTATTGCACTGAGAATTAAACAAGTTAATTCAATAGTGTGCTCCCAATCAAATCAATATCTCTCAAAATTGATTATGAGTGACACAAGACCCGCATATCCATTCAACGCCATTGAACGAGATGAACAGTGATGGCGCGAAATTCAATCGGTAGGCAAACTTGTCGATCACATCTCTATGTGACTCTTGTTCATCTTTCGATGTGCGTGTTCCGAGCTCAGGGTGATCCTTCCAGAACGTCAAGACAACCAAGTGATCTTGCTGCGAGGTCTCAACTCACCCGCCTCACACTTCCCTAATCGTCCGTACCCAGGGAGATCCTGCGATACCCCGAAAAGTTAGGTGCCGTGACGGTGATACACTTGGGAGAACACTAACTACTTGATATTTTTGTGAGAGATCACCCTAATAAAAGCGACTACTATGCAATCAAGAAAGGTGCAACATAAGGGATAAACATCTCAGGCAATTCTTAATAGCATGATATGGTATAGCCCTTTCTGACGGAGAAGTCTTTCATTTCTTCGTCTTCAGCATTCGCATCGGTGTTCACCTTCGCGAAGATTGCCACCACCTTGTCGATGCATCACATAATATTGCTATCTATAGCTAATAAAATAATGCATTACACAAGGTTGACATGCAGTTCATTTAAAGTGCAATCATATGGCTCCAACCATCATGCCAAATCATGACACGCAGGTCATGTTAATCAATTTACATCATATAGACATCTCATACATAATCAAATTATTATGAGCACTGCTATACCACATTATATGCACGTGCAAACCCTCCTACAAAACCAAGTTAGACGTCTCTAATCGGTTCATGCAAAAACTTGCTTTTCGTGGCTTCTAAGGTTTCGAAACAAACCGAAGCTACCAACGTCCATCATCAAGCATGAATATCCATGTCGCTAGATTAACATTGCGGGGTGTATGGATTTGAGATCCGCAAGTCTAGAAGTTTCACCCTTGTCTTTAGGGACATACATGAACTTAGATAATTTAGTGGAGGTATTTGGAGTGGTTTTTATAGCGGAAAGAGCGGAACCCACATTAGTGATAACATCCTCAAGCTTATTGATTCTAGTAGAATCCTGATATAGCTTTTCTTTAACTATGGGTTCTTTTTCCTTATGATTTTTCAGAACAACTCCTACCTTAGATCCTTATTGGGTAATTTCATTGTGAATTTTTCTATCCAAGTTCTTAACAATTCTACCATAGCAACTTTGTTCTCAATAATTTCCAACCTTTGCATAACATGCTCCAAAGTTAAAACGGTCCCATTAACCATAAGAGGTGGTGAGCCAAATAATTCAGTCATAGCTTTATAAGAATCAACGGTGTGTCTCCCCATAAAATTCCCTCTGGTAATGGTATCTAAGATAAATCTATTCCACGGAGTTATGCCAACATAAAAATTGCGAGGAAGCACAGAAGTGGAAAGCTTCCGATTAGATCTATTCTGAGTATTGCAAATTCTATACCAGGCATCTTTTAAGTTTTCTTCCTCCCTTTGTTTAAAGTTGAGGGCCTCACTCTTGGGAGTGGTCATAATGATAGGTGTGCTAGACATGATGACAAGCAAGCAAGCAGCACAAGAAAGCAAACAAGAAGCAAGCGAGCAAAAAACACACGGTGGAAGAAGGGCAAATAAAACGGCAAAGGTGAAGTGGGGGAGAGAAAAACGAGAGGCAAATAAATGTAATGCGAAGGATAAGGGTTTGTGATAGGTACTTGGTATATGACTTTTGCGTAAGCCTCCCCGGCAACGGCGCCAGAAATTCTTCTTGCTACCTCTTGAGCTTGCGTTGTATTCCCTCGAAGAGGAAAGGGAGATGCAACACAGTAGCGTAAGTATTTCCCTCAGTTTTTGAGAACCAAGGTATCAATCTAGTAGGAGACCATGCGCCAGTCCCTCGCACCTGCACAAACAAATAAGAACTTCGCAGCCAACGCGATAAGGGGTTGTCAATCCCTTTACGATCACTTACGAGAGTGAGATCTGATAGAGATGATAATTATATTTTTGGTATTTTTGGTTTAATAAAACAACAAATAAAAGCGATAAAAGTAAAGTAGATGTAGATTGATATGTTGAGAATAGACCCGGGGGCCATAGTTTTCTCTAGTGGCTTCTCTCATGATAGCGATATTCTATGGCGGGTAAACAAATTACTGTCGAGCAACTGATAGAAAAGCGAATAATTATGATACTATCTAGGCATGATCATTGTATATAGGCATCACGTCTGAGACAAGTAGACCGACTCCTGCCTGCATCTACTACTATTACTCCACACATCGACCGCTATCCAGCATGCATCTAGTGTATTGAGTACATACGAACAGAGTAACGCTTTAAGCAAGATGACATGATTTAGAGGGATAAACTCAAGCAATATGATGAAAACCCCATCTTTTTATCCTCGATGGCAACAATAAAATACATGCCTTTCTGCCCCTACTGTCACTGGGAAAGGACACCACAAGATTGAGCCCAAAGCCAAGCACTTCTCCCATTGCAAGAACTATAGATCTAGTAGGCCAAACCAAACCTATAATTCGAAGAGACTTGCAAGGATATTATGAGCACACATAAAAAAGTTCAGAGAAGAACCAAATATCTTTTATAGATAACCTTGATCATAAACTCGCAATTCATCGGATCTCGACAAACACACCGCAAAAAGAGATTACATCGAATAGATCTCCTCGAAGACCGAGGATAACTTTGTATTGAGATCCAGAGAAAGAAAAGAAGCCATCTAGATACTAGCTATGGACCCGAAGGTCTGTGGTAAACTACTCACAACTCATGGTGAGGGCGATTATGATGATGATGAAGGCCTCTGTGGTGGATCCCCCTCCCGGAACAGGCTCCAAGATGGGATCTCCACAGGAACAGAAGCTACGGCGGTGGAATTAGGGTTTTCTCTCTGCGTATGGAGTTTATGGGGTACATAGGTATATATAGGAAGAAGGAGGGCACCGGGGGCCATGTGGGCCAGCCTCGAGGCAGGGGGGCGTGCCCCCCACCCTCGAGGGCTGGCCCATCATCCCGTGACTTGGTCCTGATGTTTCCCTACCGTGATTTCCTCCAAAAATATCTCTCGCGAAGGTTTCATTCCGTTTGGACTCCGTTTGATATTCCTTTTCTGTAAAACCCTGAAATAGGCAAAAAAAACAGCAATCTGGACTAGGCCTTTGGGTTAGTAGGTTAGTCCCAAAAAAGATATGAAAGTGAATGATAAAGCCCATTAAACATCCAAGACTCATAAATAATAGCATGGAACAATCAAAAATTATAGATACGTTGGAGACATATCAGGGGCCCACAAAGGGGGTTCCTTGTTCCCCAAGTCCTTCTAGAAGCCTTTTGGGAAAAGCCCCAAAAGGTGGCTTTCCATAAATATCCCAAAAAGCACTTTCACTATTCACGACGACATTTTTCGGCGTCCGTTCGAACTGAAAATATTCATGTGGGCTTAGAACATTTCCATTAAACATCCAAGACTTCATAAATAATAGCATGGAACAATGAAAGATTATAGATACGTTGGAGACGTATCAAACATCCCCAAGCTTAATTCCTGCTCGTCCTCGAGTAGGTAAATGATAAAGAAAGAATTTTTGATGTGGAATGCTAACCAATATAGTTATTCAATGTAATTCTCTTAATTGTGGCATGAATGTTCTGATCTGAAGGATTCAAGATAAAAGTCTGTATTGGCATAAGAAATAACAAATCTTCAAGCAATACTAACAAAGCAATCATGTCTTCTCAAAATACTATGGCTAAAGAAAGTTATCCCTACAAAATCATATAGTGTTGGATATGCTCCCTTGTTATCGCACAGAATATTCATATCATGCACAACCCCGATTTCAGCCAAGCACTTGTTTTCATACTCTATCTTTTCAAACCTTTCAACTTTCACGCAATACATGAGCATGAGCCATGGATATAACACTATGGGTGGAATAGAGGTGGTTGTGGAGAAGACAAAAAGAGGGAGATAGTCTCATATCTATTAGGCGTACCAACGGGCTATGGAGATGCCCATCAATAGATATCAATGTGAGTGAGTAGGGATTGCCATGCAACGGATGCACTAGAGCTAAATATGAATGAAAGCTCAACAATAGAAACTAGTGGGTGTGCACCCAACTTGCTTGCTCACGAAGACCTAGGGCATTTGAGGAAGCCCATCGTTGGAATATACAAGCCAAGTTCTATAACAAAAATTCCCACTAGTATATGAAAGTGACTAAGCATGAGACTCTCTACAATGAAGAACATGGTGCTACTTTGAAGCACAAGTGTGGAAAAAGATAGTAGCAATTGTCCCTTTTTTCTTTTTCTTTTTTTTGGGCCTTTCTTTTTTTCTTTTTGGCCTTTCTCCCTTTTTTCTTTTTTTGCGGAGGGACTTTATAGATTCAGCCTTTCCTCCCATGGGAGAATGCTCTAATAATGATGATCATCACACTTTCATTACAACACGAAATTACAACTCGATACTACAACAACAAAGTATGACTCTATGTGAATGCCTTCGGCGCTGTACTGGTATGTGCAATGAAACAAGAGTGACATGTATGAAAATATTATGCATGGTGGCCTTGCCACAAATACGATGTCAACTACATGATCATGCATGGCAATATGACAATATGATGCGTGTCATATAAACGGAACGGTGGAAAGTTGCATGGCAATATATCTCGGAATGGCTATGGAAATGCCATGATAGGTAGGTATGGTGGCTGTTTTGAGGAACAATATGGTGGTTGCTTTGAGGAAGGATATATAGTGGGTTTATGGCACCGGCGAAAGTTACGCGGTACAAGAGAGGCTAGCAATGGTGGAAGGGTGAGAGTGCGTATAATCCATGGACTCAACATTAGTCGTAAGAACTCATATACTTATTGCAAAAATTTCCGAGTCATCAAAACAAAGAAATCTACACATGCCCCAAGGGGGGAGGTTGGTAGGAGTTAACCATCGCGCGCCCCCGACCTCCACACAAAGGTTGACACTCTACAAATACCTCATGCTTTAACTTAGTCACACAACGGTTCACCATACGTGCATGCTACGGGAATCACTAACCTTAACACAAATATTTCTCAATTTCATAATCACTCCACTAGCATGACTTTAATATCACTATCCTCATGTCTCCAAACAATTATCAAGCATCCAATATCTCTTTCTATTCAATGCACTTGATGTGATTTTTTTTACTACATTGACATTGGATGTTTATCATGTGAAGACTAGTTTCTTAAGCCTAAACACTTAACCATGCTATTTTAATAGACTCTCAAATAGATATAAGTGAAGCATGAGAGTTACAATTTCTACAAAATATTACCACCACCATGCTCTAAAAGATATAAGTGAAGAACTAGAGCAAAAACTATTCAACTCAAAAGATATAAGTGAAGCACATAGAGTGTTCTAACAATTTCTAGGCCATATTTAACTCTCTCAAATAGGTCTGTCCAGCAAGGATGATTTTGGCAAACTAACAAGCAAAGACTCAAATTATACAAGACGCTCCAAGCAAAACACATAGCATGTTGCGAATAAAAATATTGCTCCAAGTATAGTTACCGATGGATGAAGACGAAAGAGGGGATGCCTTCCCGGGGCATCCCCAAGCTTAGGCTTTTGATTATCCTGATTTTACTTGGGGTGCCATGGCATCCCCAAGCTTAGGCATTTGCTACTCCTTGTTCCATGGTCCATCAAAGCAATACTCAAAACTTGAAAACTTCACAACACAAAACTTTGACAAAAATTCTCGTGAGCTCCGTTAGTAAGAGAAAACAAACCACTACTCAAAGGTACAGCAAGGAATTAATTTATAGTTTTAATTGGTGTTAAACCTACTGTACTCCGAGTTCTCTATGGTTCATATCCTCCAATATTAATCATAGATGCATCAGAATAAGCAAACAACACACGAAAAACAGAATCTCTCAAAGACAGAACAGTCAGTAGTAATCTGCTGGGTTCGGATACTTTTGGAACTCCAAAAAATTCAAACTAAATTGGTAAATTTGCGAAATTTGTCTACCAATCAGCAGCAAAAATAATCAACTAAAAATCACGCTCCAGTAAAATCTGAAAACTACTTTAGCAAGCGCTAACGATTCTGTTTTTCGCAGCGAGATCGTATAAACTTCACACAAGTCCTACCAAAGGTTCTACTTGGCACAAACACTAAACAAAACATGACAACACATCTAATCAGAGGGTAGATGAAATATTTATTCCCTAACAGCAACAAAAGCAAAAAAAACATAAAATTGGGTTGCCTCCCAACAAGCGCTATCGTTTTACGTCCCTAGCTAGGCACGATACAAGATAGATCTAGGTATTGCCATCTTTGGAAGGCAATTATTTAATTAAGCACTTGTGATTTTTGGGCACTTCTTTGTCCCTATGAATATTCAAACTCTTGGGAAAGAAATCAAGAAATTCTAAAGTGTCAAAAGGATCTCTTGCAAAAGTAATAAAATTGGGATGAACACTTATGGATTTGAGATCCGCAAGTCTAGAAGTTTCACCCTTGTCTTTAGGGACATACATGAACTTAGATAATTTAGTGGAGGTATTTGGAGTGGTTTTTATAGCGGAAAGAGCGGAAACCACATTAGTGATAACATCCTCAAGCTTATTGATTCTAGTAGACTCCTGATCTAGATTTTCTTTAACTATAGGTTCTTTTTCCTTAAGATTTTTCAGAACAACTCCTACCTTAGATCCATATTAGGTAATTCATTGTGAATTTTTCTATCCAAGTTCTCTAACAATTCTACCGTAGCAACTTTGTTCTCAATAATTTCTAACCTTTGCATAACATGCTCCAAAGTTAAAACGGTCCCATTAACCATTAGAGGTGGTGAGCCAAATAATTCAGTCATAGCTTTATAAGAATCAACGGTGTGGCTCCCCAAGAAATTCCCTCCGGTAATGGTATCTAAGATAAATCTATTCCACGGAGTTATGCCAACATAAAAATTGCGAGAAGCATAGAAGTGGAAAGCTGCTGATTAGATCTATTCTGAGTATTGCAAATTCTATACCAGGGATCTTTTAAGTTTTCTTCCTCCCTTTGTTTAAAGTTGAGGACCTCACTCTCGGGAGTGGTGATAATGATACGTGTGCTAGACATGATGACAGGCAAGCAAGAAGCACACGAAAGCAAACAAGAAGCAAGCAAACAAAAAACACACGGCGGAAGAAAGGCAAATAAAACGGCAAAGGTGAAGTGGGGGAGAGGAAAACTAGAGGCAAATAAATGTAATGCGAAGGATAAGGGTTTTTGATAGGTACTTGGTATATGACTTTTGCGTAAGCCTTCCCGGCAACGGTACCAGAAATTCTTCCTGCTACCTCTTGAGCTTGCATTGTATTCCCTCGAAGAGGAAAGGGAGATGCAGCACAATAGCGTAAGTATTTCCCTCAGTTTTTGAGAACCAAGGTATCAATCTAGTAGGAGACCACGCGCCAGTCCCTCGCACCTGCACAAACAAATAAGAACTTCGCAGCCAACGTGATAAGGGGTTGTCAATCCCTTTACGGTCACTTACGAGAGTGAGATCTGATAGAGATGATAATTATATTTTTGGTATTTTTGGTTTAATAAAACAGCAAATAAAAGCGGTAAAAGTAAAGTAGATGTAGATTGATATGTTGGGAATAGACCCGGGGCCAATAGTTTTCTCTAGTGGCTTCTCTCATGATAGCGATATTCTACGGCGGGTAAACAAATTACTGTCGAGCAATTGATAGAAAAGAGAATAATTATGAGACTATCTAGGCATGATCATTGTATATAGGCATCACGTCCGAGACAAGTAGACCGACTCCTGCCTGCATCTACTACTATTACTCCACACATCGACCGCTATCCAGCATGCATCTAGTGTATTGAGTTCATACGAACAGAGTAACGCTTTAAGCAAGATGACATGATGTAGAGGGATAAACCGAAGCAATATGATGAAAACCCCATCTTTTTATCCTCGATGGCAACAATACAATACGTGCCTTGCTACCCCTACTGTCACTGGGAAAGGACACAACAAGATTGAGCCCAAAGCCAAGCACTTCTCCCATTGCAAGAACTATAGATCTAGTAGGCCAAACCAAACCAATAATTCAAAGAGACTTGCAAGGATATTATGAGCACATATAAAAAAGTTCAGAGAAGAACCAAATACCTTTTATAGAAAACCTTGATCATAAACTCACAACTCATCGGATCTCGAGAAACACACCGCAAAAAGAGATTACATCGAATAGATCTCCTCGAAGACCGAGGAGAACTTTGTACTGAGATCCAGAGAGAGAAAAGAAGCCATCTAGATACTAGCTATGGACCCGAAGGTCTGTGGTAAACTACTCACAACTCATGGTGAGGGCGATTATGATGATGATGAAGGCCTCCGTGGTGGATCCCCCTCCCGAAACAGGCTCCAAGATGGGATCTCCACAGGAACAGAAGCTACGGCATTGGAATTAGGGTTTTCTCTCTGCGTATGGAGTTTCTGGGGTACATAGGTATATATAGCAAGAAGGAGGGCACCGGGGGCCGTGTGGGCCAGCCTCGAGGCAGGGGGTGCGCCCCACACCCTCGAGGGCTGGCCCATCGTCCCCTGACTTGGTCCTGATGTTTCCCGACCATGATTTCCTCCAAAAATATCTCTCGCGAAGGTTTCATTCCGTTTGGACTCTGTTTGATATTCCTTTTATGTAAAACCCTTAAATAGGCAAAAAAAACAGCAATCTGGACTAGGCCTTTGGGTTAGTAGGTTAGTCCCAAAAAAGATATAAAAGTGAATGATAAAGCCCATTAAACATCCAAGACTCATAAATAAAAGCATGGAACAATCAAAGATTATAGATACGTTGGAGACGTATCAAACATCCCCAAGCTTAATTCCTGCTCGTCCTCGGGTAGGTAAATGATAAAGTAAGAATTTTTTATGTGGAATGCTAACCAATATAGTTATTCAATGTAATTCTCTTAATTGTGGCATGAATGTTCTGATCTGAAGGATTCAAGATAAAAGTATGTATTGACATAAGAAATAACAATACTTCAAGCAATACTAACAAAGCAATCATGTCTTCTCAAAATACTATGGCTAAAGAAAGTTATCCCTACAAAATCATATAGTGTTGGATATGCTCCCTTGTTATCGCACAGAATATTCATATCATGCACAACCCCGATTTCAGCCAAACACTTGTTTTCATACTCTATCTTTTCAAACCTTTCAACTTTCACGCAATACATGAGCATGAGCCATGGATATAACACTATGGGTGGAATAGAGGTGGTTGTGGAGAAGACAAAAAGAGGGAGATAGTCTCATATCGATTAGGCGTATCAACGGGCTATGGAGATGCCCATCAATAGATATCAATGTGAGTGAGTAGGGATTGCCATGCAACGGATGCACTAGAGCTAAATATGAATGAAAGCTCAACAATAGAAACTAGTGGGTGTGCACCCAACTTGCTTGCTCACGAAGACCTAGGGCATTTGAGGAAGCCCATCGTTGGAATATACAAGCCAAGTTCTATAACGAAAATTCCCACTAGTATATGAAAGTGACTAAGCATGAGACTCTCTACAATGAAGAACATGGTGCTACTTTGAAGCACAAGTGTGGAAAAAGATAATAGCAATTGTCCCATTTTTCTTTTTCTTTTTTTTGGGCCTTTCTTTTTTTCTTTTTGGCCTTTCTCCCTTTTTTCTTTTTTTGCGGAGGGGCTTTATAGATTCAGCCTTTCCTCCCATGGGACAATGCTCTAATAATGATGATCATCACACTTTCATTACAACACGAAATTACAACTCGATACTACAACAACAAAGTATGACTCTATGTGAATGCCTCCGGCGCTGTACTGGTATGTGCAATGAAACAAGAGTGACATGTATGAAAATATTATGCACGGTGGCCTTGCCACAAATACGATGTCAACTACATGATCATGCATGGCAATATGACAATATGATGCGTGTCATATAAACGGAACGGTGGAAAGTTGCATGGCAATATATCTCGGAATGGCTATGGAAATGCCATGATAGGTAGGTATGGTGGCTGTTTTGAGGAACAATATGGTGGCTGTTTTGAGGAAGGATATATAGTGGGTTTATGGCACCGGCGAAAGTTGCGCGGTACAAGAGAGGCTAGCAATGGTGGAAGGGTGAGAGTGCGTATAATCCATGGACTCAACATTAGTCATAATAACTCATATACTTATTGCAAAAATTTACGAGTCATCAAAACAAAGAAATCAACGCATGCCCCAAGGGGGGAGGTTGGTAGGAGTTAACCATCGCGCGCCCCCGACCTCCACACAAAGGTTGACACTCTACAAATACCTCATGCTTTAACTTAGTCACACAACGGTTCACCATACGTGCATGCTACGGGAATCACTAACCTTAACACAAATATTTCTCAATTTCATAATCACTCCACTAGCATGACTTTAATATCACTATCCTCATGTCTCAAAACAATTATCAAGCATCCAATATCTCTTTCTATTCAATGCACTTGATGTGATTTTTTTACTGCATTGACATTGGATGTTTATCATGTGAAGACTAGTTTCTTAAGCCTAAACACTTAACCATGCTGTTTTAATAGACTCTAAAATAGATATAAGTGAAGCATGAGAGTTACAATTTCTACAAAATATTACCACCACCATGCTCTAAAAGATATAAGTGAAGCACTAGAGCAAAAACTATTCAACTCAAAAGATATAAGTGAAGCACATAGAGTGTTCTAACAATTTCTAGGCCATATTTAACTCTCTCAAATAGGAGTGCCCAGCAAGGATGATTGTGGCAAACTAACAAGCAAAGACTCAAATTATACAAGACGCTCCAAGCAAAACACATAGCATGTTGCAAATAAAAATATTGCTCCAAGTATAGTTACCGATGGATGAAGACGAAAGAGGGGATGCCTTCCCGGGGCATCCCCAAGCTTAGGCTTTTGATTATCCTGATTTTACTTGGGGTGCCATGGCATCCCCAAGCTTAGGCCTTTGATACTCCTTGTTCCATAGTCCATCAAAGCAATACTCAAAACTTGAAAACTTCACAACACAAAACTTTGACAAAAATTCTCGTGAGCTCCGTTAGTAAGAGAAAACAAACCACTACTCAAAGGTACAGCAAGGAATTCATTTATAGTTTTAATTGGTGTTAAACCTACTGTACTCCGAGTTCTCTATGGTTCATATCCTCCAATATTAATCATAGATGCATCAGAATAAGCAAACAACACACGAAAAACAGAATCTGTCAAAGACAGAACAGTCTGTAGTAATCTGCTGGGTTCGGATACTTTTGGAACTCCAAAAAATTCAAACTAAATTTGTAAATTTGCGCAATTTGTCTACCAATCAGAAGAAAAAATAATCAACTAAAAAGCAGGCTCCAGTAAAATCTGAAAATTACTTTAGCAAGCGCTAACGATTCTGTTTTTCGCAGCAAGATCGTATAAACTTCACACAAGTCCTACCAAAGGTTCTACTTGGCACAAACACTAAATAAAACATGACAACACATCTAATCAGAGGGTAGATGAAATATTTATTCCCTAACAGCAACAAAAGCAAAAAAAACATAAAATTGGGTTACCTCCCAATAAGCGCTATCGTTTTACGTCCCTAGCTAGGCACGATACAAGATAGATCTAGGTATTGCCATCTTTGGAAGGCAATTCTTTAATTAAGCACTTGTGATTTTTGGGCACTTCTTTGTCCCTATGAATATTCAAACTCTTGGGAAAGAAATCAAGAAATTCTAAAGTGTCAAAAGGATCTCTTGCAAAAGTAAGAAAATTGGGATGAACACTTATGGATTTGAGATCCGCAAGTCTAGAAGTTTCACCCTTGTCTTTAGGGACATACATGAACTTAAATAATTTAGTGGAGGTATTTGGAGTGGTTTTTATAGCGGAAAGAGCGGAAACCACATAAGTGATAACATCCTCAAGCTTATTGATTCTAGTAGAATCTTGATCTAACTTTTCTTTAACTATGGGTTCTTTTTCCTTAAGATTTTTCAGAACAACTCCTACCTTAGATCCATATTAGGTAATTCATTGTGAATTTTTCTATCCAAGTTCTCTAACAATTCTACTGTAGCAACTTTGTTCTCAATAATTTCTAACCTTTGCATAACATGCTCCAAAGTTAAAACGGTCCCTTTAACCATTAGATGTGGTGAGCCAAATAATTCAGTCATAGCTTTATAAGAATCAACGGTGTGGCTCCCCAAGAAATTCCCTTCGGTAATGGTATCTAAGATAAATATTCCACGGAGTTATGCCAACATAAAAATTGCGAGAAGCATAGAAGTGGAAAGCTTCTGATTAGATCTATTCAGAGTATTGCAAATTATATACCAGGGATCTTTTAAGTTTTCTTCCTCCCTTTGTTTAAAGTTGAGGACCTCACTCTCGGGTGTGGTGATAATGATACGTGTGCTAGACATGATGACAGGCAAGCAAGAAGCACACGAAAGCAAACAAGAAGCAAGCAAACAAAAAACACACGGCGGAAGAAGGGCAAATAAAACGGCAAAGGTGAAGTGGGGGAGAGGAAAACTAGAGGCAAATAAATGTAATGCGAAGGATAAGGGTTTTTGATAGGTACTTGGTATATGACTTTTGCGTAAGCCTCCCCAGCAACGGTACCAGAAATTCTTCTTGCTACCTCTAGAGCTTGCATTGTATTCCCTCGAAGAGGAAAGGGAGATGCATCATAGTAGCGTAAGTATTTCCCTCAGTTTTTGAGAACCAAGGTATCAATCCAGTAGGAGACCACGCGTCAGTCCCTCGCACCTGCACAAACAAATAATAACTTCGCAGCCAACGTGATAAGGGGTTGTCAATCCCTTTACGGTCACTTACGAGAGTGAGATCTGATAGAGATGATAATTATATTTTTGGTATTTTTGGTTTAATAAATCAGCAAATAAAAGAGGTAAAAGTAAAGTAGATGTAGATTGATATGTTGAGAATAGACCCGGGGCCCATAGTTTTCTCTAGTGGCTTCTCTCATGATAGCGATATTCTACGGCGGGTAAACAAATTACTGTCGAGCAATTGATAGAAAAGAGAATAATTATGAGACTATCTAGGCATGATCATTGTATACATGCATCACGTCCGAGACAAGTAGACTGACTCCTGCCTGCATCTACTACTATTACTCCACACATCGACCGCTATCCAGCATGCATCTAGTGTATTGAGTTCATACGAACAGAGTAACGCTTTAAGCAAGATGACATGATGTAGAGGGATAAACCGAAGCAATATGATGAAAACCCCATCTTTTTATCCTCGATGGCAACAATACAATACGTGCCTTGCTGCCCCTACTGTCACTGGGAAAGGACACCACAAGATTGAGCCCAAAGCCAAGCACTTCTCCCATTGCAAGAACTATAGATCTAGTAGGCCAAACCAAACCAATAATTCGAAGAGACTTGCAAGGATATTATGAGCACACATAAAAAAGTTCAGAGAAGAACCAAATACCTTTTATAGAAAACCTTGATCATAAACTCACAATTCATCGGATCTCGAGAAACACACCGCAAAAAGAGATTACATCGAATAGATCTCCTCGAAGACCGAGGAGAACTTTGTATTGAGATCCAGAGAGAGAAAAGAAGCCATCTAGATACTAGCTATGGACCCGAAGGTCTGTGGTAAACTACTCACAACTCATGGTGAGGGAGATTATGATGATGATGAAGGCCTCCGTGGTGGATCCCCCTCCCGGAACAGGCTCCAAGATGGGATCTCCACAGGAACAGAAGCTACGGCGGTGGAATTAGGGTTTTCTCTCTGCGTATGGAGTTTCTGGGGTACATAGGTATATATAGGAAGAAGGAGGGCACCGGGGGCCGTGTGGGCCAGCCTCGAGGCATGGGGGCGCGCCCCCCACCCTCGAGGGCTGGCCCATCATCCCCTGACTTGGTCCTGATGTTTCCCGACCGTGATTTCCTCCAAAAACATCTCTCGCGAAGGTTTCATTCCGTTTGGACTCCGTTTGATATTCCTTTTCTGTAAAACCCTGAAATAGGCAAAAAAAACAGCAATCTGGACTAGGCCTTTGGGTTAGTAGGTTAGTCCCAAAAAAGATATAAAAGTGAATGATAATGCCCATTAAACATCCAAGACTCATAAATAATAGCATGGAACAATCAAAAATTATAGATACGTTGGAGACATATCAGGGGCCCACAAAGGGGGTTCCTTATTCCCCAAGTCCTTCTAGAAGCCTTTTGGGAAAAGCCCCAAAAGGTGGCTTTCCATAAATATCCCAAAAAGCACTTTCACTATTCACGACGACATTTTTCGGCGTCCGTTCGAACTGAAAATATTCATGTGGGCTTAGAACATTTCCAGTACCCACCATAATGATTTTCACTGCATTTTGGAACAATTCCAGTTTAGTGATTTTCATCTGCGAAAAGCACCTGAACCGGTACCGGCAGCTCCGGAACATTTCCGGTTTTTATTTTCGAAAATTCCAAAAGGTTTCCAGAATGATTCTGGCACCCTCCAAGAATTATCAGGCATGTGCTGAGACCAATTTGACTTTTGGTATCCTCTGAAACATCTTTTCAGTATCACTGGAACTCATCCGGTGACCTCTCTCGTCGGAACTTCTCCGTTTCGTCCGAAACTTTTTCGGTGATTTTCTCTCAGACTCCGTGTCTAGTATTCAGCAGATGGATGACCCTTAAGCGTGTGACCCTTTAGGTTCGGTGAAGTATAGAAATGACCAGAACTCTTTCCGATCAATGATCAACATCGGAGCCGTGGACAGCCATATTGACCACTATACCCACACGAATGAATATTCGAGTGAACCTCCAGTTGACGTGTGTTATTCCTGTTGCTTCGCGATATGTTACGAATACCCGAGGTGAGACATGTTGGCATCCCTGTGGGTCAACTCCTTGTCCACTATGCCATTTACCTTGTTACCGGTATTGTTCTCTTTTCTCGTTCCGTGTTCCGGCATCCCCGTGATGAAATCACCCTTTGTCCGGCCAGACGATGATGGATACCGTAACACGGAGAGGGCCTAGAGATATCTCTCCATCGACGGAGGAGCAAATCCCAATCTTGATGTATCAAGTTACTTAACATACCTTTCCATGAACCCGTAAGCCGCCGTAATAGCCACCCATTTACGGATGACGTTTAACAAACCCCAAAGTTCATGAAGCAAGCATGAAGAAACTCGATACTCTCATGGTCTAAGGAATTATGCAAACATAAACTTTCTGTGTTATTAAGCATTAACTAATTGTGACGAATGTATCTCATAGCATAACATCAATTCGGGTCGATTCAACACAAATGTTCCTCTAACATTGTGCCCTCAAAGTTGTTGGCATAGACATGCCCATGATCAGGAAAACAGAACCATCATGCAACACTTGAGCTAGTCTTAGAGGCCAGACTAGGAATACATTTTATCGTTTATTATTCCACACGTGCATATGAGTCTTCCTCCGAGCCTTGTTTTATTTGCAGACTCGAGAACCATAACAGTTATAGCATGGAACATAAACCTAATTTTGAACAGGTAGATAATCAATAACATTTATTATTGCCTCTAGGGCATATCTCCTACAGCAACTACAGATCGGATCTCGCATCAAGGTTCGGTCTACATCAGTGAGGAAGATGATGATGGTTCTTGTTTGAAAGTCATTGTTTTGAGTGATTCCTTGAACTCAACAAACCAAGGATCCTGGCAAGTTCGATGCATGATGAGTCAGAATTGATCTCGTGATAAGCAAGAGCAGATGATATCCTTCGCCATGAGGTCCGGACGAGTGTATTTGCGAATGTCTTCATCATTCGTCTTCTTGCATAGATCGGTAAGACCAATTTCAGTGACGGTCCACAGCTCGTTGTTCATCGCCAAGAGGCGCTTCTTCATCATGGCCTTCCACTTAGGATAGTCATGACCATCAAAGATGGGACATGACGATTTCTTCAAGCCTGCTGTAGAAATAACTAAAACTCTAGGTGGTTAAACCAAAATCACACAAAACGAGGGAGTACCTTGCTCTAATACCAATTGAAAGTGCGTTATATCAACTAGAGGGGCGTGAATAGGTGATTTTTATAAATTCGTCACTGAGGAAATTCTAGCTGAGAAATTCTAGCCGGCATTCTCCCTCTTCATGTAAACCTTGTAAAATAAGAGAGAAAAGGCATAAGTATTGTGATATATTGTGTAATAACAGCCCATAATGCAATAAATATCAATATAAAAGCATGATGCAAAATGGACGTATCACCAATCATAGCAATTCACCAATTACCGATAGGACAACAAAAATCTACTCAGACATCGTAGGATGGCAACACATCATTGGATGATAATATGAAGCATAAAGCACCATGTCCAAGTAGAGGGTACATCGGGTTGTGGGAGAGTGGACCGCTGTAGATAGATGCAGGAAGGTGATGAAGATGTTGGTGAAGATGTCAGAGGTGTTGGTGTAGATCGCCATCACACGATGATGGCCCTGGCGGCGTTCCGGCGCCACGGGGAGAGAGGGTGAGAGAGCCCACCTCCTTCTTCTTCTTCTTCTTCTTCTTCTTCTTCTTCTTCTTCTTCTTCTTCTTCTTCTTCTTCTTCTTCTTCTTCTTCCTTGACCTTGCGACTAGATGGGAGAAGGGTTTACCCTCTGGTCCATGGCCTCCATGGCGGCGGAGGGGCGGGAGCCCCTTCGAGATTGGATCTGTCTCTGTGTCTCCTTCTGTTTCTACATCCTAGATTCTGGCCTTTCACCATTTCTTAAATTCCCGGTGATTCGTAATTCCGATTGAGCTGAAATTTTAACACGATTTGTATGCGGATATTGGCTTTCTTGCGGCGAAAGAAGGGCACCAACCGCCTTACGCGGTGTCCAGAAGGGTCCAGGGTGTGCCCTACCCCCTGGGGGCGCCCCTACCTTGTGGCCCCCTCGGGCATCGTCTCGCGTTGATTCTTCTTCCCAAAAATCACATATATTCCAAAAAAAATCTCCATAAGTTTTTATCCCATTTGGATTCTGTTTGATATGTATTTTCTGCATAAAAAAAACATGCAACAAACAGGAACTACCACTGGGCACTGGATCAATACGTTAGTCCCAAAAAATAGTATATAAAGTTGCCAAAAGTTTGTAAAAGTTGTAGAATATTGGCATGGAACAATGAAAAATGATATATATGACGGAGACATATCAGCATCCCCAAGATTAATTCCTGCTGGTCCTTGAGTAGGTAAATGATTAAAAAGATAATTTTTGATGTGGAATGCTACCTAGAATAATCTTGATAATGTAATCTAATCATGGCATGAATATTAAGACACAAGTGATACAAAGCAATAGTCTATCATTTGACATAGAAGAACCTAATACTCGGGCATCCCAATAAACAATCAAGTCTTTCAAAATATCAATGCTAAAGAACGTTATCCCTACAAAATCACATAGTCTTTTATGCTCCCTTTTCTTAACACAAGGTACCCCTCATGCCCATCCCGGTGACAGCCAAGCAATTGTTTTCATACTTTACTTTTTCAAACTTTTTCAACTCTTCACGCAATACATGAGCGTGAGCCATGCACATAGCACTATGGGTGAAATACAAGGTGGTAGTAGACAAAAGTAGGGAGAAAGTCTCACATTGACTAGGCAAATTAACGGACTATAGAGATGTCCATCAATTGATATCAATGTGAGTGGGTGGGTATTGCCATGTAACAGATGCACTAGAGCTATAAGTGTATGAAAGCTCAAAAGAAAACTAGTGGGTGTGCAACAACTTGCTTGCTCATGAAGACCTAGGGCATTTGAGGAAGCCCGTCATTGGAATATACAAGCCAAGTTCTATAATGAAAATTTCCCACTAGTAATTGAAAGTGACAATATAGGAGACTCTCTATATGAATAACATGGTGCTACTTTGAAGCACAAGTGTGGTAAAAGGATAGTAACATTGCCCCTTCCCTCGTTTTGTCTCATTTTTTTGATTTTCTCTTTTTTTGGTGGGCTTCTTTGGCCCCTTCATTGGCCTCTCTTTTTTCCTCACATGGGGTAATGCTATAATAATGATGATCATCACACTTTTATTTACTTACAACTCGATACTAGAACAAAAATATGACTCTATATGAATGCCTCCGGTGTACCGGGATGTGCATTGATCTCGTATAGAAATGACATGAAAAAATAGACAAGCCATGAAAACATTATGCTAGCTATCTTTCTATCATGCAAAGCAATATGACAATGATGGTGCGTGTCATAATAAACAGAACGGTGGAGTTACATGGCAATATATCTCGGAATGGCTATGGAAATGCCATAATAGGTAGGTATGGTGGTTGTTTTGAGGAAGGGTATAATGTGGTTTGATGCACCGGCAAAAGTTGCGCGGTACTAGAGTGGCTAGCAAGGTGGAAGGGTGAGAGTGCGTATAATCCATGGACTCAACATTAGTCATAAAGAGCTCACATACTTATTGCGAAAAATCTATTAGCCCTTGAAGCAAAATACTACGACGCATGCTCCTAGGGGGGAGGTTGGTAGGAGTTAACCATCACGCGCCCCCGACCTTCACGCAAAGATAAACAATCAAGATACAATGCGCGCCAATTTGGTTGCATAGTTAGAAGATTATATGTGCATTCTTAGGGGATCACAAACCCTAACACCAATATTCTTACTAAACCACAATCATTCACTAGTACCTCCCACATATGAGCATATCTATATCGCAAAACTATTGCAAGGAATCAAACATATCATATTCAGCGATCTACAAGTTTTATGTAGGATTTCATGACCAACCATGTGAATGACCAATGCATGTTAACTCTCTAAATAGATATAAGTGAAGCAAGAGAGTTTAGTTCTTTCTACAAAAGATATGCCCACGCTCTAACAAATATAAGTAAAGCAAAAGAGCATTCTAGAAATAGCGGTTTTCTATGTGGGGAGAAACATGCAATCCAAACTTCAAATGATATAAGTGAAGCACATGAAGCATCCTATAAAGCCATACTCAAAAGATATAAGTGAAGTGCAAAGAGAATTCTATAAATCAACCAAGGACTATCTCATACCATCATGGTGCATTATTAAAAGAAAAAGAAAAAGCACAGGATGCTCCAAGATTTACGCATATCATGTGAACAAAACAAAATCCAAAACATACCGATAATTGTCGAAAAAAGATGGGACGCCTTCCGGGGCATCCCCAAGCTTAGACGCTTGAGTCTCTTTGAATATTTACTTGGGGTACCTCGGGCATCCCCAAGCTTGAGCTCTTGCCTCTCCTCATTCTTCTCATATCAATACCTCCTCGGTCTTCGAACACTTCATCCACACAAAACTTAACAAAACTTTTTTTATTAGAGGGGTTAGTACATATAACATCAAATCCCATTATGTATTGCTCTAACATTATTGTATAATAATAATAAAACATTACCCATTGTATGCTATCACAATTCTATGGCCTCAAGTCAAAGGAGGCTCACCAAGATTTCAAACATAAGCAAATAATGAAACTATAACAGCAATCTGTGAAAACAAGACAATATGTAGTAATCTGAACATTAACAATACTTCTGTACCTCCAAAAATTCTGAAAAATTAGGAAAAAATAAACAATTTGTATAGAAGTATTGTCCAAAAAGTTTCAGAAGTGTTTGATTTTCCAGCAAAAATGTAAAATCACGCACTACAGCCAAAGTCTCTGTTTTTGCACCGCACAAACCAAACAAGCAATCTAATCATCCTAAAGGCAAATCTTGGCACATTATTTTTATAATACAATGGATTTATATAAGGGGATAACTATTTTTTGTTGAAAAGTTTCTATAATCGAGAATCAAAAAGTTTCCATGGGCATGAACAAAGTTCAAGGACGTCCCCCACTTCAACGGTGTTCGTCTTTCTCACTTTCGCTTTTCTTTTTGAACAAGTTTTAGGTTCCCCTCTTTATTTTTTTGTTTTAAAACTATATAAAAGCACACAACAGAATAAAATGACTCCCTAAAACTTCCGGGTTGTCTCCCTGGCAGCGCTTTCTTTAAAGCCATTAAGCTAGGCATATAGTGCTCAAGTAATGGATCCACCCGGATCCTGAGGTATATCAAAGCCAATTTTAATTAACAATGATTTGTGATTTAGTAGTGAGCACAAAGTAATAAATATCATGCAACAACGAAGTCTAACTCTCTTCCTATGCATTGGCATGTCATAAAAGAACAATTTATGCACACATAGTAAAGGCCGATACATAGCATAAACAATTTCTTGCAATTTTATCGTATGGGAAACATAGAGAGGCGAAGATGTATTTCCTCTCTCATAATAACTGCAAGTAGGAGCAGCACGCACATGCATATTATATCTATCAAAATCATCATGTGTAGTTGTAAGACGCGACCCATCAATATAATCCTTAATAAGAGCACACTTCTCCGATATAGTGTAGTTGGGAGAATTCAAAAAGATAATAGGACTATCATGTGTGGGTGCAATAGCAACAATTTCATTATTAACATAAGGAACTATAGCAAATTCATCTCCATAAGCATATTCATATTGGCATCTTGCCCACAAGCATAGCAAGCTTCAAGTTCATCAAAAAGGAATATTTCAAACGAATCAAAAGGATCATAGCAATCATCATAGCATTCATCCTTTAGTAAGCACGATGGGAAATTAAACAATGTATGAGTTGAAGAGTTACTCTCATTAGAAGGTGGGCAGGGGTAGATAATACGCTCTTCCTCCTTTTGTTCTTCGCTCTCCTCCTCATCTTTTTCATCCAATGACCCCACAGTGTCATCAATTTCTTCTTCCATAGTTTCCTGTAAAATATTAGTCTCTTCTTGGAGAGCGGAGGAGTCCTCAATATATGGTTTAACATAAGCATTAGAAGCATAGTTTTCATAGCAATATTTAAGTACGGCAAAATTTTCAGATTTGTATAGAGTAGCGTCATACTTTTCAAACAAAGAAGCAATTTCATAAGCACCCTTAAAAGCAACAAATTCTTCAATTTGTTCAACATCGTAGTAATTATAAACACCCTTAGCATAAGAAGATAGAACTCCATTGTCACTAAACTCACATTGGTAGGGAAGGTGTTTCTTAGGGTCTTCAGAACAACAAGTAAAATCATGTATTGCACATAAATTCCAAGCATAGCATTGCATAGTATTAATTTGATGCAGTAAAAGTTTTCCTTTTTGAGATAAGTGGTGTCACACAAAATAAGCATGCTCATTTAATGATTTTCCCTCAATTAAGCTAGTTGTGTTTTCAGCACGAGCACAAATGGATCGAAGATGATCCAAGTAAAAAGCTTCAGGAGTGTGATAGATTTTGAGTGGTTCTTCAACCATTGGTGTAGTAGGTACAACTATTTTTTTTGGTATTTTGCGTTTCCTACCCATAACTAAAGATAGAAAATAAGAGTACAAAAATAAAATCTACTTAGTGATAAAGCAAACAAGTACACATGAGAATATTCACCCCACACTATTGCTCCCCGGCAACGACGCCGGAAAAAGGTCTTGATAACCCACAAGTATAGGGGATCAATTGTAGCCTCTTTCGAAAAGTAAGAGTGTCGAATCAAACGAGGAGCTAAAGGTAGAAAATATTCCCTCAAGTTCTATCGACCACTATACAACTCTACGCACGATTGACGTTCGCTTTACCTAGAAAAAGTATGAAACTAGAAGTACTTTGTAGGTGTTGCGGGATAGGTTTGCAACAGTATAAAGAGCACATAAATAAAAACTATGGTCTGTTTAGGTAAAGAAGCAATAAATTTAGTATAGCGAGTGTGGAAAAGTGGTGGTAGGAGTTGCGAAATTGTCCCTAAGCAATTGACTACGTTACTATACCGATAGCAAGTTTTATGTGGGAGAGGCCACTGCAAGCATGTCATCCCTGACTTGGAATTCTATGCACTTATGATTGCAGCTATTAGCAAGCATCTTCAACTACTAACGTTCATTGAGGTAAAACCCAACCATAGCATTAAGATATATTGGTCCCCGTTCAATCCTGTATGCATCAATTTCTATGCTAGGTTGAAGTTTCTGTCACTCTTGCCCTCCAATACATAGTCCTATCAACATACAATTAGCCCTATGGTGTGATCCACACGCACGCTCATATGATGGGCACCAAAGTGCAGCAACATAACCACAAGCAAATTAAACCAATCATAGCAATTCACCAATTACCGATAGGACAACGAAAATCTACTCAGCCATCATAGGATGGCAACACATCATTGGATAATAATATGAAGCATAAAGCACCATGTTCACGTAGAGGGTACAGCGGGTTGCGGGAGAGTGGACCGCTGTAGATTGATGGGGAAAGGTGATGAAGATGTTGGTGAAGATGATGGAGGTGTTAGTGTAGATCGCTGTCACATGATGATGGCCCCGGCGGTATTCCGGCGCCACCGGGAGAGGGGGGGACAGCCCCCTCCTTCTAATTCTTCTTCCTTGACCTCACCCCTAGATGAGGGAATGGTTTACCCTCTGGTCCATGGCCTCCATGGCGGCGGAGGGGCGGGATCCCCTCCGAGAATGGATCTGTCTCTATGTCTCCTTCTGTTTCCGCGCTCCCAGATTCTGGCCTTTCACCGTTTCTTAAATTCCCGGAGAACCGTAACTCCGATTGGGCTGAAATTTTAACACAATTTGTATCCGGATTGTTGCTTTCTTGCGGCGAAAGAATGGCACCAACCACCTTACGGGGAGGCCAGAAGGGTCCAGGGCGCACCCTACCCCCTAGGGCGCGCCACCTACCATGTGGCCCTCTCCGGCATCGTCTCGCGTTGATTCTTCTTCCCAAAAATCACATATATTCCTAAAAAAATCTCTGTAAGTTTTTATCCTGTTTGGACTCCATTTGATATGGATTTTCTATGAAACAAAAAACATGCAACAAACAGGAATTGACAATGGGCACTTGATCAATATGTTAGTCCCAAAAATAGTATTAAAAGTTGCCAAAAGTATGTAAAAGTTGTAGAATATTAACATGGAACAATCAAAAATTATAGATATGATGGAGACGTATCAATCATCATCGCAGACTCCATATACTTTCAGGATTAGTGTTCAACCTAAATAAATGCTATTTGGTGTTTGCGTTGAGCATAAACAAAATAGGATCGTGTTTATTGCAATACGGTTATTCATTTAAGTCAGAGAACAATTGTTATTCTATTTACATGAATAAAACCTTCTATAGTCATACACCCAAGGTGAATGGTTTATTGAATCTCGATCGTAGTAATACACATATTCATAATATTGAAGCCAAAAGATGCAGAGTTGATAATGATAGTGCAATATACTTGTGGCACAGCTGTTTAGGTCATATTGGTGTAAAGCGCATGAAGAAACTCCATGCCGATGGACTTTTGGAATCACTTGATTATGAATCATTTGATACTTGCGAACCATGCCTCATGAGCAAGATGACTAAAACTCCGTTCTCCGGAACAATGGAGTGAGCTAATGACTTATTGGAAATAATACTTACCAATGTATGCGGTCCTATGAGTGTTGAAGCACGCGGCAGGTATCGTTATTTTCTCACCTTCACAGATGATTTGAGTAGGGTATATCTACTTAATAAAACACAAGTCTGAAACATTTGAAAAGTTCAATTAATTTCAGAGTGAAGTAGAGAATCATCGTAACAAAAAAATAAAGATTCTACGATCCAATCGCGGAGGCGAATATTTGAGTTACGAGTTTGGCCTTCATTTGAAACAATGTGGAATAGTTTCATAGCTCTCGCCACCTGGAACACCACAGCATAATGGTGTGTCTGAACGTCGTAACCATACTTTATTGGATATGATGCGTTCTATGATATTTCTTACTGATTTGCCTTTATCATTTTGGGGTTATGCATTAGAGACAATTGCATTCACGTTAAATAGGGCACCATCTAAATCCGTTGAGACGACACCGTATGAACTATGGTTTGGCAAGAAACCAAAATTGTCATTTATTAAAGTTTGGGGTTGCGATACATATGTGAAAACCCTTCAGCTTGATAAGCTCGAACCCAAATCGGAGAAGTGCGTCTTCATAGGATACCCAAATAAAACTATTGGGTACACCTTCTATCACAGATACGAAGGCAAGATCTTTGTTGCTAAAAATGGATACTTTCTAGACAAGGAGTTTCTCTCGAAAGAAGTGAGTGGGAGGAAAGTAGAACTTGATGAGGTAATTGTAACTTCTCTCTAATTGGAAAGTAGCTCACCACAGAAAAAAGTTCTCGTGATGCCTACACCAATTAGAGAGGAAGCTAATGATAATGATCATGAAACTTTAGATCAAGTTACTGCTGAGCCATGTAGGTCAACCAGAGCACGATCCGCACCATAGTGGTACAGTAATCATGTTCTGGAAGTCATGTTACTAGACCATGACAAACCTACGAACTATGAAGAAGCTATGATGATCCCAGATTCCGATAAATGGCTTGAGGCCATGAAATCTGAGCTAGGATCCATGTATAAGAACAAAGTATGGACTTCGGTGGACTTGCCCGATGATCGGCGAGCCATAGAGAATAAATGGATCTTCAAGAAGAAGACTGACGCTGATGGTAATGTTACTGTCTACAAAGCTCGACTTGTTGCGAAAGGTTTTCGACAAGTTCAAGGAGTTTACTATGATGAGACTTTCTCACCCGTAGCGATGCTTAGGTCTGTCTGAATCATGTTAGCAATTGTCGCATTTATGACTATTAAATCTGGCAAATGGACGTCAAAACTGCATTCCTTAATTGATTTCTTAAACAAGAGTTGTATATGATGCATCCAGAAGGTTTTGTCGATCCTAAATGAGCTAAAAAAGTGTGCAAAAACTCCATCGATCCATCTATGGACTGGTGCAAACATCTCGGACTTGGAACATACGCTTTGATGAAGTGATCAAACCATATGATTTTATACAGATTTTCGGAGAAGCCTGTATTTACAAGAAAGTGAGTGGGAGCTTTGTAGCATTCCTGATATTATATGTGGATGACATATTATTGACTAGAAATGATGTAGAATTTCTGGATAGCCTAAAAGGATATTTGAATAATAATTTTTCAAAGAAAGACCTCCGTGAAGCTGCTTACAAATTGGGCATCAAGATCTATAGAGATAGAACAAAACGCTTGATAAGACTTTCGGTGAGTACATACCTTGATAAGGTTTTGAAGTAGTTCGAAATGGATCAGTCAAAGAAGGAGTTTTTGCATGTATTGTAAGGTGTAAAGTTGAGTAAAGACTCAAAACCCAATCACGGCCGAAGATAAAGAGAGAATGAAAGTCATTCCCTATGCCTCAGACATAGGTTCTATAAAGTATGCCATGTTGTTGTGTACCTTGCCATGAGTTTAGCAAGGAGGTACAATAGTGATCGAGGAGTATATCACTAGACAGCGGTCAAAATCATCCTTAGAGGACTAAGGAAATATTTTTGGTTATGGAGGTGATAAATAGTTCGTCGTAAAGAGTTACGTCGATGCAAGCTTTTACACCGATCCAGATGACTGTGAGTCTCAATATGGATATGTATTAAAAGTGGGAGCAATTAGCTAGAGTAGCTCCATGCAGAGCATTATAGACACAGAAATTTACAAAATACATAGGAATCTGAATGTGACATACCCGTTGACTAAACTTCTCTCACAAAGCAAAACATGATCACACCTTAGTACTCTTTGGCTGTTAATCGCATGGCAATGTGAACTAGATTATTGACTCTAGTAAACCCTTTTGGTATTAATCACATGATGATGTGAACTATCGATGTCAAATCACATGGCGATGTGAACTACATTATTGACTCTAGTGCAAGTGGGACACTAAAAGAAATATGTCCTAGAGGCAATAATAAAGTTGTTATTTTATATTTCCTTATATCATGATAAATGTTTATTATTCATTCTAGAATTGTATTAACCGTAAACTTGATACATGTGTGGATACATAGACAAAACACCATGTCCCTAGTAAGCCTCTACTAGACTAGCTCGTTAATCAAAGATGGTTAGGTATCCTAACCACGGACATGTGTTGTCATTTGATGAATGGGATCACATCATTAGGAGAATGATGTGATGGATAAGACCCATCCGTTAGCATAGCATATTGATCGCTCAGTTCTATTGCTATTGCTTTCTTCATGTAAAATACATACTCCTTCGACTATGAGATTATGCAACTCCAGGATACCGGAGGAATGCCTTGTGTGCTATCAAACGTCACAACAAAAATGTGTGATTATAAAGATGCTCTACATGTATCTCCTAAGGTGTTTGTTGGGTTGGCATAGATCGAGATTAGGATTTGTCACGGTATCTCTCGGCCCTCTCGGTAATACACATCATAAGAAGCCTTGCTAGCAAAGTGACTAATGAGTTAGTTGTGGGATGATGTATTACGGAACGAGTAAGGAGACTCTCCGGTAACGAGATTGAACTAGGTATGAAGATAACGATGATCGAATCTCGGGCAAGTAACATACCGATGGACAAAGGGAATCGTATGTTGTCATAACGATTCGATCGACGAATATCTTCATAGAATATGTAGGAGCCAATATGAGCATATAGGTTCCACTTTTGTTTATTGATTGGAGAGGTTTCTCGGTCATGTCTACATAGTTCTCGAACCAGTAGGGTCCGCATGCTTAACATTTGATGACGATATTGTATTATATGAGTTATGTGATTTGGTGACCAAATGTTGTTCGGAGTCCCGGATGAGATCACGGACATACTGAGGAGTCTCGTAATGGCCGAGAGGTAAATATTGATATATAGGACGATGGTATTCGGACACCAGAAGTGTTTCAGGATGCACCGGGTACTTATTGGGTCACCAGAAGGGGTTACGGGTACCCCCGGCAAAAGATATGGGCCTTATGGGCCAAGAGGGGAAACGCACCAGCCACAAAGGGCTGGTGCACCCCCCATATGGGCTGGCCAAATTGGAGAAGGAAAGGCGAAGGAGGAAAGGAAAAAGGGAATAGGATTCCCCCTACCCCCTCTTCCCTTCCTACTCGGAATAGGAATAGGAAAGAGGGGTTGGCCGAATTGGAGAGGAACCCAAGATTCCTCCTACTTGGGGCGCCCCCTTGGTTGCCTCTCCTCCCCTCCCACCTATATACATGGGGATGGGGTGCCTAGAACACACACTAACAATTGTTAGCCGTGTGCGGCGCCCCCCCCCCCCATCCACAGTTTACGCCTCCGGTCATATTCTCGTAGTGCTTAGGCGAAGCCGTGCACGGATCACTTCACCATCACTTTCACCACGTCGTCGTGCTAACAGAACTCATCTACTTCCTCGACACTTTGCTAGATCAAGATTTTGAGGGACGTCATCGAGCTGAACGTGTGCAGAACTCGGAGGTGTCGTACGTTCGGTCCTTGATCGGTCGAAACGAGAATAAGTTCGACTACATCAACCGCATTGTCAAACACTTCCACTTTTGGTCTATGAGGGTATGTAGATACACTCTCCCCCTCTCGTTGTTATGCATCTCCTAGATAGATCTTGTGTGAGCATAGGATTTTTTTTTAAATTGCATGCTACGTTTCCCAACAGATAATCTATACAAACATGATCATCTCATACATCAAATATATCTCATCATGTCTTTGGCCATATCATATCACAACATACCCTACAAAAACAAGTTAGACATCCGCTACTTTGTTGGTGCATGTTTTACGTGGCTGCTATGGGTATCTAGAAAGAACGATTCTTACCTACGTAAAGCCACAACGGTGATATGCAAATTGATGTTCGACCTTCTACAAGGATCACCTTTTGACGAATCATATTCGAGTGAGGTGGGAGAGACAGACACCCGCCAGCCATCTTTACGCAACAAGTTGCATGTCTGTCGATGGAACCGGTCTCATGTACGTGGACATGTAAAGTTGGTCTGAGACGCCTCATCCCACAATACCGCTGAATCAAAATAAGACTAGGGAAGGAAGCAATCTGAATATCAACGCCCACAAACTCCTTTGTCTTCTACTCGTAATGAGATCTACGCATAGACCTAGCTCATCATTCCACTGTTGGGGAATGTTGCATGGGAAACAAAAAAAATCCTACGAACACCCAAGAACCAATCTAGGAGAAGCACATCTACAATAGCAGAGTTGGATCCACATACCCATGTAGATCGCTAAGCGGAAGCGTTAAAGAACGAGGTTGATGTAGTGGTACATCTTCGCAATCCAATCACGATCTGTCCCGCGAACTCCGATCTAGTGCTGAACGGACGGCACCTCTGTGTTCAACACACGTACGGCTTGATGACGCCTTCACCTCCTCGATCGAGCGAGCAAAGGTGAAGTAGTAGCTCGAGTCCTCCAGCGGCACGACGGCATGGCGACGGTGGTGGTGGAGCAATTTCAGCAGGGCGACGTCGTGCGTCTATGGAGAGGAGAAGAGCTACGAGCGAGAGGGGGGCAGCGTCGTGGCTTGTCAGGGTGCGGCTGCCCTCTCTACCCCTCTCTATATATAGGGGGAGGGAGGGGTGGATGCGCCCTAGGGTTTCCTTCTAGGGGGGCGTCCACAAGGGAGAAGGGGAGCGGCTAGGTTTGGGTGCCCCCCTAGGTGCCTTGCCCCCCAAGCCAGAGGGGACCGGCTTCCCTAGGGGACCCCCACCTCCTGGCTGCATGGGTAAGGAGTGAGGGGGCGCATAGCTCCCATGTGGGCTGATGTCCCTCCCACCTTTTGGCCCACGAGCCCCGCAACACTTGTCGGGACCCCCGAAACCCCTTTCGGTCTTCCCACGACTCCCCGGTACTCCCCGAAACACTTTTGGTCTCTGATTCCTATCATCCTATATATCAATCTTCACCTCCGAACCATTCCAGAGTTCCTCGTCGCGTCCGAGATCTTATCAGGGACTCCGAACAACCTTCGGTCACCAACAAAATGACTCAACAATACTTATATCGTCACCAAATGTGAAGTATGTAGACCCTGCGGGCTCAAGAACTATGCAGACATGACCGAGACACCTCCACAATCAATAACCAATAGTGGGACCTGGATGCCCATATTGGTTCCCACATATTCTAAGAAGATCTTTTCGGTCAAACCTCGATGTCAAGGATTCAGTTAATCACGTATGTAGTTCCCTTTGTCTATCGGTATGTTACTTGCCCGAGATTCGATCGTTGGTATCTCCATATCTAGTTCAATCTCGTTACCGGCAAGTCTCTTTACTCGTTCTATAATACAAGATCCCGTGACTAACTCATTGGTCACATTGCTTGCAAGCTTATTGTGATGTTGTATTACCGAGTGGGCCCTGAGATACCTCTCCGTCATACGGAGTGACAAATCCCGGTCTTGATCCATGCCAACTCAACAGACACCCTTAGAGATACCTGTACAGCACCTTTATAGCCACCCAGTTACGTTGTGACATTCGGCATACACAAGGCACTCCTCCGGTGTCAGTGAGTTGCATGACCTCATGGTCATAGTAACATATACTAGACATGCAGAAAACGATAACAATAAAACGATCATATGCAACATTTATAGTTTGGGTCTCATCCATCACATAATTCTCCTAATGATGTGACCTCATTATCAAATGACAACTCATGTCCACGGCTAGGAAACCATAGCCATCTTCGAACAACGAGCTACTCTAGTAGAGGCTAACTAGGGACATCTTGTTGTCTATGTATCCACACATGTATTTGAGTTTCCGATCAATACAATTCTGGCATGGATAATGAACGATTATCATGAACAAGGAAATATAACAATAACTTCTTTATTATTGCCTCTAGGGCATATTTCCAACAGTCTGAGGTGAACTACTCATGCATCATTGGAGAGGCACCAATGAGGATGATGAACCACTCCGTGATCGTGTTCCCCTTCGGCGGAGTACTGAAAAAGGGCTCTTGATTGGATCTCGTGGTTCTACAACTTGCGGCGGCTAGAATAAAATTTCATCGGCTCCCCTAGGGTTTTGGGGGTATGAGAGTATTTATAGAGCGAAGAGGCAGTGCGGGAGGCCACCTAGGTGGTCACAACCCACATGGGCGCGCCAGGGGGCCCAGGCTTGCCCTGGTGGATTGTGCTCCCCTTGGAGCTCCCCTCTGGTATTTCTTCAGCCCATCATGTGTCTTCTGGCACTGAAAAAATCTCCAAAAAGTTACGCTGCGTTTTGACTCAGTTTGGTATTGATTTTCTGTGATGTAAAAAACAAGCAAAACACAGCAACTGGCACTAGGCACTATGTCAATAGGTTAGTCCCAAGAAATGTTATAAAATGATTGTAAAACATCCAAGAATTATAATATAACAACATGGAACAATAATAATTTATAGATACGTTGGAGATGTATGACACCCCAGGAAAAGGAACCGCTAGAGGAACTATTTTTCACCAAAGATGTGACTTGCGTTAAACAAAAATATAACATAACTCTCTGCAAGGATATCGTTTTGACCTTACGGTCGGATTGCCTTCTTTCTTACAAATGTAGCCAGAGAACTCGGGCCGACATTGGGAGCACTCCTTGTCCTCTGGCCAAGGAGATAGAAGCCGATGGTTGGTTAACGGAGTATAAAATCTACGGATATGAGCATTCAACATGACAAAAGTACATAGGTACATTAAGTCATCATACAACATAGACTATTTACAAAATCTATTCAAGGCCATCTATAAGGGTATCAAGGAGACAATCATGCTCGGTCATATCCCTTGGCAGGGGTTCATCGGGCCATGGAGCTCGGAAAATCTTCTCCATGGATTTTTGTTGGTCCTTCTCTGCCTTGAGCTGATTACATTTTCCGAGCATGTGTCTGATGAGATGCCTCCTCTTGCGATTCGATGTAAAGAGAAGCTTCTCATGCTCGCTCAAGGTCCTTTTCAAATTGACCTATTGTCTTCGCTGCTAGTAAAAATCATACAACTTAGAGAAGTAATCAACATATTGTTAGCATGGGACAATTATTAAGCTTACCATGTGCCTCGCGGGAGAATTTCTTGATTTCGGCCACTTCTTTATGCAACTCCGCAAGCTTGGCTTTCAGTAGCTTTAGCTCCTTTAAGAGATCTTTATTCTCTTGCCGAGAAGTATGTGTCAAACATAACATTTTTTTGTGTCAAACACATGCTGATCCTCAATTCGGCCACCCATGCGCAAATTAAGGCTCGGGGCTACTTGGCTTCGCACTTCTCAATTAAAAGTATTAAAGGGGTACGTCGATACCCTTATCGGGCGTTGCTACGTCTCCAACATATCTATAATTTTTTATTGTTCCATGCTATTATATTATCTATCTTGGATGTTTTATATGCATTTAAATGCTATTTTATATGATTTTTGGTACTAACCTATTAACCCAGAGCCCAGTGCTAGTTTCTGTTTTTTCCTTGTTTTTGAGTTTCGCGGAAAAAGAATATCAAACGGAGTCCAAACAAAACGAAACTTCACGAGGATTTTTCTTGGACCAGAAGACATCAGATGGACTTGGAGTGGACATCAGGGGAGCTATGAGTCAGCCACAAGGACGGAGGGCGCGCCCTGGGGGGTAGGGCGCGACCCCCACCCTTGTGGGCCCCTCGAGCGTCCAACGACCTATTTCTTCAGCCTATATATTCTCATATATTCCAGAAACATCAGAACATCCATCGAAACCACTTTTCCACCGTCGTAACCTTCTGTTCCCGCAAGATCCCATCTGGAGGCCTTTTCCGGTACTCTGCCAGAGGGGGAATCGACCACAGAGGGCATATACATCATCACCATTGCCCTTCCGATGAAGCATGAGTAGTTCACCACAGACCTACGGGTCCATAGGTAGCAGCTAGATGGCTTCTTCTCTCTCTTGGATCCTCAATACCATGTTCTCCTTGTTGTTCTTGGAGATCTATCCGACGTAATATTCTTTTGCGGTGTGTTTGTCAAGATCCGGTGAATTGTGGGTTTATGATCAGATTATCTATGAATATTATTTGAGTCTTTTCTGAATTCTTATATTCATGATCTAATATCTAAGTAATTATCTTCAAACTATCGGTTTTCTTTGGCCAACTAGATTGATATTTCTTGCAATGGGAGAAGTGCTTTGATTTGGGTTCAATCTTGCGGTGCTCAATCCCAGTTGTTGGGGATATGACTATTGGATATGACCCACCTAGGAGGGGCCGGGTTATCCCAATGGCGGTTCATGGACCAAGCCCATAAATATGTTGAAGATGGTGGTTCATGTAGTAGGCTTATTAAAGGGCCCAAAACCCAAGGGTAGCGTATGGCCTGTAAAGTGTAAACCGCCATGAATATGTGACTTGTATCGTAAGGCATGTAAGACAAGTCACCGAGCCGGACACGTTTGTATGAGCCAGCCGGGACTCTATAAGCCACGGGGCGTCAACCCGTGTATATAAGGGGACGACCCGGCAGCGGCTTAGGGCAAGAAACAACAAATCGAAAGCCGGGCTAAGCGTATTCACTCCCTGGTAATCGAAACCCTAGCAATACCACCTCAAACTGGATTAGGCTTTTACCTTCACCGCAGGGGGCCGAACCAGTATAAACTCCTCGTGTCCTTTGTCCCGCTTTAACCCCTTTAAGCTAACTACGTCGCAATGGCTCCACAACTAAGTCCTTCCCCTAGGACATCTATCCTGACAATTCCACGATAGTTGGCTCCCATCGTGGGGCCAGCGCATGGTGGTTTCGAGTTCTTGAAGGGCAGCTTCGAAGGGATCAAGGGATACGTTGTGGGCCGGATGACCAAGTGTCATCGCGACAAGCTCTACATCGACGATGCAGGCTGGGACCCCGAGGCCGGCACAATTGAGTATGGGTACCAGGTCCCCTTCGGCGGAATCCACGTCTTCATCAACAAGATCGGCTAACCGGGCCCTGAGCCGGACATCTGCACCGACATCATCAAGACGGCTCAGCGTACGTGACTCGCCCGGGTTCAACCCATCGTGAAGCGTGCCTTTGTTGGGTTTATCCATGGGGCTGAATTGGAAGGCCCTGTATGTCGGGACCCCGATCCTAAGTCACACCGATCTAGTTGTAACACGTCATATCACTTTGCGGCCTCACGCACGGTAACCCCACGGGTGCCACCTTACCTGGCCCGGGACCGTTTGCGCATTTTGGCTCGCGTATATGACAGTGTCGCTAGCATCCATATGACAGAGAACCCGGGCCGACATGGCTAGTTATAAACCAAAAGTGGCACTAGATTACAGAGACAGGCATCCATGACCCAGCAACACACGTGTCGGTCATCAACGTATGAACCCAAGTCGTAGCAAGCTACATGGACTTAAAGGAACAACGCGTGACATTTCCCCTAAGGGACAGACACAGGAACGAAGAAGGACACATGCCGGCCAGCCTACATGTTCCGAGCAGTAGCAAGCTACCAAGGCTCATTGGAATCACTAGGAGGCATTTCCCTGTAAGGTAGGCTACCAAGGGAAAACAACTAGGTGTCGGATCCCACACATACCAAGCATTTCAATCATACACGCAATATGCTCAATATGTGCAAATACAACATTGCATCACAACAGAACTCTATGACTCAAAGTACTTTATTTAAGAGGCTCCAAGAGCCATACATAACATATCCATACAGGTAGGGGTCACATGACCCAACACTCAAGTCATACAGTCATACAAGCACAAGCGGAAGCTACATGTCTGAGTACAGACAACTTAGAAAACAAAACAGGCTTGGTGTAGCCTGACTATCTACAAGGCCCTTCACAAGCTCTAGATCTCCGTCTGGGTGTCAAGCTACTCGTCGACGTCAACGTCTATGTAGAACCCATCAGCAGGGGCAGGGTTCTCCTGTGCAACAGTTATTAAGCAAACATGAGTACAAAGGTACTCAGCAAGTCTTACCACAGAACCTGTCATACATGCAACATTATCAAAGGGGGTGGTGGAGTTCATAGCAGAATGCCAGCTTTGACCTTGGCTAACCTATACTACAACTCTCAACAGATTGCAAGATGTTATTACGAACACGAGTCCTCTACTCACCACATCAATACACTACCGAGGATCCTCTTCCGTCATCCTACGGAAGGGCCATCCACGGCACTCACACTTATCTTGAGGCTTTTAGTAGTATCCATCAACTTGTCTATGAACTGTAAGAGCAACCAAGTAGTCCGTACCGCGAACAACGGCTATTCGAATAGATTGATAACCCTGCAGGGGTGTACCTCTTCACACACGCTTCCACCACTTAACGTCGTTTACTCAACGTGTGCTGGGCAACCTTCAAGCGGAAGCCCAGCGAGGGTGTCGGCCAGGACCTGACTAACTACTCAAGTCTCTCGTCCAGGTTTATCGCCTATTTGGGTTCCATCCGTGGGGAGATCCGGCCGGGGTGTCGCTCACGGCCCCAAACGATGTGTACAGGGTTCCCGAGTCACCAAACGGGCAACCGGTACACCGTGCCACGTACCTGTCGCATCACAACCCACCCCGAGGGCCAGCGTTGTGCACGACCTCCAGTAAGCTATAAACACCAGAAACTAGTTGCAACTCCTGGACAGAGATCAAGGGTAATTAATAAGCCGAGAGGGTCAATTAAGGATCCCAATGTGTGGTAGTAGCTGTAACTTGAACCACACATACAGATATCGGGTCCTATGGACGATTCCAATGAAACAACCCACCATGTACTCCTACATGGCCTTTCATCGATACCTTTACCAAGCGTATTCCACACTTCCTTCTCTTTATCGGTATGATCATTTCACTCTGATACATCACCCAGATGAACCAGACCAGACACAACTCTAAGCATAGCAGGCAACATAAGCAAATAGCATGGTGGATCACACATCACATGGCTCAATCAATTCCTACACATGCTAGTGGGTTTCAACTATTTACTGTGGCAATGACAGGTCATGCAAGGGAATAGGGTTCAACTACCGCAGCAAGTAGCAGTTCACACGTTGTTGCCTTAACGCAGTAAAAGAGAGCAGGAGCGAGAAGATTGGGTTTGTATCGGAATGATCAATGATTGCTTGCCTGACAAAGTAGTTGTCGGGTACTGCTCTTCAACTGGATACGCAGTAGTACCCTCGGGAGCAGGACCTAACACAGAGAATACCGGCGATACAATCATTAAACAAACAAATGCAACAATATGATGCATGCTCATGACATGGCAAGATGCATGTGTGTTGGGCTAATGCAACTATAACCAGAAGGGTTTGAGCTTATTTGAATCAAAGATTCAAATTGGATCTTTAACTATTATTTAAATAAGTGCATTATCATGTTTTAAGGTATACAGCAAGGTTAACTTGCTCAAACATGCATGAAACCAGTGCCATTGGAAAGATTGGATTTTTCTGATCATTTTTCATATATAAATCTTTTCCATCTGAGCTATGGTTGATTTTATATGATTTTTAGAAGTTTTGGGTATTTTCTGGAATTTCCTGAATTATTTTTAAACCTAAAAATCCCAGAAAATCCTTTACTGCGTCAGCATGACATCATGCTGACGTCAGTCAGTCAACATGAGCTAGTCCAAGTCAAACATGACATGTGGGCCCTGCATGTCAGTGTCTCAGCAAATTAACTAAGTTAATTTGTGTTAAGCTAAAGACTAATTAGCTCTCAGTGGGGTCTGGGCCCACGGGTCAGTGACTAACTTAATTAACTAATTAAATTAACAGAAACTTAATTAAACTAACTAATTAGTAAAAGGGTGGCCCACACGTCAGGGACCCAGGGGTGGTCAACCCCCTTGTCAAACAGGTCAAACCCGCCGGTGAAGTGACGCCGGCGAGGCCGAATACGGCGGCGTGCTTCGGAAATCGTCTACGGGGCACGGCTCGAGCCGTGGCTAGGCGCGTTGGAAAGCTCTTGCCATTGCGCGTCGGATGGTGGTGGCCGCCGGACCTGGGGTGGCCGGAGACGACGGCAACAAGCTCGACGGCGGCGACCGGCGTCGGGCGTGTGTGGAGAAGCAGCTACAGAGGCCTGGGCGTTGCGTGCGTAGTACCTATCGCATCTGGGAGGGCGATGGAGACGAGGGGGAGAAGTGAGAGCGGTCGGGGCAGCTGCGTGTCGATTCATGGAGTCATCCAGGCCATCGGGGAGGCAGGCTAGCAGGGTGGAGGTGGCCGGACGCGTGCCGGCGCGCGGCGGCCACGCGCGTGTCCTTCTGGCACGAGGAGGAAGACGACAGAGGAGGGCTGGTGGGCTGGGCCTGGCCTGCAACAGTACTGGGCCCAAGGTAAGTGCTTTCTCTTTCTTTCTTTTTCCTATTTCTTTTTCTGTTTCATTTCTTTTGCAGCTTTGTTCAATTATTTAAAATGCCAAAGCATTTTTATAACTCATGAAATTTGTCATGCCCACTGTATATAATATGAACAGTAGGAAACATTATAGTTCATGATTATTTGAGCATGTAAAATATTTTAAAGTATTTAAATGCCCAAATGCAAATACCATATGATTTAATCCAAAGCCCTTGAGTGTCCTAGAAAAATGTGCACCATTCTTGGCAGAGGTTTAAGACCAAGGCAGAAATGATGAACATTTTTGAAGGGCATTTTGGGTACATTGGAAAATATTTTAACAAACCCTAGTTGTTAGGAGAGGGGTGCTGGGGTTTCTGTTAATCCCATTTCAAGTTTCTTTGAAAGTAAACATGATGCACACTCTAGCTAGGTCCTAATGCAAGTGCTAACTAGGTATGTGACACTGTATCTCACGGTGAGACGACCATCTACTCTAATGGTGAATCGTCCACGGGCGAGACCAACTCAATGTATCAACTACAAAATGGACAGCTTGGGGGCTGTTCCGATGGTAACAATATTTTGGACCCCCGTGAGACACCGAACAGGGTGGTGATCTTCATGGCTGGCACCCACCCAGTTCTCGGTTCGACAGCCGCCACGGCTATGACTTCCAGCGCAGCGGCAGTAACGGCAGCAGTTGCTAGTGGATCAGCACGCCCGCTGGCTCAAGTTTTAACAGATTTATTGGAGGCTCTGGCAACTCTGATGGGAGTGGAGGTAACCCCGGACAACCATGAACATCATAAGGTGGATGTGGCTAAGCTGCGTGATGAGATAGCACAAGCCAAGGAAGAACTAGCGGCGGAGTACGCTAGGATGACCGCAGAGCGAGCCGTTTTGAATGCTCAAGCACAGCGGATTCATACCGGCTCAGGGTGGATCAGAATGCTTCAAATGAAGTCTTGAGGAGAAAGCACCGGAGTCGTCTGCCTTTTGTTTATGAGCCGAGGAATCATTTTAGTACAACTGGAGCAGGGACCAGTAACCCGCCGATGATAAACCAAATGGCTGAAACAGCAAGGGGTGGAGCGTCGGTTCAGCCGCGCATGACAGGTTCTCCGCATGTGAATAACACCCCGCCTTAGTATGTGGTAACACAGCCAGGTCATTATTCCAATTCTTTAGACAATATGATTGATGTAGTTACGTGATTGGCTGCTCTGCCAGTCAAGGGCGAAAATCCGGTGGCGGTTGAAACCCGAAGGGCCAGGGAACTTCTTCAAACAGCGCTGGTACAGCAGCAGGCTTATTTTTATAGTCATGACCGGATTCATTCGACCCCTCGTCCAAGCCAGAGCTACAATAGGCACATTGACTCGCCAGTAGTTTCAAGTATTGAGCAACACTGTAACCAGCCTTGTGGGCATGAGCCGGTGCGCAATGGTGCCAATGCACAAGATTTGGTGGACAAGGGCAGAGCACGCCGGGAGGCCGAGCTGGCGTCTCAGCCAGCGGCTCATCGGCATGTGCTGTTTTACCCGACAACTTCTAGAACTTGGGGTGTGCCGTGTTTAACGACGGCTCTGCGAAATGAGCGTTTGCCCAAAGACTTCAAGCCCCCCATAAGGTGCCTAATTACATAGCAGATCAGCCACCTGAGGCTTGGGTGGAGAGTTCTGAGATGGCTATGGAGATGCTGGATGTTAGTGAGGCTGCATATGCTAAATAGTTCACCATGATGCTGGAAGGTATGGCTCGTACTTGGTTGAAAGGGCTACCTGCCAACTCCATCGGGTCATGGGCAGAGCTGAAGGCCCAATATATCCAAAATTTGAAAGATACGTGCAAGCAGCCTATGCCAATTGTGGATTTGGTTTCTTGTGTTCAAGCCGAGGGCGAATCGACGACCAGCTGGGTGTGCCGGGTCTCGACTATCATACATTCTTTAGATAATATCAACGCCAACTCAGCGGTTTTAATGTTGGAGACAAATTGTTGTTTCCTTCCACTCAAGCAGAAGCCTGGACGGCTTACACATCATTGCAATGATATAGGGGAGACCATGGCGGCTCTTGTCAAATATGTCGACTCTGATAGTACCAAGGACCCCGACTTTGAGGATGAAACATCGGGAAAGGGAAAGAAGAGTAGCGGTATGAGGGGACAGCAGCATAACCCGGCCAATCAGTACGGTAGCTGTCAGGGAAATTACTACCAGGTATAAACCGGCCAGGAGGGTCCGTTTTACGTTATCAAGATTATATTATCAGAGGCCAGCGGAGTATGGAGTAGAAGATTATAGCCCAAGAGGTTTAGAGCCCATGTGTTAGGGCCCATGATTCGTAAACCGTCATACTATGTAACTTGGGATGTAAGATAGAAAGAGCAGAGACCGAGGCGGACACGTTTATGAGCCGGCCTCGGGACTCTGTAAACCGGACCGGGCGTCGCCTCTTATATAAAGGGACGACCTGGCGACGGTTCAGGACAGAGAACAACAGCTCGAGACATAGGCAAAGCGGATTCGCTCCCTGGTCATCGAAGCCTAAGCAATACCACACCAAACTAGACGTAGGCTTTTACCTTCATTGAAGGGGCCGAACTAGTATAAAATCTGTGCGTCCTTCGTCCGCTTTAACCCCTTTAAGCTAACCCGTAGCGATGGCCTCACGACTAAGTCCTTTTGCTAGGACATCTGACGTGCTAAATCCACGACAGTTGGCGCCCACCATGGGGCTATCGCACGATGGTTTCGAGTTCTTGAAGGGCGGCTTTGAAGGACTCAAGGGCTACGCAGTGGGCCGGATGACTAACAGTCGTCGTGGCCGGATCTACATCGACGATGCAGGCTGGGGCCCCAAGGCCGATTCAATCGAATACGGGTACCGGGTCCCCTTCGACGACATCCACGTCTTCATCGGCAAGATCGGCGAACCGGGCCCTGAGACGGCCGTCTTCCCCAACATCGTCGAGTCGGCTCAGCGTGCGAGACCTCCCGAGATTCATCCCACCGTGAAGCATGTCTTCGTTGGAGCAGTGCATGGAGTGCAAGCCGAGGACAGATCGGACTCTGGCGGCGAGACTGTTGTTTATTCCGGCGATGAATCTTCTTCCGGAGAGACCGAATCTTTGTATCTGCTGCAGGATGGCCGGTCTGAGGGTTGTTCCGATGACGACAGTATTCCGGACCCCCTTGATCCGCCAAACAGGGTTGCTGTGTTCATGGCCGGATCACAACCCGTGCAGCAGTCCTCAACAACAGGGGTGTTGATATCAGAGGCAATGGGAGCTAGGGCTAGAGATC
>LR738715.1:203249576-203260716 GCA_902687465.1 Secale cereale | reverse complement strand
CCCCCGTCGCCATCTGATACTTTATCTATCTTGGTCGATACTTTGACAGCACTAGTAACAGCAGAGGTAGAACATGCCAATAAGGAGCAGCATGATGCGGAGGTCGCTCAGGTGAAGATCCGGATTGAACAAGCCAAGTTGGACCTGGCAGCTGAGAAAGCTAGGATTGCTACAAAGCAGGCGGAGCTAGAGGCTCAGGCCTATCGGCTCATGTTAGATCAGACCGCTTCACAAGGGGTAATGATGAGAAGACAACGATCTCGCCCGCCGCCGGTTTATGAGGCAAGGAATCTCTTTAGCACGCGAGGTGCAGGAACCAGTAACCAGCCAGAGGTAAACCGGGGAGGAGTACCAGGAAAGGGCGCATCAGTTCAGCCACCGGCCGCAGAGCCAAATCGCCAAATTGTGCCGACCCAACATGTGCCCACCCCTCCTGGCCATTATTCTAATCCGTTGGACAACATAGTTGCTACCGCTTCACGACTAGCCGCCCTTCCTATTGAAGGAATGTCCTCCATAGCGATAGAGGCACGACAAGCCAAGGAGTTGTTGGACAGAGCGTTAACTCAACAGCAAGCTTATTCCTATAGCCGGGAGAGGATTCATTCAACCCCCCCCCCTCCCGATCCGGAGCTATACGAGGCGTCTGGATGAACCGGTCGTATCAAGCAGCGCACGGAGGCGTCATTAGCAGAGGCGGGATAACCCGGCAGCAGAAGAGGCGCACGCTCAAGACGTGGTGGATAAGGCCAGACAGCGCCGGGAGGCCGAGGTGACGGCATAGTACGAAGCCCGTCAGGCGACGCCAGTTTGTCCCACCACCACAGTTGAACCGGGGGTCATGTCCAGTTCCCTGGGCGTATCGTGTCTCATCCTCGCTTTACGGAATGTGAAACTACCCAAGGATTTTAAAGGTCCGTGCAAGGTGCCCAACTACACGGCGGATCTTGCTCCAGAGGCATGGGTTGAGAGTTATGAGATGGCAATGGAGATGCTCGATGTGGACGAGGTGGCATGCACTAAGTATTTCACAATGATGCTCGAGGGCACGGCCCGAACATGGCTAAAGTGTTTGCCACCTAACTCCATCGGATCATGGGCTGAGCTGCGGAGCCGGTTTATCAAAAATTTCATAGACACAAGCAAGCAGCCAATGTCTCTTGTTGACTTAGCTGCCTGCATTCAAGGAGAGGAGGAGTCTACAAGTAGTTGGGTGCGTCGAGTGTCTGAAATCTTGCACTCTTCTAATAGCATCAACCCAAGCACAGCGGTGGTAACCTTGGAAAACAATTGCCGGTTTGAGCCTTTAAGACAGAAGTTGGGACGGCTTAAACGTGATCGCAATGACATGGGAACGCTCGTAGGCGCTGTAGTGAAGTATAGAGACTCTGACAACACCAAGCATCCAGACACAGATGGAGACAATTCAGGGAAAGCAAGCAAAAATGGTAAACCGCCGCAGGCCAATCCGGTGAACCAAGGATACAATGGTAAGCGTAAAGCGGAAGACAGCTCAGATTTTGTGGCTGACACCAACGCTCAAGAGGATGGGCAACGCCGCATGGGCAGACCGCCCCCATGTAACGGGAGGCCACCTATTAATCTGGAGCGCCAGTTGAACGTGCCTTGCCCAAAGCACGGTACACCGGAAAAACCAGCTACGCATCTCTGGAAGGATTGTTTCATCATGCAGGAGTTCATGAACCGGAACAGGTATGATCACGGGCCCACCGGTGGATCAGGCCCTGGCTTCCAAGGCCCGGGTTACCAAGGTGGTGGGTCCAGTTCAGGATATCAAGGCAATAACAATAACCACAATGGGCACAATCAGCATAACGAGCAGCATGGTCAGGGCAGATACAATAACCAAGGGAATCAACAGCGTCAACAGCAGCAGCAATCCGGATATTTGAATAATCCGAAGGAGCTGAGCAGTGGGCAGTATCACGTCTTCACCACGAGTTTGTGCAAACGGGATCAGAAGGTTCTGAAGAGGGCAGTGCATTCTGTTGAACCGGCGATACCACGCCTTTTGCGTTGGTCTGAGCAACCCATTGTGTGGAGCAGAGAGGATCACCCACCCCGGGTTGATAATCCGGGTCAGTTAGCTCTGGTGGTGGCACCACAGGTGGGTGGCTACAAGTTCACCAAAGTGCTTATGGATGGAGGCAGCAGCATCAACATCCTGTATTATGAGACTTTTCGGCGTATGGGGCTGACAGATAAGAAGCTTCGACAGTATAACACAGTGTTCCATGGGGTGGTACCCAGTAAATCAGCTTATCCAGTTGGCAAGATCGATTTGGAGGTCACCTTTGGAGATGAGCATGACTCCAGGTCAGAGACGGTGACCTTTGAGGTGGTAAAGATCAAAAGCCCGTACCACGCTTTGTTTGGGCGGCCGGTTTATGCCAAGTTCATGGCTAGGCCATGTTATGTTTATCTACAGCTCAAGATGCCAGGCCACAAGGGAACTATTACGGTTCACGGGAGCCGCAAAATTGCATTGGAGTGCGAGGAAGGTGATGCAGCTTATGCTGAGGCGGTTTGTGCCACTGAGGAGCTGAAGTTCTATAAGGACAATGTTGATCCGGCGGATATGTCCCCGCTGAAGAAGCCAACCACAAAGCATGATCCGGCGTTTAAATTCAAATTGGCTGAGGAGACTAAGCAGGTGAACTTTGTTCCGGGCGATTCATCCAAGCAGTTCACTATCAGCGCTAACCTAGATCCGAAATAGGAAAGCGTGCTCATCAAGTTCATCCGTGAGAACCGGGATATCTTTGCATGGAAGCCTTCTGACATGCCAGGTATACCGAGGGAACTCGTTGAGCACAATCTTAATATCGATCCTAAGTTTAAACTGGTCAAGCAGTATCTGCGCCGCTTCAATGAGGAGAGGCGCAAGGCTATTGGAGAAGAAGTGGCTAGGCTCTTGGCTGCAGGATTTATAGTTGAGGTGTTTCATCCAGAGTGGTTGGCTAATCCGGTGCCGGTATTTAAGAAAAATGGAACTTGGAGAATGTGTGTTGATTACACAGATCTGAACAAAGCTTGCCCAACTGATCTTTTTGCTCTCCCCCGTATTGATCAAATCATTGATACTACGGCAGGATGTGAGCGGCTAAGTTTTTTGGATGCATACTCAGGTTATCATCAGATCAAGATGGCAGTTAAGGACCAGGAGAAGACAACCTTTATAACTCCCTTTGGAGCCTTCTGCTACGTATCTATGCCATTTGGGCTCAAGAGTGCCCAGGCGACCTACCAGCGTTGTGTGCAGAACTGCCTTCAAGGGCAGATTGGACGGAATGTTCACGCATATGTCGATGACATTGTGGTAAAATCCAGGAAGGAGGAGACATTAATAGATGATCTTAAGGAAACTTTTGATAATCTCCGAGTCTATAAAATGATGCTTAATCTGGAGAAGTGCGTTTTTGGTGTTCCGGCAGGCAAGCTCCTGGGATTCTTGGTGTCAAATAGAGGAATTGAGGCTAATCCAGAGAAGATCAAGGCGATTACGTCCCTGGCTAAACCGGCGTGCATCAATGATGTCCAACGTGTGAGGGCCGTATTGCAGCACTCAGCCGGTTTATCAGCCGTTTGGGGGAGAAGGCAATTCCACTTTATCAAATGATGAAGAAGACATACCGTTTCGTCTGGAGTGATGATGCTGATGCTATGTTTGAGGATTTGAAGAGGCAATTGGCAGAACCACCGGTCCTTGCTGCCCCAGTTGACAATGAGCCGCTGTTGTTATACGTGGTTGCTAATGCCCGTGCAGTAAGTGTTGCCATTGTGGTAGAGTGCAAGGAGGCAGGGAAAGAATATCCGGTTCAGCTGCCGGTTTACTACATCAGTGAGGTGCTTATTGAGTCAAAGCAGAGATATCCACATTGGCAGAAACTGGTGTATGGAGTGTTCATGGCAAACGAGAAGACAAAACACTATTTTCAGGGCCACCCAATCACCGTTGTTAGTTCAGCGCCATTAGGGGATATAATCCAGAACAGAGAAGCTACTGGTCGAGTTGCAAAGTGGGCCATTGAGCTTAGCCCGCACGTATTAAAGTATGTGCCCCGTACTGCGATAAAGTCTCAAGCTCTGGTGGATTTTATCAACGATTGGACGGAGTTGCAAGCGCCTGCAGAGAAGCGGGATCATACATACTAGACTATTCATTTTGACGGTTCAAGGCAGTTGGAGGGCTCGGGGGCTGGAGTCGTGTTAACTTCCCCATGAGGTGATAAGTTTTGTTATGTCCTCCATTTAATGTTCCCTTGTACTAATAATGCTGCTGAGTATGAAGCCCTTCTCCATGGTCTGCGGATGGCCAAGGAGATGAACTTGAGCCGGGTTAAGTGCTTTGGCGATTCAGATCTGGTGGCACAGCAAGTATCTGGCAAGTGGGACTCTAAGGATCCGCTCATGGCAGCATATCGACGAAAGGTGGACGTTGTCGCTGGACACTTCAAAGGATATCAGGTGGATCATATAGACCGGCAAAAGAATAAAGCAGCCGATGCGTTAAGCCGGCTGGGTTCCCAACGTAAACCGGTTCCACCTAATACCTTCTTGGATGAGTTGCATAATCCGTTGATACAGGTACCTTCAGAGGAGGACTTGGCTGTTCCTGATCCGGAAGCACAATTGGTCGCAGCACTTCATGTCATTCCGGATTGGACACTCCATTACCTAGCATACATGAACCGAGGTGAGTTACCAGAGGACGAAGTCGAGGCCTGACAGATAATCCGGTGGTATAAATCCATGACTATTGTCAATGGGGAACTTCATCATCACAGCGTCTCTGGAGCTTTTCAGCGGTGTGTATCATCAGAAGAAGGCTGTGATATTCTTAGAGAGATTCATGAAGGGGATTGCGGTCATCACGCCGGTTCAAAATCTTTGGTGGCTAAAGCTTTTCGCCATGGGTTCTACTGGTTGAAGGCTCACGCCGACGCAGAGGACTTGGTCAGAAAATGTGATGCTTGCCAGAAATTCTCACGGCATGCTCATATACCGGCGCAGGAGCTGAGGATGATCCCAATTACTTGGCCGTTTGCGACTTGGGGGCTTGATATGGTTGGACCCTTCAAAAGATCCCAAGACAAGAAAACCCACCTGTTAGTGGATGTGGACAAGTTTACGAAATGGGTTGAAGCGGAGCCTGTCAGTAAGTGTGATGCAGCAACAGCGGTTCAGTTCATCAAAAAGGTGATTTTCCGGTTTGGCTTTCCACACAGCATTATAACTGATAATGGCACCAATCTATCCAACGGGGCTATGGAGGAGTTCTGTCAACGAGAGCACATCCGTCTTGATGTATCATCGGTAGCTCACCCTCAGTCTATTGGCCAAGCTGAGAGAGCCAATCAAGAGATCTTGAGAGGCATCAAACCCCGGCTTATGGTTCCTTTACAGAGAATGCCGGGTTGTTGGGTGGAGGAGTTTCCTTCTATACCATGGAGCATCAACACTACACCTAACATATCCACATGATACACGCCCTTCTTCATGGTATATGGAGCTGAAGCGGTCCTCCCTAGTGATATTCGTCATGACTCGCCGTGGGTGGCGGCTTATGTTGAAGCGGATAATGAACAAGCAAGACAAGACGCCTTGGACCGGCTGGACGAGGAACGGGACACGGCAACAGCTCGATCGGCGATTTATCAACAAGACCTGCGCCGGTACCATAGTCGCCGGGTTAAGACCAGGACGTTTCAGGAAGGAGATCTGGTGCTCCGGCTCATCCAAGACCAGACGGACATGCCCAAGCTATCCCCACCTTAGGAAGGACCCTTTGTGGTCAGCAAGAACCTGCACAACGGATCATACTACCTCATCGACGTTCGAGAACATAAGGACTCACGCACGGAGGAGGAGGAGACCAAGCGGCCGTGGAACATCGCTCTTCTTCGACCTTACTATTCTTGAGCCATAGGCTCCGCTTTATGTACAATGTATATATTATGATTAATAGAATAAATCGGCGCCCCCGGTAAACCGGGGTATCAGCCATCTTTTTTCATAAGAGTATCACATAGGGGCTTCCGCGTGCAAGGGAGTTTTCTTTGGCCTCTTAAACCGGTGCCCTTGATAAATCAGGGTATCAGCTGTATTTTCTGTACAAAAAGAGAATCACATGGGGGCTTCCACGTGCAAGGAAGTTTCCTATGGCCTCTTAAACCGGCGGCCACATCAAGACCATCATAAGAGCACAACTCTGGTTGCTTCGGCAATTTCCACATGATGGTGAGGGGAAAAAGAGAGTTTGATGCCTAGCACAACTCAAACATAGGCCCCAATGAGCAATGCTCAAACGCTACCTGGGGGCTCCTGATGCAAGTTCATCAGCGAGTTGAAGACTCTTGTAGTGAACACGGCTTGGAAGCTTGGTGTATACACCTAAAACCCCGGATTAACCTGCCTGCATCAAGTAAATCGCGCTGTCCTGGTAAACCTGGTATGACCCGTCGAACGTACACACAAGTCAATCCTTCGGGGCCCTGAACTTGGTAACGTTAAATTAACGATGATCAAGTGATTACACAAGTCAAATCTTTTAAAAGATTTTGAACATTGGTAGCATTTGACATTGATGATTTGGTTAAAGATTGCGGATCATCTTAACAGGCTTTGCTAAAATGGTTGATGACAATAGCGTGGCAGCTCATAAAAAGCCTCGAATTTGGAGCCTGGCAGCTCGTAAAAAGCCTCGAATACATGGTCTTATTTGCCCAAAAACTTTATTTTTCATTTTTTATGTTTTCTCAAATCTTTATCTTCAAGGTCATTGGTTTTTTCAACCAAGTCCATTGATTCAAGACTGGATAACTACAAAGTTTTCATTACATCTGTATTTACAGAGCTATAGTCTGGGTTATAAACACCAGTACTAATTTACAGTTAACCCGACGTTCATTGTAACCCGGATCGGCCTTCATGATGAGCCGACAAAGAGCCAAGGGAGTCATCAGCACTTACACCTTGGATTGTTCCTGCCGGGTTAAGGTTTACATGTACACTTAATCGCAGGTACGGCACGTGCTTCTATTTTATACACAGTTCAAGTTATTTACTTAGATCATGTGTTTGGGCAGTATAACCCGTCCGGTGATAAACCGCCAGGACATTTTTTAGCATTGTTTATGCAGACACAGGTAATATAAACTGTCAAAGCATTGCAAGCAGGAGATAATTTAGGAGTTGCCAAACAAAGTAATGCCATGACACAAAGTGTGGGACAAAGACAGTATCTCAACTATTCTATTACAAGGCACTGGCAGGCCCAAAAGAATATCAATTTTTTGCACCAAGTGTTCAACATATTAAGGTAAACCGGAACCGGTTTAGGATTCTGCTTCGGCTCGCTGAGAAGACTGAGGGTCAACTTGTTCCGGGTCTTCGACGACTTCTGGCAGCTGCTGGAAATCAGGGGTGCTCCAGTCAATCTTGGCAAGGGCGCAGAAATACACTTCATCATTTATAAGTTATGACGGTTGAATGTCAGGAGCGAATGTATGCTTACGAATGAGTGGAATAAGATTTTCAATGTCATAAGACGGCCGCTCCACCCGCACATTTTCCAGATCATAACCCGGGTGATACCTTGATAAGTCCGCTTCATCAACAAGCTTACTGGCAAGAGGCCGCATGTCTTTGGTTAAGGCGCGAAGATCTTCAGCGAAGAAAGCTGATCCGTCCTCTTTCATACTCGGATAACCATTCATGGCCTCCGCCGGATCAAAGTCGGGAACCCATGCCTTGGCACGGGTTAACGCCATGAGGGAGCCAGCTCTTGCGGTGGACTTCTTCACTTCGACAATTCGGGCAGGCAAGATGGATAGTTTTTCCAGAGTACCTTGGATGGTGGTTGGCACCGGTTTATTATGCGAAATAGCACTAATGGCCCTCTGAGCACCGGCATAGAGTTGTTCCACCATGGTATAAGCAGCCTTCAGCTTTTTCTGTACATCATCCCCAAGATGAGTCACGCGCCTCCCTGTGTACAAGGGATGAGTTAAACCGGAGCAGTGCAAGATAGCAAGGATAAGCTTAGGTCAACAAATACTTACCAAAGATAGCAGATGTCATATCATTTATGTGTTGCCTTAACCCGGACAGCTCCTCTGTCACCGGGTTAAGAGCTGCCTCAGTATCATTGGCTCTTTTCTCTAAAGCAGCCTTCTCTACCTCCCAAGTGGACCGCTCCGCTTCAAAATCTTTCTTGAGCTTCTCCATACTAGCTAAAGCAAGCGTAAGTTCCTCATTGGCTTTAGTCGAAGTAGTCTCTTGGAAGGACAGGCTATTCCGGAGCTCAGTGATTTCAGTGGCCCGCCGGTTCAAATCAGTCTGCCAAGGATAAAACATGTCAGATATTTATAAAGGAAGCAATTAAATCAAAGTCCCAAGCACATAACAAGTTATGCACTTGACACTTGGGGGCTAATGTACAATTGAAGTGAAAGAAAGCAACTTTTTCAGACAAGTCCCAAGCACATAACAAGTTATGTCCTTGACACTTGGGGGCTAATGTAATGTCATTCTCAAACATAGGAGAAGTCCCGATACACCTGCAATGGAGTAAACCAGCCCTTGGGGGCTACACGTGCAAATCAAAATATTCCAGTTGATCTATCAAAGTCCCGGTTCACCCTAAAGGCTAAACCGGCACTTGGGGGCTACAATGTACTAAAGGTACAGCTACAAGACACAAGCAGAAATGGAAGGCAAAGGAAAAGAAGTTACCTCATATTTTTCTTTCATTAAGTTTACCAAACCGGCCTCGTGGTCACGGCTAGTGAAGAGCCGGTTTAGGTACCCCGAATGAAGCTCGTGGGCACTAAGCGGGGCATAGCTAGACAGGTCAGTGCTCCACTTGCCCTTATCCTTCTGAAGAACTTCTTCCTTGGCAGTGTGTCTGGCCAAGATGACAGGTTCCGTGGGAGTAGTAAAGCCTATCCCAGTAATCTCGACATCATCTGTCGAGGCAGCAGTTGGCCTGGGGGGGATCAGCAGCAGTAGCGGCATTGGTGTGTACTGGGCTAGCAGGGGCCGGACTAACCCGAGCAGGGCTAGTCCGAACAGGGCTGGCCGGTTTAGCAAGAATTTTCATGGGGTCATCCCCCGGAGCAGCAAGATCTTCTCGGTTCATAGGGGAAGGATCGTCGAGTGGAACTTCAATGTTTTCTTCTAACGGATAGGCGGCTTAATGTCACACCCTGCATTTTGTAACATGATATTTGCATCAATGAAGCATGAAAATTTGGACCAGCAAATTTTTTTAGCATCATTTGGTTTTTATTTGGATTTGAGTTTTTCTTCAAGTGCTTTTTCATGTGCTCATTAAAGTCAACTATTCCCTCTTGTAGAATTCATCTCCATACCCAAAACTTCTGCCCAATGATCATGCCAAGTGTTATATAACAGTATAGTATTTTCTTACAAAATGAATTTGGCCAAAATGTATTTTATAAATTTAGTTTTTCCAAAAACCCCTGAATTGAGATTTGCACTTCAAGTACTTGATTTAGGGTGAGAAAATTATTTCAAAAGGTATATTTGAGACCTAGTAGTTATAGGACTCCCAGAAACCACAAAGGTATAATTTTAAAAGTTATTTTCCGATTTTATTTAAAAGCTTTTTCTTAAGGCCAGAAATGGTCTTTAATAGGGGAAAATTATTTAAGTATTTCAAAAATATTTGCCAAAATTCAGGGAGACTCATAGGACATATATTGTCCATATATAAGAGTTTCAACACTTGGTCATGTTCAAAATAATGGGCTAATCCCTCTAAAACCCTTTCTGGATATTTCAAGCTTTTGAAATATTTACAAAGGAAATATTCTCCAAAAATTCCAGGGAAATTCTATCATGTCATATATGACATATTTGATGATCTTGCCAAGTCCCATGCCTTGGGAAGCAAGAAAACATCCTCAAAACCCTTCATAACCATTATGTCCATATTTGAAGTTTGAGCAACTCTACATTGCCAAACATGTCCAAATGCTCTCAAACTTGGTGTACATGCTAGAAATGCCTAATAAGGCATCTAGACCAAATGGCACAAGATTTGGAATAGAGCAACTTGATCAGATCACCCCAAAACCCTTTCTGTTCAAATGCAAATTTGAACAACTTTACATTACCAACTTTTTACCTGGAGCTTCAAACTTTGTGGGCATGATCAATACCCCAAATGATGATGATACACCAAGTGGTGCATCAAGGGGAGATGATTAGCTTGACTCAAACAAGATGAAGCTATTTCTGTTGTTTTCAAGGGTTCACCAAAGTTACATTGGCTAGTTTCTTCAAATGAGCCCAAATTTGGTGAAGCACCCTATTTTCACATGTTATTCTATCCTGTTAAGTGTCATGGCAAGTGGAGATCATTTGCTTGACCAAACACTGATCAAACACCTTCTGGCTTTTTACAAAAACCCTCATCTTGATCACTTTTACTCTTCTCCTTGGCCTCAACTTTTTACCACATGTTTATTCAGTTACTGGCTACCCCCAGTAACTTCCCCAGCACCCCAGCTCCATGATTGAGGGGTAAGAACCCTAGTTTACCCTGCTGGACAGCCATTTTTCACCAAGTCACCAGCTTCCTCTCTCTCTCAGCATCTCCAGAGCATCCAAGGCCACAGGCCATTTCTTTACTCCTCCCTTGACCTTCTAGACACTCTTGGGCACGTTGGACTTGATCAGAGCGGCGGGGGCACGAAGGTGCCAGCCATTCGGGCGCTCTGGAGCGCGCTACAGTGCGCCACCGCACTGTAGCTCCAGCCAATCGCCGGCCCCCGACAGCCTGGGGCCTCTCCCTCGCGCCAGTCAAAGCTCCTCGACGTCCGCAACCACCCCGGCGCTGTCCCCCCTCCTCCTGCGCCCTCCAGTGACCGTCGCCGCACGCGCGCTGGCCGCCCGCAATGGCCACTCCTCGGGCTCGCACGCGCGCGTCGACTGGAAGCTTCCCCGCTCCTCCTCTCACCTCAACTGGACGTAGAGCTCGTCCAGCAACACCATGGACTCATTCCCATCGCCTCCCGTGCGCTGTAGCGTCGAGCTGAATCTCGCCGGCGCACTGGACTACGGGGCTCCGCCGTCCCCCTATAAATAGGAC
>LR738715.1:203131809-203249318 GCA_902687465.1 Secale cereale | reverse complement strand
CCCGAGCCCTCCTCTCAGCACCAGCAGCTCCTCCTCCTCCCCAGCATCACTCCAGTACCACCAGTTCGTCCCCAGAAGGTCCCAGTGCTCGGGATCGACCGGAGCTCCGCCGCGTCGGGCCGCCGGTGATCTCGCAGTACAGGCCTCCCCTGCCCTTCCTTTTGCCCGATTTGGAACCCCCACACTCCACTGACCCTTTCCCCCCTGTTTCCCCTCTCTGTGGCAGTTGGAATCGGCCGGAGCGACGACCTCCCGACGATCCTCCGCCGTCCCACCTCGCCGCCGGCGTACCCGACCTCCCCGGCGTGCCGCACCACCACCCCTGCATCCGCAACACGACGCTAGACCCGTCCCTGCCCTCCGTTGCCGTCGCCGTGGCCGGAATCCTCGCCGGTGAGCTCGCCGTCGCCGTGGCCGTGAGGTTAGAGATGACAGGCGGGCCCCGCCTGTCATCCTCACCTCTTTCTCCCCCTCCTCTCAGTCACTGACCGCCGGGCCCCGCCCGTCAGGTTTAAAAACCTGACGTGCGTGCGCAGGCACCCGTGCGGCTGGGCTGATCCGCCCGGGGCCGTGCACTGTGGCCTCTCTGGCCCAGTTGCACAGGGCACTTTTTCTTTTTCTTTTCTGTAAAAGTTTCAAACATTTTTACAGAAATAAATATTGGTCCAAATAAAATAATTCCAACTCCTAAATTCTTGTAATATTCCAACCTATTTAATGGTACCACTTTCACTCACATCCATGAAACTTTTCTGTTCTGTTCAAATTTAAATTCAAATTTGAGCTGTAAAACTCATGTTCTAAAATCAATAGAATCCATTATGTTACTCCAAAACTCCAACTAAGTATTTTCCCCATCTTAGAAATCCCTCTAGTATTTTATAAAAATAAGTTGACATTTTTCTGAGCACTTTGATTTTTCTGTTTTATTTGTGGTCTTATTTTTCCGTTGTTATTATGCGATGTATAGATCCCGTATTTGACGAAGTTGCTGAAGAAGGAGAAGGAGAAGGATTTGAAGACTTTGAAGACCAAGCCAATCCAGGCAAGCAGCCCTTTGACCATGATACACTTGTTCTTCGGAACCCGTATGTTTCCGATGCATGATGATAGATTCACGATGGTGACCTAGATGAACCACCACATGATGCATGCTTGAACTTGATCTTGCTATGTGCTAGATGACCTGCAAATAGTTAGTCATGGTGCTACAAGGATGCATGTGTGATTTGAACCTTCGTAGTTGAAATCTTTGCATGAACCCATCGGGTGCCCCTAATGCCCGAGGGTGACGTTGAGTTAGGTCATCACTTGAGGAAGAAGTGATGTGCCGGTAAATCTTGTGCATGGTGAAATGATGGATTAGATTTATGTGTGACTACCGTCCCAACCAAACATGTGCAACCACACTACCCCTTATGGGACGGGGCTTTATTGATTACTTAGGTCGATACTAGCATGGTGCCCGCATTACTAGTGACGGGAAGACTTGAGGTCTTTCCCGAGACGGGGTCGTGCTTGGATAGATGGCCATGACTGTTTTTACAGGGCACCGGACACACCGTTGGTCCCTTCGGGTACGCGTGACATTGAAATTAGGGCAAGTCCCGTGATCTATTGTTTGTACCCGAGGGCCGTGTACCAACGAGTGGACTCTATGTTAGTGTCGTCTAAGGAAAAATAATGATCGGGTGCTTACCCCGGGTACTTGAGGTACCGCGGGTCGTGGATGACATGGAAGTTCCCCGGATCTTGTGGGTAAAGTGTACAACCTCTGCAGAGTGTAAAACTATTCGAATAGCCGTGTCCACAGTCATGGACAGTTGGGAGGTGCTACTTAAACTATGTCCAGAATTTTACTTCTTCAATGAAAGTATATGTGTGTGATGAGTCAAGGTGGTGACTTGACTCGATGAGCTGAATCATATTCATGTTGATATCGGTAACCTGCCTTCGAGGTTACGCGAGTTCATTGTTGCATAACTTGTTGGTAGAATATTTACTCTAGCCCTTGCTAGATTGTTCATTATGTTCCATTGCATTATTACCACATCATGGGTTGCTTGCGAGTACATTCAAAGTACTCATTGGCTTGCCACTGGTTATTTAATTGGCCAGGCATGGAGGAACAGGAATTTGTGGACGAGTTCTTTGGAGACGAACATGCGAACTAGGACGCTATCCCAGTCAGAATGCATGTAGGGTTAAGGCAGATGGCATGGGTTCTACCCATTATCGAAGACTTCCGCTATTTGAGTTATTTGCTATTCAGCCCGTGAGGCTCTATCTATGTAAGACTTGGCCATAATGGCCATAATTCGTGTAAGACTATTTGTATGGATGTAAGACTCTTGATATTTCAGCTTCTGTGTGTTCAGTGAGCATTGATCTCTGGGATCACTGTACACGTGCATTCGGTGATCTCGACTTCTAAGTCGGGGTCCCCACACTTCAGGATCTTCTGCCGGTTCAGAAGTATTTTCGATTGCCGGTTTATTCAGCTTTTCCTTTTTGCTAGGCTTTGGCATACTGAGAAAAGAGTAGAGGAATAATTAAAATTACAAGTCAAAATGGAGAGAAAAACCAGAGAGACTGAAAGACGGCTTACCCGTGAACAGTCTTGAGCACCGGGACTTGGGTGGCAGTTGACTCGCCGGAGGATGACAGAGGAGTTTCCTGATAATTTGGATCAGACGGTTTAAGTGGTTTACGAAAAAGACCCGCTTTAGGATGAAGGATAGTTGGAGTAAGTAAAACCTCTGAACGGCGTCTTCGAGCCGGAGTGTGGGTCAATCCGGTCGACTCGACCACATGGCCACTGTGGCGTGTCGTGCGGCGAGCCTCATGTTGCTGCTTCTTCAAAAGAAAATGGGGATCCAGTTGAGCATAAGGGTGATAAAATGGATATTTCCGGGCTACCCGGCGAACTTTGAGTGGTAATGGTTCTGAATCAGTGCAAAGAGAGATTACCTCAACTTTATCCGCTTTACTCCCTTCCGCCGGATCCTGGAAAGGTCATTGTTAATATAAATACAGACAAGGGAAAGTTAAAAGGCATAAGAACCAAGCAATACCTCAGAGGCCGGATCATCTTCCTCAGTGTTTGAATCGGAAGCAGCGGCAGGTCTTTTCTTATGCTTCTTCACGGCCAGACTTTTCTTGCGAGATGTTTTCGCTGGTTTGTCCTGGGGTTTCCGCTTCCAAAAGGGGTCATTGGCCTGTGTAAAGAAATAAAAGTATGTTAAAGACAAGCAATATGGACGGATTAAAACAAAGAGAAAGGGACAGAAGAATCTTATGATACGTCCAAAATGCATCACTATTTTGTATAATAATTAATCCTTATAAATTTGATATATTTCACGTTACGGTGATGTTTTTATGTTGTTTTGGTCTATTTTACACAGTTTGCAAACTTTCCGATGCCGAAGCAGCAGACGCAGGATTCAGCAGTAAAAAGTGGACGCTGAGTTGCTGAAGAAGAATACCCCCAAATTACCTAAAAATTGACGGGAGATATTTTTCAGACGGATCACGAAGGCACGCAAAAGGGCAACCAGAGGGGGGCCACAGGGTGCCCAGGCGCCCTGGGGGCGCCCCCCCTGGCCGCGCCGGGGGGGCGCCTGGAGCCCCTGGCCCACCTCTGGCCGCCCCCTTTTGCATATATGCTCTCCGTTATCCAAAAACCCTAGGGGCGGGGATTTTTACGGAGTTCCGCCGCCGCTCCGTGGCGGAAACCTACAGATAAGAAAAAGCCATCACCGGCGGGCAGATTCTGCCGGGGAGATCACCTCCCGGAAGGGGAGATCGTCGCCATTGTCATCACCATCGTCACGGGCATCATCGAGATCATCATCAACATCATCCCCAACACCAGCACCATCTCCATCTTCATCCAAATCTCATCTTACAATCGCAACTTGTGTTGTAACTCGTACTACCTATCCTCTCTACTCCATCGGTGTTAATTACTACTTTGTGGTGAATGCTATTGAGTTTTGTTGGATAAATATTATTATGTCCAGATTGTTTATCACCTATTTATCCCCACTGATCATGATCTCCTTTATGTCTCGTGAGTAGTTACCTTAGTTCTTGAGGACATGGGGAAGGTCTTGTTGCTAGTAGTCATATGCTGTTGAAGTAATATGTGTTGTTTGATACTTAAGTTGCGTTGTCATTCTACTAGTGGTGTTGTGTGAGTCGAACACCCAACACTTCGCCTTATTAAGGACCTAGGAGAATACATTGTGTATAAAGAATGCTTATGGTGGGTTGCCGGAGTGACAGAAACCTGAACCCCAGTTCGCACGCTTTTGCATAAGGGAATAATGGATCCTCGATCTTATTGCTATGGTTAGGCTTTTGCCTTAAATTCTATCATGTATTTGCGGATGCTTGCAAGGTGTTTAATCATAAGAGTGCACTCATCTTAGTCTAGAGAGTGTACTAGCATAGATTCACCCACTCAACACTTATCAACACATAACATAGTATCGATACGGAATATGGTGAAAGCACATGACTACCTCTCCCGTGTGTCCTCAGGAACGCTTTAGTCTTTATAAGTTCAGATGCTAGGCCTCTCCTTTGCTAACAAAGGATGGGGCCACTTGTTACTCTCAGTACCTTTTACATTACTTGCTTTTACTTTCCTGTTGCTTATACCGAGAAAACCCCTAAAAGTTATCTTTCAGTGCTTGCAGTGATTTCTTGCTCAGAATCGCTTATCAATACCTTCTGCTCCTCGTTTGGTTCGACACTCTTACTTATCGAAAACGCTACAATAGATCCCTTACGGTTGAGGGTCATCAAGTACCGTTTTCTGGCGCCGTTGCCGGGGAGCGTAGCGCTATTGGTAAAGTGAAACTGGTAAGGAAGTTTTTATAATTCTGCTTTTGTTTTTGCTATTGCTGCTCTTTGTCCTTATGGATAACCCTGTTATTGGAGCGTTGCTTGCAGGGAGACGCCCCACACCTGTGGTGGTTGATCCTCCCCCTATTGAAATTGTGCCTTATAAAATACCAGCTGGCATTATCGATTATGTTTTGGCTAATCGTTATGCAGGAGACAGACATCCCAGTGAACACTTGCTATATCTGTCACAACTAAGTTCATTATTTAAGCTTGCAGGTGTATCGAGGGAGTTTGTCATGAGAAAATTGTTTGCCGTATCACTTATAGATAAAGCTTCGGATTGGTATAGGCTTCTCGATAACTCACACTTGCTTGACTGGCAGGAGCTTATGTCTCTCTTTTATACTAAGTTTTATCCTCTTCATGAAATTCATCGAGATAGGAACTATATCTATAACTTTAGGTCTCGTGACGGAGAAAGCATTGTTCAAGCTTGGGGGAGATTGAAGGCCCTAATGCTCAAATGCCCTATTCATAAGCTTCCCAAGGAAATTATACTTACAAATTTTTATGCCAGGCTTTCTCGTCAGGATAAGGAGATGCTAGATGCCTCCTCTAGTGGGGTATTTCAGAAGAAGAGTGTTGAAGAAAGGTGGGATCTCATTGAAAGGATACAGAGGAATACCGAAGATTGGGAAACTGATAAAGGTATTGAACCCGCTATAAATTATGAACATGATTATATTGAGAGCTATGTGAAAACTGAATACTTCAATACTTTTTGCTCTAAGATTGGTCTTGATTCCCATCTAGTGATTGATTTCTGTAAGAATTTTGCCTCTCACGTTGATTCTTTTAAAAAGAAGAGAGACCAGCACCATGAACCTTTTAAAGAGCCACCTATTGATATTTATGTTGCTGACCCTATTTTGCCTGCAGTTATATATGAAAAGCCTCCTTTTCCCTCAAGGATAAAGGAGCACTCTTTTGTGACAGGCATAATAAATAAAAGTGAGAGAAGAGTTGATGAGCCTGAGGACCAGATCAAAGTCGATCCTCAAGTTGCATTGATTAAAGACCTTGCTACTAATGATGTTTTGGATTCCAATATAAATTTTTGTGTTGTTTCCACTAACCTTGTCACAGCCAAGAATAAAGGCCCAATTTCAGGTACTCCAGTGGTATCTGTTAAAATAGGAGATCACAATTATTATGGGCTATGCGATTTGGGATCGAGTGCAAGCGCTATCCCTTATTCACTTTATGAAGAAATCATCGGTGAGATTTCCCCTTGTGAACTTGAAGAAGTTGATGTTACCATTCATCTTGCAAACAGAACAACTATCTCTCCTATCGGGATTGTGAGGGACGTTGAAGTCCTATGTGGAAAGGTAAAATACCCTACCGACTTTCTAGTACTTGGTTCAGAGAGGGACAATTTTTGTCCAATTATTTTTGGTAGACCTTTTCTTCGAACTTGTGGAGCTATAATAGATTGCAAGAAAGGTAAAGTTTCTGTTGAATTCGATGGTGAGCCATATGAATTTAATTTTTCTAAGTTCTCTAAGCAGCCTCGTGGTACTGATTTACCTAGTGATGATAAGATTATTGAAAGTATTGCCTCTATTGCTATTCCCCCTAATGATCCTTTGCAGCAATACATGGAGGACCACGAGAATGATTTGCATATGCAGGAAACAAATGAACTAGATGAAATATTTTTGAGGCAGCCTGCTATCCTGAAGCACAACCTTCCGGTTGAACCTTTGGGAATTTTATCAAAACCGAAGGAAGACCCGGTGTTCGATCTTAAACCTCTTCCCGATACGCTCAAGTATTCTTATTTAGATGAAAAGAAAGTATATCCTGTTATTATCAATTCTAACCTTTCAGGATATGAAGAAGAGCGATTATTGGAAGTACTTCGTAAACACCGAGGCGCAATTGGCTATACCCTTAATGACCTTAAGGGGATTAGTCCATCTATCTGTCAACATACTATCAACCTTGAGCCTGATGCTAAACCAGTTGTTGATCATCAACGACGGTTGAACCCGAAGATGATGGATGTTGTGAGAACTGAGATTGTCAAGCTTCTGGCCGCAGGTATTATCTACCCTATAGCTGATAGTAAGTGGGTAAGTCCGGTACATTGTGTTCCTAAGAAAGGAGGTACAACTGTGGTTCCTAATGATAAAAATGAATTAATACCTCAGAGAATTATTATTGGATATAGAATGTGTATTGATTACATGAAGTTGAACAAGGCAACCAGGAAGGATCACTACCCGTTGCCGTTCATCGACCAAATGCTTGAAAGGTTATCCAAAAATACCCACTTTTGTTATCTCGATGGTTATTCTGGCTTCTCTCAAATTCATGTTAACACTGCCGATCAAGAGAAGACCACTTTTACTTGTCCCTTTGGTACTTATGCTTACAGGCGTATGCCTTTTGGTTTATGTAATGCCCCTGCTACTTTTCGTATGTCTGCTATCTTTCATGGTTTCTGCGGGGATATTATGGAAGTCTTCATGGACGATTTCTCCGTCTATGGAACTTCTTTTGACCATTGTCTTCACAACCTTAATAAAGTTTTGCAGAGATGCGAGGAGACAAATTTGGTACTCAACTGGGAAAAGTGCCACTTCATGGTGAATGAAGGAATTGTTCTTGGTCACAAGATTTCCGAAAGGGGAATTGAAGTGGACAAAGCCAAGATCGAAGCTATTGAGAGGATGCCCTATCCAAGGGACATCAAAGGTATTCGCAGTTTCCTCGGTCACGCAGGTTTTTATAGAAGATTTATTAAAGACTTTTCTAAAACCTCAAGACCCCTCACTAATCTTCTCCAGAAGGACGTTCCTTTTGTATTTGATGAAAATTGTAAGGAAGCTTTTGAAGTCCTTAAGAAAGCTTTAATAACCGCTCCTATAGTACAACCACCTGACTGGAATTTACCTTTGAGATTATGTGAGATGCAAGTGATTTTGCTGTTGGAGTTGTTTTAGGACAAAGAGTTGATAAGAAATTGAATGTTATACATTATGCTAGCAAAACTCTTGATAGTGCTCAAAGGAATTATGCTACTACTGAGAAGGAATTCTTAGCTGTAGTTTTTGCTTGTGATAAATTTAGACAGTATATTGTTGATTCCAAAGTTATTATTCATACTGATCATGCTGCCATTAAGTACCTTATGACAAAGAAGGATGCCAAGCCAAGGCTTATCATATGGGTACTCCTTCTTCAAGAATGTGATTTGCAGATTGTTGATAGGAAAGGAGAAGACAATCCGGTAGCGGACAATCTTTCAAGGATGGAAGATATACCGCATGATCCCATCCCAGTCAACGATAGTTTTCCAGACGAGCAACTTGCCGTTGTAAAAGTACAATCTCTTTCCGACCCTTGGTATGCAGATTATGCTAATTTTATTGTTGCAAAGTATTTGCCTCCAGGTTTGACACTTCAGCAAAGGAAGAAGTTCTTTCATGATTTGATGCACTACTTCTGGGATGACCCACATCTTTTCAAAGAAGGTCCCGACGGGATCGTGAGAAGATGCATTCCGGAACATGAGCAGAAGGACATTCTCAGACGGTGTCATGATAGTCCCTATGGAGGACATCATGCCGGTGAGAGGACTGCACATAAGGTTCTTCAATCAGGTTTTTATTGGCGTACTCTCTTTAAAGATGCTAGAAATTATGTTTTAGCCTGTGATAAATGTCAGAGAGTTGGCAACATTAGTAGAAGGAATGAGATGCCTATGAATTACTCACTAGTGATTGAACCTTTTGATTGTTGGGGTTTTGATTTTATGGGTCCTTTTCCTTCTTCGCACAAGTACACTCACATTTTAGTAGCTGTTGATTATGTGACCAAGTGGGTTGAAGCAATCCCCACTGAAAGTGCTGATCACAAGACATCTTTGAAAATGCTTAAAGATGTAATTTTTCCTAGGTTTGGTGTACCAAGGTATCTCATGACTGATGGGGGATCACACTTCATGCACGGAGCTTTTAGAAAAGCTTTGGCTAAATACGATGTTAATCATAGAATTGCTTCACTATATCATCCTCAAACTAGTGGGCAAGTTGAGCTCATCAATAGAGAGATTAAGTTGATCTTGCAGAAGACAGTAAACAGAAATAGAAAGGACTGGTCAAATAAGTTAGGAGATGCTTTGTGGGCATATAGAACTGCTTACAAAAACCCCATGGGCATGTCCCCCTATAAGATGGTGTATGGCAAGGCTTGCCAATTGCCATTAGAGTTAGAGCACAAAGCTTTCTGGGCTGTTAGAGAGCTTAACGCTGACCCAAAATTAGCTGGTGAGAAGCGTCTCATGAACTTGACTTCTCTAAATGAATGGAGAAGTGAAGCTTACGAGAGCGCTAAAATGTTCAAGGAAAAGGTAAAAAAGTGGCATGATAGGAAGATTCTGAAACGTGAATTTAATGTTGGTGAAAAAGTTTTGTTGTTTAGATCCCGTTTCAGGTTTTCTCCAGGTAAACTACTTTCCAGGTGGGAAGGACCATTTCATATTGAAGAAGTTTATCGGTCTGGTGCAATTAAGATTAATAATTCTGAAGGCACCAAACCTCAAGTTGTGAATGGGCAAAGACTTAAACATTACATAGCAAGAGACCCTGTCAATGTTGATGTGAATATAATATACACAACAACCCACGAAGAACATGTTACAGCCCTGTTTCAGACACCATCAGAAGCAGAATAAAGAAAAGGTAAGTAGTACGGTAAGGAAACATCGCGAACCGCCATAAAAGTTCCGTATTACGAGTTTCTGCAAAATTAGTAAAATTCCGAGCCTAAGTGGAGCCGGAGACGACCTCCAGGGAGTCCAGGCGCCCCCCTGGCGCGCCCCCCCCTGGGCCGCACCGGGAGGCCGCCTGGACACCCGGGAGTCCGTCTCCGACCCCGCTTTGGTCCGTTACCTTCCTTTATGTGCATAAATTTTTCCTATATATTTGCCCGGATTGTTCCGGCAACGTATCTTGCGATTTCGCGTGTTTTCTCTTCGATCTGTTTCTGCCAGGGAATCTTTCAGCTGAATTTAGGTGCCATGGCTTCTCCAAGTTCCCCCAAGGACAAGTTCGTCGTCAACGTCATCAACCCTTACCTCGCTGAGGTGAAGAAGCACCCTCAGGTTGTTCGGATGGAGGATGGTGTCCTTCATCAAGAAGATCTGAAGGGAGCTATCAAGGAGGGGAGCGTCCAGGCCAGGCTGGAAGAAGTGGAGCAAGAAGTCTTCAAGTACAAGAAGATGATCGAGCGTGGTGTTGAAGCTAACTTTAACATCACCAACGAGCTGAAGAACTCCTTCCTGAAGGAGATGAAGGAGATGTGGAAAAGCATCACCGCGTCTGAAGAAAGAATTATAGAGCTCCAAGGGCAAATTAATGATCTACATAACCAGAACTGTGAGTATGAACTAAGGTTTATGCGCATGAGTTTGGGTGCTGAATGCAGGATTCAGCAGACAAGCTTCTCATATGAGACTAGAGAACCCCTTCCATGGAAGCGTTTCGCCAAGGACTACTTGATCAACGCCAACAAGGATGATGAGTGAAATCTCCTGGGGTAATGGCATTTCCTTGGCTTGTTCCAAGCTTGGGGGAGTGCCCGGTATCATTATCTTTACCTTTTGTCTTTTAGAGTCAAGTGGAGTCGTATCATGTCTAGGGAGGTTATTATATGAGATAGGTGTGTGCATTGAGGTCTATCACTCCTTCGGTGAAGAATTGTATCCGTGAGTGTGGAGTCGTCCATGATGGAATATTAATGAGAAGTTTATTGGTTCCTTTTGCTGCACTCGGTATTCTCTTCACGCAATCGGCCTTATATGATGATTCTTATGGGGAGTATTGACCTTATGTCAGGTATGGCTGTGAAAACTTTATTTAATCTTGGCAAACATAGCTTTGGTCATAACAACAAGCATGAATTTCTTAAAGTATCAACATAGCCAAAACCTTTATGTTATTATGTTTGAAGTGTTATGCTGACAAGGAAGACAACTTGATGTGTTATGCTTATTCCAATGTTCATGCTCTTTGCATCTTAGTCATCATCAATTGTCTGTTCTTTCAAAACTTTTGCTAGCCTAACTCTGTACTAAGCGGAATTCTGCTTGTGCATCCATACCCTTAAGCCAATACCTTCCATATGAGTCCACCATACCTTCCTACTCGTGGTATTCCACTACCACCTCCTAAAGTATAGAATTTATGTGCTATCCTCAAATGTTCAAAATCTTTTATTTTGTGCCTCTGTTTTAGCTCATGAGAAAGTAATAGCTAATCCATGATCTTTTTGAGTTGGACAAGCTTCACCCCGGGATTGCATGTATAATGTGCAAACCCATAATACGAGAAGGAACTGGCATTGAGTGCGCCCGGCTCAAAAAGATAATATAACAAACAAACCGTCCTTCACGCTTTGTTCATGATAAATCAGAAAACTTTGGCAGTGATTAACAAAGGAGAATAAGAGGATGTGATCGTCCTCGTGCGGGAGCCGTTCCTCGAAACTTGTCCAGCTCAAGAAGTAGTTGAGTTATCTATTAGCATTCGTTGACAAATCATGCACCTCTCAAAACTTGTTTTCATTCTGTTTGATTTGAGGATAGAACATAAGTTTTCCCTACTACCCTAGAGCAGGGCCCATCTTTTAATTTTAAGTTGAGTCAGTTATTCCTACTCCCTTCTATTCTTAAAGAGAACAAACATTTGATGTTGATAAGGATTCATTCATATAAAGCTGCATTAAGATTTGTCATATCATATCCTTGTTGACATTATCATTCGATAAGTAAGTTGTTTGTCATGCCCAGCTAAGGCAAATATCTTCCTTTGTGTTAACACTTTCACTTCTTGCCTATTAACATGTTATTTCAAAAAGCTTCAATTGATCTCATCAAAATATAAGAACAAAAGTTAAATCTATTTGTTGTTCTTTGACCAAAGGACATGTTTGCCATGATATAATGAGTTTCCTTAGCCCTACTTTCGAATATAAGTGTTATCACTCTTTTATAAGGGCTTTATGAATTGAAGATTGCTGTTGAGGATATTTGAGTTGGTAAAGAAACTATGATGCTTCTTGTCCGTATTCTATTTATCGACACTTCACTCTCTAAACTTGTGGACAGGTTTACCGAGTTCATATTCGCTTGGGGACAAGCGAGGTCTAAGCTTGGGGGTGTTGATACGTACAAAATGCATCACTATTTTGTATCATAATTTATCCTTATACATTGATATATTTCACGTTACGGTGATGTTCTTATGTTGTTTTGGTCTATTTTACACAGTTTGCAAACTTTCCGATGCCGAAGCAGCAGACGCAGGATTCAACAGTAAAAAGTGGACGCTGAGTTGCTGAAGAAGAATACCCCCAAATTACCTGAAAATTGACGGGAGATATTTTTCAGACGGATCACGAAGGCACGCAAAAGGGCAACCAGAGGGGGGCCACAGGGTGCCCAGGCGCCCTGGGGGCGCGCCCCCTGGCCGCGTCGGGAGGGCGCCTGGAGCCCCTGGCCCACCTCTGGCCGCCCCCTTTTGCATATATGCTCTCCGTTATCCAAGAACCCTAGGGACGGGGATTTTTACGAAGTTCCGCCGCCGCTCCGTGGCGGAAACCTACAGAGAAGAAAAAGCCATCTCCGGCGGGCAGATTCCGCCGGGGAGATCACCTCCAGGAAGGGGAGATCGTCGCCATCGTCATCACCATCGTCACGGGCATCATCGAGATCATCATCAACATCATCCCCAACACCAGCACCATCTCCATCTTCATCCAAATCTCATCTTACAATCGCAACTTGTGTTGTAACTCGTACTACCTATCCTCTCTACTCCATCGGTGTTGATTACTACTTTGTGGTGAATGCTATTGAGTTTTGTTGGAGAAATATTATTATGTCCAGATTGTTTATCACCTATTTATCCCCACTGATCATGATCTCCTTTATGTCTCGTGAGTAGTTACCTTAGTTCTTGAGGACATGGGGAAGGTCTTGTTGCTAGTAGTCATATGTTGTTGAAGTAATATGTGTTGTTTGATACTTAAGTTGCGTTGTCATTCTACTAGTGGTGTTGTGTGAGTCGAACACCCATCACTTCGCCTTATTAAGGACCTAGGAGAATACATTGTGTATAAAGAATGCTTATGGTGGGTTGCCGGAGTGACAGAAACCTGAACCCCAGTTCGCACGCTTTTGCATAAGGGAATAATGGATCCTCGATCGTATTGCTATGGTTAGGCTTTTGCCTTAAATTCTATCTTGTATTTGCAGATGCTTGCAAGGTGTTTAATCATAAGAGTGCACTCATCTTAGTCTAGAGAGTGTACTAGCATAGATTCACCCACTCAACACTTATCAACACATAACATAGTATCGATACGGAATATGGTGAAAGCACATGACTACCTCGCCCGTGTGTCCTCAGGAACGCTTTAGTCTTTATAAGTTCAGCTGCTAGGCCTCTCGTTTGCTAAGAAAGGATTGGGCCACTTGTTACTCTCAGTACCTTTTACATTACTTGCTTTTACTTTCCTGTTGCTTATACCGAGAAAACCCCTAAAAGTTATCTTTCAGTGCTTGCAGTGATTTCTTGCTCAGAATCGCTTATCAATACTTTCTGCTCCTCGTTGGGTTCGACACTCTTACTTATCGAAAACGCTGCAATAGATCCCTTACGGTTGAGGGTCATCATCTTACCGATGGCGGTTTGTTGTTCACGCATAAGGGTTCTAAACCGGTCGGACTGCACTCCTCCAGAGGTATATTCAGCATCTTCTTAGCAGATTCGGTAACTTCGTTGTCTGGAAGCACCATCTCCGTGTGACGCTGAGGGTCCTTGGGGTTGCCAGTATACTTGCACATTAACCCGGAATGCCGGCTTAATGGAAGAATGCTCCACGAGAGCCAGCAGCGAACAAAGTCGACTCAGTTAAACCGTTGGCCACAAAAGCCCTGAGCTTTGAAAGCTGGGGGGCATATTGAGCTCGGTCTTGGGCGCTCAAACATTGTGGGAAAGGATGGTCCATAGTCAGACGGTGGGAAAGATAACCAGGCATGGGATTCCCCCCCTCTGGTGAAGTATCAACACAATAGAATCAAGTTTGGTTCCAATCCTTGGGATGGCTATGAAGGGTAGCATGAGGAAAGCTGACATCCTTCCTCTTCTGGATACTCATTTCGCCCAGTTCAGTATTGGGTCCGTCATGAAATTCAGTCCGGTGATTCAGATGGAAGAAGTCCCGGAATAACTCTATAGATGGCTCTTCTTGCAGATAGGCTTCTGAGAAGACTTGGAAATTGCAAATGTTTGATACGGAGTTGGGGCCAATGTCTTGGGGATGCAGCTGAAATCTCTGCCAATACATCGCGGAAAAACTTTGACCCTGGAGGGTTAAAGCCCCGGTCCAGGTGATCAACGAAGACAATAATCTCTCCCTCTTTAGGCTGGGGAGGACACTCTTTCCCGGGAGCCCTCCAGTGCAGAACTTCCTTGGGACCTAAAGCGCCAATTGAGGCCGCCTTTCTAAATCATCCTCGGTAATCTGGGATGGGACCCAGTTGCAAGCGACAAACTGTTTGGCCACAAAAGTCATCTTTTTCAAAGGGGGAACGCTGAAAATACAATACAAAATCCGGTTTATGATCCACGCAGATATAAACCGGCGTGTTCTATGAAGGCATTGATCTAATTGGTTGTTTAAGCAGGGGACTAATGGTATCTACTGGTCCGGAATAACTATGACTGTAACAGCTACCGGATTATGAAGTTTGAAAGGAACAAGTTAAACCGCCAAACACAAGCAGGAGAGGTGCAGATCTAAAGCTAAACCGTCGACACAGGCATATGAGGCGTAGGTTTAAAGTTGAACCATCGACATAGGAAGATGAGATGCAGATCTAAGGTGTGAGAAACAACTTTCACATGAGCAGTAGTGAAATATGGATCTACAGCGTATGGAAAACTCAAGATAATTCAAGTCATATTCGTCGAAGGCAGCGAAGGTTTTTTACAGATCCAGTCTAGCTGGCAGTATTGGGGGAACTAAGATTATAAAGACAGAGCGGAGTTCACAAAAGTCGACCTAAAAAGTTTAACATCTACGGCTAGGAACTACCTATGGTGATGAACTGCGAAGAACGGAGGTTCATCTGCGAGCTCCCGTGAAACCCTAGAACTAAGATCTACGGGGAAGAATGAGTAACGCACTTGAGGAAACGGAAGAAGAAGGACGGCGGCGAATCTCTAGACACGCTCAGGTTGATGCAGCGGTCGGGCTTGATGACGGCAACGAGCTCGGCGGACGGCGGCGGGGCTTGAGCGTTGGAGGTCAGGGGAAGAAGAAAGCGAAGGGGAATAAAGAGATGGCCCTCGGCCCTATTTATAGGCCGAGGAGATAAAACGGAAAGCGCGGGAATCGAGGAGGCCAAAAATCGAATATGGATGGTGCTGTCGCCTTGATCTTCGGAGCTTTAATTAGTAAAGGTAAAAAATAGGTACATGCATTAAATGCGCGGATGGCGTCACGACGGTTTAAAGCGACTTGAGGGCATGATGTCATGCCGGTTTACCAAGTATACTGAAGCTGCAGAAAGTAAAATCTGTACAAGACTTTGGAGATTGACATGAACAAGTTCAAATCAATCTGGGGCCTAATGTCGGGGATATTACTACCAGGTATAAACCGGCCAGGAGGGTCCGGTTTACGTTATCAAGATTATATTATCAGAGGCCTAGTGGAGTATGGAGTAGAAGATTATAGCCCAAGAGGCTTAGAGCCCATGTGTTAGGGCCCATGATTCATAAACCATCATACTATGTAACTTGGGATGTAAGATAGAAAGAGCAGAGACTGAGGCGGATACGTTTATGAGCCGGCTCGGGACTCTGTAAACCGGACCGGGCGTCACCTCTTATATAAAGGGTCGACCCGGCGACGGTTCAGGACAGAGAACAACAGCTCGAGACATAGGCAAAGCGGATTCGCTCCCTGGTCATAAAAGCCTAAGCAATACCACACCAAACTAGACATAGGCTTTTACCTTCATCGAAGGGGCCGAACTAGTATAAAATCCCTGCGTCCTTCGTCCGCTTTAACCCCTTTAAGCTAACCCGTAGCGATGGCCTCACAACTAAGTCCTTTTGCTAGGATATCTGCCATGCTAAATCCATGACAAGCGCAAAGCTGATGATTTTGTAGCTAACACTGCTGCACGGAATTATAACCAGCATCGTAAGGGCAGGCCCGCTCAAGAGACAAAATTTGACCTTGAAGCAATAATGAATCAGCCATGCCCGAAGCACGGAACAGAGGAGAGGTCGTCTACCCATATGTGGAAGGATTGCAGCATTATGAGACATTTCAAGGAGTCTGTCCAACACAACCATGGTCCGAACGACGGTTCAGGGTCCGGCCCTCATGGTCCGGGTCATGGAAGCGGCGGCTCAAATTCCGGGTTTCATGGCCCAGGTAATCAAGGTGGTTACAACCAGCATAAATAATCAGGGGAATCAGCAGCACCAGTCTGGTTATCAGAGCAACCCGAAGCAATTGAATAGTGGGCAGTACCATGTTTTTACCACAAGTTTATGCAAGCGGGATCAGAAGCTCTATGAAAGGTATGTGAACGCCGTTGAGCCGGCGGTTCGCCATTACTTGTGATGGTCTAAGCAGCCCATTGTGTGGAGTCGTGAGGATCACCCGCCCTGGGTTGATAATCCGGGTCAATTGGCTTTGGTGGTGACGCCTCAGGTTGGAGGATACAAGTTAACTAAAGTACTCATGGATGGGGGCAGCAACATCAATATCCTTTATTATGATACTTTCCGTCGCATGGGATTAACTGACAAAAATCTTAAACCGTTATTGTTTTCCATGGAGTAGTGCCTGGTAAGTAGGCATACCCGGTGGGCAAAATTGATTTGAAGGTAGCTTTGGGGATGAATACGATGCTAGAACAGAGACTTTAACATTTGAAGTTGTTAAGATCCAGAGCCCGTATCATGCTCTGTTTGGACGGCCGGCTTATGCTAAGTTCATGGCAAGGTCGTGTTATGTTTATCTGTAGCTTAAGATGCCAGGTCATAAGGGCACCATCACAGTTCATGGGAGTTGCAAGGTGGCCTTGGAGTGTGAAGAAGGCGATGCTGCTTATGCTGAGTCTGTTTGTGCAACGGAGGAGCTGAAATTTTATAAGGATAATGTTGACTCGGCGGACATGACGTCCTTGAAAAATCCAACCACAAAGCATGATCCTTTGCTTAAGTTTAAATCGGCAGATGACACTAAAATGGTTGATTTTGTTCCTGGCGACTCATCTAAGCAGTTTAGCATCAGTGCTAATCTGGATCCAAAATAAGAAAGCGCGCTCATCGAGTTCATCCGTGAGAACCGGGACATCTTTGCATGGAAGCCTTCGGACATGCCGGGTGTACCGAGGGAACTCGCTGAGCACACTCTTAATATTGATCCGAAGTTTAAGCCGGTCAGACAATTCCTTCGTCGTTTTAACGAGGAGAGGCGGAAGGCCATTGGTGAAGAAGTGGCCCGGCTCTTGGCGGCCGGGTTTATCATTGAAGTTTTTCATCCTGAGTGGTTGGCTAACCCGGTGTTGGTCCTTAAAAAGAACGGCACTTGGCGAATGTGTGTGGACTACACAGACTTAAAGAAGGCTTGTCCGGCTTATCCGTTTGCTCTCCCTCATATTGATCAAATCATTGATGCTACGGTGGGTTGTGAGCGTTTGAGTTTTTTCGATGCTTATTCTGGTTATCATCAGATCAAGATGGCAGTTAAGGACAAGGAGAATACAGCTTTCATTACTCTGTTTGGAGCCTTCTACTATGTATCTATTCCTTTCAGGCTCAAGAGTGCCCAAGCGACTTACCGGTAGTGTGTACAGAATTGCCTTCACGATCAGATCGGGCGTACTATTCATGCTTATGTAGATGACATTGTGGTGAAATCCAGGAAGAAGGAAACGCTAATCGATGATTTGAAGGAGACGTTTGACAATCTCTAGGTTTATTAAATTAAACTTTACCTGGCCAAGTGCGTCTTCGGTGTACCAGCGGGCAAGCTGTTGAGTTTTTTAGTTTCAGAACGGGGCATCGAAGCTAACCCGGATAAAATCAAGGCTATTACTTACCTCGTTAAGCCAAAGTGTGTTAATGACATCCAGTGCTTGGCAGGTCGGATAGCGGCTTTGAGCCGGTTCATAAGCCACCTAGGAGAAAAGGCTATCCCTCTGTACCAGATGATGAAGAAGACAGATAATTTCGTCTGGAGTGATGCTGCTGGTGAGGCATTTGAGGCGCTTAAGAAGCAACTGGCTGAGACGCCGGTTCTTGCTGCTCCTATTGATAAGGAGCCTCTGTTGTTATATGTGGCCGCCAATAGCCAGGCTGTCAGTGTGGCCATTGTGGTGGAAAGGAAAGAGGCAGGCAAGGAATATCCGGTTCAACGACCGGTTTACTACATCAGCGAGGTACTTATTGAGTCCAAGCGGAGGTAGCCGCATTGACAGAAGCTTGTGTATGGTGTCTTCATGGCAAGTCGAAAGCTCAAGCAGTATTTTCTGGGTCATCCCATTATTGTGGTTAGTTCTGCTCCCTTAGGGGATATCATCCAAAATAGAGAAGCCACATGTCGGGTAGCCAAGTGGGCCATTGAGCTTGGACCCCATGGTTTAAATTATGTGCCTCGTATGGCCATCAAATCAGAAGCACTCGTGGATTTTATCAATGATTGGACGGAGTTGGAGACGCCAAAGGAAAAACCGGATAACAATATTTGGACTTTTCACTTTGATGGATCTAGGCAGTTGGAAGGCTCGGGGGCTGGAGTTGTCTTGACTTCCCCACGAGGTGATAAATTTTCTTATGTTCTCCAGTTAATGTTCCCTTGTACTAACAATGCAGCTGAGTATGAGGCCTTGCTTCACGGTCTTTGGATGGCTAAGGAGATAAACTTAAGCCGGGTGAGGTGCTTCGGCGACTTAGATCTGGTAGCTCAGCAAGTTTCTGGGACTTGGGATTCCAAGAATCCAGTCATGGTGGCTTATCGTCGAGAGGTTGATGCTATTGTGGGTCATTTCAAGGGTTACCAAGTTGAGCATATTGATCGCATGAAGAATGAGGCGAGTAACACTTTAAGCCGGTTAGGGTCTCAGCGTGAGCCGGTGCCACCTAACACGTTCCTGGATATTCTGCTTAACCCTTCTGTAAAATTACCTACAGAGGAGGATCTTGTTGTTCCTGACCCGGAAGTACAATTGGTGGTGGCTCTACATGCCATTCCTGATTGGACAATTCCGTATTTGGCTTACATGACCCGGGGCAAGTTGCCTGAGGATGAGGTTTTGGCCAGGCAGATAACCCGGCGGTCTAAGTCAATGACGATTGTCAATGGGGAGTTGCATCTTCGTAGTGTCATCGGGGTGTTTCAACGTTGTGTCTCTCCTGAAGAAGGCTATGAGAGCCTGCGAGAGATCCACGAAGGAGATTGTGGTCATCATGTCGGTTTTAAATCTCTCGTAGCCAAGGCTTTTCGTCATGGGTTCTATTTGCTGACGGATCATGTTGATTCTCGTGGAATTGTCACGGCAGATGTCCTTAGGGTCAGGACTTTAGTCGTGAGTCCAACGCATCTATGTAGTAGCTTGAGAGGGGTTGAGCGGAATTGAGAGACTCAACGTAAGACAAGGATTTAGATAGCTTCGGGCCTCGGGAAACATCATCCGGTAATAGCCCTACATGTTGTTTGTGGCTAGGTTTCATTTTGATCCTCATGGAGTCGCCGCATAAGCCGGCTCTCCTTGTTGTGTCTAAGCCTAGAGATTGTTTGTTGTTACATGTCCCTCTTGGGGAGCCCTGTCCCTCCTTATATATGTTGAAGGGGCGGGTTACATGACTAGTCCTAGTAGGATTAGGATTACTCTATTACAAGTGGAGTCCTAGTCTTGCTTCTTTTGTAAGGGAATACTCCTTACGCTTTCCTCTTAAACCGGCCCACCATAACATGAGCCGACCTTCTGGGCCTTGCGCCTAGTCCTCTTTCTGACCCGCCGTCGGGGCCATCTGTGAGTCGCCAGGCTCGTGAGTCGTCAGACCAGTGAACCGCCAGACCCGTGAGTCGCTAGTCCTCCGACGGGTTACAATGAAGCGCCAAGTCTGGTCGGGTCATACTTCCGACCGGGTCATACCGCGGGGTATATCCCCGACATTAGCCCCCAGTTTAATTTGGATTTATGCATGTTAAACTGATCCTTCAACATAAACACAAAAACAAATTTGATAGGTTGTGCTCCGGGTTAAAAATTCTTGTAAGCCGGCACCTGATCATCTTTAAGTCCTTGTCATTTCCTTGTTGATATGTATCCATGATCTCATAGCAAATCTCCTTAGCAGATATGTTCAAACTTTGCCAATGCAAAAAATCCAGATACTTCTTTGAAAAATCCGGGTTAAAAGGCCAGCCTCAGAATCAATTTCCTGACATTGGTCTCTTGTAGAGAAATATTGAATCCACTTGAGTCGGCTTCCAAAGCATCGGCTTAAAAAATATTGGTCATTGAAATACTCATTTGATATTCAGCTGGCTTGAAGATAATGAACTTGCTGGTTTATCATTGCCAAAATTGTCGAGTTATAAAAATTGATGATTTGAAGACGTTCCTCCTTTATATGCATATTACATGTAGCCCCCAAGTCTTAAGAGGAGAATATAGTGATAGCGTAAGACTTGTTTTAATATAAATGTTGCAACCTTGAAGAAATCCAGATTGTTCTTCTCAGTCACTAGACAAAACTGAATATTCCACATATGTAGCCCCCAAGTGCCGGGTTTTCATGCTTGCAGCAACCTGGGACTTGTAATTGCCTTATACTCATAAAAACTTCAACCAGTGTATCCCCCAAGGGCCGGGTCATTATGCAATAATGATTAGGGACTTTATAAATATGATCATGTAGACTTGAACAGCAACGTGTAGCCCCCAAGGGCCGGCTTAGTAAGATAATACTGAGTTGGGACTTCATAAAAAATAACAGCATATGATGTAACCCCCACCATGGGGCTTGAACCCACATAAACAAGGTTAAGAGCTTTGTGCTTTTCCAACTGAGCAGTGTACCCTTCAATATAATGGATTAAGACTTGTGTACCTTGAATTGTTGACCGGAGCAATTGGTAGCCCCCAAGGGTCGGCTCATTACAATGTGATGAGTCGGGTCTTCAATAATGTGAGAAAAAAATGACTTTGCATTAGCCCCCAAGTGCCATGGTGCATGCTGCCAGTGACATGGGACTTGCATATTTGATGCAATCTCAACTTGAATAATGTAGCCCCCGAGTACCGGGTCGTAAGCCTGCAGCGACTCGGGACTATTCCTTCCATTGTAGAATAAATCATATCCGTTGATAAAATAATAGCCATTGCACTAAAGCGACTTTGAGAACCTCAATCATAATATTGGTTATTGATAACCATAATAAAAATCCAGCCATGTTGGCTATAAAAGATTTGAATAATATAACCTGGTTTGGAAACCTGTTCCTGCAATATAAACAAGTATATCTATGCATATATGACGCATGTTATGATGATGTAATGATGATGCAATGTATGGTGCAATATATGATGATGTATGTGCATGATGCAATGTATGATGATGTATGTGTATGATGCAATGTATGATGATGTATGTGTACAATGACAGAATACTTCATGAAACTAGTCGGAGCCACTGGAGTATCTTCACATTCTGTAGCCGGCTCTCACAGAACCCAATAGATGTTTGAACCTGGATAGTTCAGATATGACTATCGAGAGTACACGAGGTCAGAGTTGCATCAAGCAAACATGCAGGTTTAACCAAGTTTCAATGAAGGCGACTTTAGCAACCTGGATCTATCCTGACTATCTGTAAGCCGTGCTCTCACGTGACAGCCAGTCGTTTGAACCTTAGAAAGCTCAAAAGCTTTGGTTGAATACGCCATAAAATATTGATTGCTAAGAGTTCGATGGGTCAATCAGGATGACCTGATGGAGTTGAAGCAGCTGGGTACATGTAGGATGACCCACAGGTTATGTCCTCTTTGGTCGAATACGCCTATGTTTGAACATAGCCTGGTCAAAAGGGTAGTAACGCTATGTTCTCTTTGGTCGAATACGCCTATGTTTGAACAGGAATCCCCCAAGTGACATACTTACGAATTGTACTCGCCGGGGACCTATGTTTGAGTTGTGCTATGCATCCAACTCTCTTTGGTCCCTATAATTTTCCTGAGAACTCGAACTTGCGAGAGATGGATATTCTTCTTGAGCCGGAATTTTAAACCAGATATTGAGAGCTTCAGAGCTTTTGTGGGAGACAAATTTCCCTTGAGCCGGATTTGAAACCGGATACTGAGAGCTTCAGAGCTTTTGTGGGACACATATTTCCCTTGATCCGGATTTTAAACCAGATATTGAGCTTTGGAGCTTTGTTGAAAGGCAGTTTTTCCTTGAGCCGGATTTGGAAACTGGATATTTGAGCCAGAATCTTCATTTTGAGCCAGAAATTTTTCTAACGGTTTTGAAATTTTCACCAACAGGGCAGTTGCCTCCGGGGCCGGGTTATTTTTTCCTTCATTTTCTTGGGGTTCTTGAATTTGCTGAAACTGGCAAGACTTGCCGAGTCATATCATTGTAGCCCCCTGTCACACCCTGATTTTCATGCCACTTTGCTTAAGCTAATTATCATGTTAAAAATGTGGATTTACAAAAACTTTTGTGTGTTTTTGACTTTGCTTGATTTGACTTTTGTCTACTGTTTGCTAGTGCTCTAAAAATAAAATAAATCCTCCAACTCTTATACTTCATCTTCTTGGTCTAAAACCTTTTCCCAATGATCATGCCATGTGTATAGACCAGTATAGGATTTTCTTATAAAAATATTTTGGCCAAATAGTATTTTCTAAAATTAGTTTTCCAAAAACCCCTGAATTGAGGTTTGCACTGCAAGTACCTTATTTAGGGTGTGAAAAATCTTTCAAAAAGTATATTTGAATCCTATTAGGTACAGGACTCCCAGAAACCACAAAATTATAATTTTAAAAGTTATTTTTATATTTTATTTAAAAGCTTTTTCTTAAGGCCAGAAATGGTCTTTAATAGGGAAAAATTATTTGATTATTTCAAAAATATTTGCCAAAATTCAGGGAAACTCATAGGACATATATTGTCCATATATAAGAGTTTCAACGCATGGTCATGTTCAAAATATTGGACAAATCCTTCCAAAACCCTTTCTGGATATTTCAAGCTTTTGAAATATTTACAAAGGAAATATTCTCCCAAAATTCCAGGGAAATTCTATCATGTCATATATGACATATTTGATGATCTTGCAAAGCCTCATGCCTTGAAGATCAAGGAATCATCATCTAATCCCCTCAAAACCATTCTGTCCATATTTGAAGTTTGAGCAACTCTACATTGCCAAACTTGTGCAAATGCTCTCAAACTTGGTGTACATGCTAAAATGATGTAATCATGCATCCATGCCAAATGGCACAAGTTTTGGAGAAGCATAACTTGGTCTAAGTGCCCCAAAACCACTTCTGTTCAAATTCAAATTTGAACAACTCTACATTGTCAACTTTTTACCTGGGGCCTCAAACTTTGTGAGCATGATCATAACACCAAATTATGATGCTACACCAAGTGGTGCATCAAGGGGAGATGATTTGCTTGACTCAAACAAGGTGAAACCATTTCTGTTGATTTCTAGGGTTCACCAAAGTTACATTGCCAACTTTGCCCTAATAAGCTCAAATTTGGTGTAGGGGGCTAATTATATGTGAAATTCCATCCTGTTAAGTCCCATGCCAATTGGAAGTCATTTGCCTCCCCAAAACCTGATCAAACACCTTCTGTCCAATTACCAAAACCCTTGTTTGGACCCTCCCTTCACCTCAAATTCTTACCACAGCTTCTCCTAGTCCTATTCTACCTCCAGTAACTCTCCTCTGCCTCAGCTCAATTATTGGAGGGGGGTAAAACCCCAAATTCACTTTTCTGGACAGCAGCTTTCACCTTCTTCTTCACCTCCCTCCTCATTCCAGTGGACTCCCAGAGCATCCAAGGACACATTGCATTTGTTTACTTCTCCCCTGACCTTCTAGACAACTTTGGGCATGTTGGACACGACCAGAGCGGCGAGGACGCAGGCGTGCCAGCCATTCGGGCACTCTGGAGCGCGCTACAGTGCGCTCCCGCACTGTAGCCGCCTCCAATCGGCTGCACCCGACAGCCTGGGGCGTCGGGACCGTGTCTCCCGAGGTGCCCTCGACGTCCGCGACCTGCTGGACGGTCGGCCTTATCCTCCCCAGCCCTCCTTCGCCCTCCACGAGCACGCCCGAGCGCGTCCATGGACGTCGCTCACGGTGCACCGCGGCTGCACCTATATAAAGCCTCCCCCCGAGCACCCCTTGCCTCTTCTGGACCCTACTCTCTCCCGTGCACCTCCCAGACATCCTCAACCTCTTTCCCGTGGCCTCATACCCTCTCCATGGCCAGAGTGTCGCCGCCGGCTCCGCTCTGATTCGGGCAAGGAGGACTCCCCCGCTCCTCCTCTCCCCACCAGTAGATGCGCCAGGGTCCGGTGACTCTTTCCCCCCCCCCTTCTCCTAACGTTTCGGGGCACCGTGCCTCCCCTTCTCGCGGACACCTGAATGGCCGTCCGCCAAGGCCCGTGCTGGGGCCACCTCGGCCGCCGTACGCTGGCCTCAGCCCACCTCCCGGATGCGCCGCTCCCCGGGGATCCCTTCGGTGGCCTCGTCCTGGCCAGAGGTGGCCTGTGCCGCCGGGGGCAAGCGCCGGCGTCGCACGGCCAGAGCCTTCCCTCCCCTCTATCGCGGGAGCGGGAGGAAGGGGATGACCCTGCGGGTGGGCCCCGCAGGTCAGCGACCCCGGGAGGCAGGCCCACCTGTTTAAGTGGAGGCGGCTACGGCGCAGCCCGCCTCCCCCGCGCGAAAGCGCATCCCCGAAAGCCGCCTCAGGCGTGGCCCCCCCTGCGCGTGTGCGGCCGAGCCGCTGGGCCGGCCCGCGAGCTATCCACCGCCCTGAGCGCAGTGGAGGGTAAACCCTTATTCCTTTTTCTTTTTCTTTCTTTTCCAGACAACTTCATAAATGCTTAATAAATTCATTTGAACTCCAAATTTGGTGATTCAAGTTTCCAGTGACTCCATAAATCATGATCTACCTGTTGGTGCAACATGCACATTATTCCAGAGACATTTCTTTCACTAATATTTATCAAATACCAATATTTCATTTTCTGTGATGAACTTTAGAAAATCATAGAGGGCTCAAATTTGATCCAAATGCAGTGATTCAAATTCCTAGATGCTTGTCGTATCCAAACTTAGTTTTGAAACATTTTTCTTAATAGTTTATGTACCCCACCAAATATTGAGCAATTTCTTCATATTTATCAGCTTTGCAAAATCCTAGGAAATTCATTTGAATTCCAAATCCAGTGAAACCAACTCCTAGATGCTTCTAAAATCATGACTTGTTGATGGGTGCCCTTGCTCATCATTCAAGAATATATTTCTGTACACTTCTTTCAGATCCATAAAACACTTGATTCCATCATATTGAAATGTTCCAAACTATCCAATGATCCAATGCCTATGAAACCACCTTGGTTATTTTTCATATGACCAGAGGTATCCTAGAAAATTCCAACTCCCATTTTTAGAGCACTTTTATTTTTGCCTTGTTGTGTTGCTTATTATGATTGTTTCCATCGTTAGTTGACGAAATAAACGGAGTACTCGGAGATGGACCAGAAGGTTTGAAGACTCGGGAGAACAAGGCAAGCAGCCTTTTGACCATGTTCGAGAAACCTTTTTATGCATGTCTCATAGCACCTTATTATTCAATGCATCGGAATCATGTAGAAGAGGTGACCACTTTGGTTGGTACCTTTGTTACTTTACTATTGAAACTTGCATCAAACATGACCCTACCTTCCTATGAGGGTTATGTGGGTGGGAGTAGATAGATGTATACTATAGTAGTTGGCTATGCAAAATGGGTCAGGGTTATGCATTGAGTGAAACAAGTGTGGTTTGACATACTTGCAAATGACCCAGCGGGTGCCACTAATGCCCTTGGGAGTTGATGAGGAGCTAGGGCACTACTTGGTGAAGAAGTAGTGTGTCGAGGCTTGACGAAAGTGTTGTTTACAGAGATGGATTAGATTTATGTGTGACTACCGTCCCAACCAAACATGCGCAACCACTCTACCCTTATATGGGAAAGGGCATTATTGATTACCTAGGTCGATACTAGCATGGTGCCCGCATTACTAGTGACGGGGGTGACATGAGGTCACTCTCGGGACGGGGTCGTGCTTGGATAGGCAGCCATGACTGTCTTTACAGGGCACCGGACACACCGTTGGTACCCCGTGCTTGTGGTATGTGATGAATATGGGAGCAAGGCTCCAAGAATCTTGAGATGTGAAATGTTTGGCACGGGGCTGTTACCAGTCGAGTGGACTCCATATTAGTGTCGTCTAGGGAAAGATAGTGATCGGGTGCTTACCCCGGGTACTTGAGGTACCGCGGGTCGTGGATGACACGGAAGTTCCACGGATCTTGTGGGTAAAGTGTGCAACCTCTGCAGAGTGTCAAACTATTCGAATAGCCGTGTCCGCGGTCAAGGACAGTTGGGTGGTGCTACTTAGACTATGTCCATAAGTTTCTGGGAAACAACACGATTCAGAGATATTGTTGATGTGATTGTGAGAATGTCACAATGAGCTTGAGCATGAGTTGATTACAACTCTTTCTCGATATTGATGTATGTGACCTCCTGATACTTGTTGCAGACACATGCATGTCCATGTTATATGTTGATCATACTTCCATATGAAAAACTAGCTTTCCGCAAAACCGCCAACTTAGCAGTAGAGCCTTGCATAATTATTCTGTCTTCACACTTGGGTTGCTTGCGAGTACATTCAAAGTACTCATTGGCTTGCCACTGGTTATTTTATTGGCCAGGCATGAGAGAACATGTTAAGATGAAGATTTCTTGGTGACGAGCATGCGAGCTAGGACGCTTCCCAGTCAGAATGCCTGTAGGGTTAAGGCAGATGGCATGGGTCCAAGTTGTTATTGAAGATTTCCGTTGCGACGATATACTCAAGACTTGACCATTATGGTCCTATTTGTGTAATACGGTATGTATGGATGTAAGACTCTTGTTATTCAGCTTCTGTGTGTTCAGTGAGCATTGATCTCTGGGATCACTGTACACGTGCATTCGGTGATCTCGACTTATGAGTCGGGGTCCCCACAGAGCTGGTATCAGAGCCATCCTGACTGTAGGAAGCCTTAGTTAGCATGGTCCTTAGTTAGGGTAAAACTATTTTCAAAACTATTACTAGTTTTCAAAACTATCTATACTTCTCTTCCCTTCTCAGTTTTTCAAAAACTAGGCTATACTTGATCTCTTCCCCTTCAAAACCTTGGTCGCTAAAACCCCTATGCCGTGACCACTGGATTTTCTTTAATCCTTGTGGGTGCACCTTGCCAAACACTCACCCACCTCTTCTAAACGCAAGATTGGTGACACCACGACAAGATGATACCGACAGAAATTACATCCTCGGTGAGTGAGGACATGAAGACCCAGAAGATGGTGCAACCCAAGCCTACGATGACCATGGCATGGGTTGTGCAAAATCATGATATATATCGCTAATAGAGTAATCATGTCACTACTATTGCTGTATCGGCAACCACCGGTGGATGAGAACCTCGCCATTTGGTCCGCCTCACCATAGTGAGCAGGAAAACGGTTCTCTTCATCCCCCGCTCTTGGTGTCGATGTTTTCAACAACGAAACCGACATGTTGGACCTCTATTATGCCTTATTATTGTCATTGCATACGGATCTCCTACCTGGTACCCTCGACGTCCCAGAAGGCACAAGGGATCGTCATGATTAAAGAGATAAGAGAAGACCAAGTCAACGCCAGCTACAAGGAGGCACCTTCACCACATCACCTCATCAGGCGAGAAGTTGTTGAAGATTCTTCAGGCTCAACCAGGATCATTTATCAAGCAACTACAAGGGACATAGCAACACCTGAGGAAGCTCAGAAGACTGCACGAGGCACAAGTCACGACACTGAGTCCGAGAACCCCTAGGGTAGGATGAGTCGTGTACCCCCTATGCGCAGTCGAGTCCATATGATGGTTCGAATAGAACCATGATTGTGTGTTGCTTGCTTTTATTTGTTTGTGTTTTGATATAAGTCGCACTTTTGCCCCACGCAACAAGTGCATGGCTGTATCACCTTCCTTGCCTTGTTTCTTTTGTTTCGGCCTTTTTGGACCTGTTTGTTGCATCTGCACTATAGAACCCCCTTTAGGCATTTCCCTCCTCTACGCTGCTTCTTCCCTCTATTCACTCTCTCCCCAACTGAAGACCCGCAAGACAAGATGCACCAAGGATTCTACCTCGGCAACCAACTGGCACTGAAGACTTCTGCTATAACCTCCTCGATCAATTGCAACCCCGTAGAATTATGTTTAACCCTCCAGACCAGTAAACCCATTCCTAGACCCTTTGAGACTTCACGAGACACTCCAGCACGAATCCTTAACCATGTGCCTAACCCATGGTAAAGCGAGAGAACCAGCTAAGCCTTTATAACCTTGCACAACACTGGGTTCGTAATGGAACTAGTGGACATAGTGAACGAGCACATTTTCATCCTAATATAGCACGAGAACTGACGATGCCATAGATAGACCAGTTTGAGGATATAAGACAGATGACTTGGTGGCTTTATATCAGTGACTTCGAAGAATTATCTGAGACCTTGGTGGATTGTGAGATTTCATATTGGTAGGATCATGACTTTGGGGAAGCATGTAGGAGTACCCGTTGGGCATAAGATTTGGATTTATGTAGGTGATTCTGGTTGGTATAAATGCTGGATATGTCTGCATGGTTCAGAGTAAAATTGGATTTAGGCCTATGATCCTGATTATGATATCATGCTTCTCGATGGACAATAACCTAGGAGATTGGATTATTTGTCGGAGTTGATTTAGGGATCTATATAATCATGACCTTGGAGTTTACTTGACCCGGATGATGAGAATTTGGTGGACTTACTATCGTAATGCACAGTCCTTCCGAGTATTTGGGTATTATAGGGACTGGAGATCTTGTGGAACACCGCAGACATCGGATTTGTAGAATTGTTGGATTATGTGGTGATTGATGGTAATTACCGGGCTATTGGAGTGATCTATAGGAAGGAAACAAATCTTGGAGTGGCATATGACGTGTTTCCTTAGAATAGAGATGCCTTATTGTGAGCCTTGCAAGAATAGGTTGAGTGCTTGGATTGTGGAGTTTAGTTCAAGCTTAGTAGCATGTATGACCTACCCATGGATTTTAGGGGGTAGACATACATATGGATCTAGGGATCGTAGACAAGTATAATTCTGTTAGACCGTCTCTTGAGAGTCATGAGGATATGTATGGCATGAGTGGTGATTGAAGCTGGTCTACGCGAGAAGATGCCTTTTACGTTCGGAGTACTAGATAGAGCTATTGGCATATCAGAAACCGTGCTTAAGGATAAGATGATAAAAGTTCACTCACTCACTAGAATCCTTGAAACCCTTAAGCCCCACCAAGCCACAACCTGGTCAGATTCTGACCACGGGCCTTCACTCTAAGTCCGGAAGGCCTCTGCAAATACTCAGCAGAGACCACCACCAATACCCCAGCTTACCTTGCGTACCCCCATAGACCTCATGGAGTAATTGGACAAGTTGGGTAACATCATTATTTGAAGGCCTACTTGTCTGCCCGAAGACAAAGAAGAGACGGACAGCTGGATAGAAGACATTTGAAGACCACCCTGTCAAGACGGAAGATCTACACCGACTACCGTCATCAAGAAGTAAACTTCCGCGTCGAAGACCGGGCGTATCTGCAAACCACTCCTCTTATAGGAACCAAGCATTTCCGTGTCAAAGGAACGCTCACACCAAGATGTATCAAGACTTGAAGGCACGATTCTGGTGGCCCGGGGTGAAAAGAGAGATTGCAACCTATGTTGCAAAGTGTGATGTGTGCCAAAGGGTCAAGGCTGAACATCAGCGACCTGCTGGATTGCTTCAACCACTCAAAGTTCCTGAGTGGAAGTGGGATAAAGTCGGAATGGACTTCATCACTGGATTACCAAGGTCGGATAAAGGATATGACTCTATCTGGGTCATAGTCGATCATTTGACCAAGGTGGCCCATTTCATTCCTGTCAAGACCACTTATGATGGCAACCGGCTGGCAGCTCTCTACATCGACCGAATCATAAGTCTTCACGGCGTTCCCAAGGAGATTGTGTCAGATCGAGGAACCCAGTTCACCTCAAGGTTCTGGAAGAAGTTCCAAGAAGCCTTGGGAACCAAGTTATCTTTCAGCACGACTTTCCACCCACAGACCGCAGGTCAGACAGAACGAGTCAATCAGGTTCTCGAAGACATGCTCCGAGCTTGTGTCTTGGCATATGGAGCCAAGTGGGAGGATTGTCTCCCTTTTGCCGAGTTCTCCTATAACAACAGTTACCAGTCGAGCTTTCAGATGGCACCATTTGAGGTGTTGTACGGACGCAGATGTCGCACACCCCTCAACTGGTCAGAGACTGGAGAATGGCTAGTCTTTGGACCGGATATTCTCCGCGCAGCAGGAGAGCAAGTCCAACTAGTTAGAGAGCGTTTGAAGGCAGCCAAGTCAAGGCAAAAGAGCTATGCTGACACTCACCGTCGGGACATGAGTTTCCGTGTCGGGGACCGTGTGTACCTGCGGGTAACTCCTCTGAAGGGAACCAAGCGTTTCCACGTCAAGGGGAAGCTCGCACCAAGGTTCATTGGACCCTTTGAGATCACGGCACGACGAGGAGAAGTGGCTTACCAGTTGGAACTACCACCCGAGCTATCCGGTGTGCACGATGTATTCCATGTGTCACAACTCCGGAAATGTCTCCAAGTTCCAGACAAGCCTAATCTCTACAAGGATGTTGATCACCAAGCCATTGATCTGCAGCCTGATTTGACCTACCGCGAGAAACCCATCCGCATTCTGGACGAAGCAGAACGACAGACGCGAAGCCATACCATCAAGCACTTCAAGATTCCAAGGAGCACCACTCGGAAGCAGAACCAACAAGAAGAAGTGAAGATTACCCCGTATCCAAGACTCCGCCTTTCTTTCCACGCCTAGTCTGGGAATCTCGGGGACGAGATTCTTGTAAGGGGGTAGGTCTGTCACACCCTGATTTTCATGCCACTTTGCTTAAGCTAATTATCATGTTAAAAATGTGGATTTACAAAAACTTTTGTGTGTTTTTGACTTTGCTTGATTTGACTTTTGTCTGCTGTTTGCTAGTGCTCTAAAAATCAAATAAATCCTCCAACTCTTATACTTCATCTCCTTGGTCCAAAACCTTTTCCCAATGACCATGCCATGTGTATAGACCAGTATAGGATTTTCTTATAAAAATATTTTGGCCAAATAGTATTTTCTAAAATTAGTTTTCCAAAAACCCCTGAATTGAGGTTTGCACTGCAAGTACCTTATTTAGGGTGTGAAAAATCTTTCAAAAAGTATATTTGAATCCTATTAGGTATAGGACTCCCAGAAACCACAAAATTATAATTTTAAAAGTTATTTTAATATTTTATTTAAAAGCTTTTTTCTTAAGGCCAGAAATGGTCTTTAATAGGGAAAAATTATTTAAGTATTTCAAAAATATTTGCCAAAATTCAGGGAAACTCATAGGACATATATTGTCCATATATAAGAGTTCCAACACATGGTCATGTTCAAAATATTGGACAAATCCTTCCAAAACCCTTTCTGGATATTTCAAGCTTTTGAAATATTTACAAAGGAAATATTCTCCAAAAATTCCAGGGAAATTCTATCATGTCATATATGACATATTTGATGATCTTGCAAAGCCTCATGCCTTGAAGATCAAGGAATCATCATCTAATCCCCTCAAAACCATTATGTCCATATTTGAAGTTTGAGCAACTCTACATTGCCAAACTCGTCCAAATGCTCTCAAACTTGGTGTACATGCTAAAATTATGTGATCATGCATCCATGCCAAATGGCACAAGTTTTGGAGAAGCATAACTTGGTCTAAGTGCCCCAAAACCACTTCTGTTCAAATTCAAATTTGAACAACTCTACATTGTCAACTTTTTACCTAGGGCCTCAAACTTTGTGAGCATGATCATAACCCCAAATTATGATGCTACACCAAGTGGTCCATCAAGGGGAGATGATTAGCTTGACTCAAACAAGGTGAAACCATTTTTGTTGATTTCTAGGGTTCACCAAAGTTACAATGGCAACTTTGCCCAAATAAGCTCAAATTTAGTGTAGGGGCCTAATTATATGTGACATTCCATCCTGTTAAGTCCCATGCCAATTGGAAGTCATTTGCCTCCCCAAAACCTGATCAAACACCTTCTGTCCAATTACCAAAACCCTTGTTTGGACCCCTTTTACTATTTCCCTTCACCTCAAATTCTTACCACAGCTTCTCCTAGTCCTATTCTACCTCCAGTAACTCTCCTCTGCCTCAGCTCAATTATTGGAGGGGGGTAAAACCCCAAATTCACTTTTCTGGACAGCAGCTTTCACCTTCTTCTTCACCTCCCTCCTCATTCTAGTGGCCTCCTAGAGCATCCAAGGCCATAGCGCATTTGTTTACTTCTCCCCTGACCTTCTAGACAACTTTGGGCATGTTGGACATGACCAGAGCGGCGAGGACGCAGGCGTGCCAGCCATTCGGGCGCTCTGGAGCGCGCTATAGTGCGCTCCCGCACTGTAGCCGCCTCCAATCGGCTGCACCCGACAGCCTGGGGCGTCGGGACCGTGTCTCCCGAGGTGCCCTCCTTCGCCCTCCACGAGCACGCCCGAGCGCGTCCATGGACGTCGCTCACGGTGCACCGCGGCTGCACCTATATAAAGCCTCCCCCCGAGCACCCCTTGCCTCTTCTGGACCCTACTCTCTCCCGTGCACCTCCCAGACATCCTCAACCTCTCTCCCGTGGCCTCATACCCTCTCCATGGCCAGAGTGCTGCCGCCGGCTCCGCTCTGATTCGGGCAAGGAGGACTCCCCCGCTCCTCCTCTCCCCACCAGTGGATGCGCCAGGGTCCGGTGACTCTCCCCCCCCTTCTCCTAACGTTCCAGGGCACCGTGCCTCCCCTTCTCGCGGACACCCGAATGGCCGTCCGCCAAGGCCCGTGCTGGGGCCGCCTCGGTGTAATGCCCCGGATGTAATACTTTCCCTTTTGGGCTTATAATATATCTCCGGCTTCATCTATTTCCTTTTCGGGTTCTTTGTCTTTCGGGTTTTCGTCGTTTTGTTGTGTGAGTGTGTGGCATTCATTCATATCATGTAGACATGTGCATTGCATTTTGTTTGTGTTGTGGGTTGCATCCGGTTCGTGGCGTTTCTTCCCGTTGTCCGTTTCGTGTTCCGGAGCTCCCTCACGTGTTCGTGACGTCCCGTAGGCCTTCTTTGTTGTTCGGGCGTTTTTCGTTACCGGTGTGCCGCGAGGTTGTGTTGTGTGTTGTTGTTTTGTTGTGTGCAACCTGCCTCTCAAATCTCGTCTCGTTTGGACTCCGTTGACTTTTCCCTCCGTTGTCCGTGTGGGTCCGAAGTGTCCTTACTTCGTGTCCCAGAAATACCCCTGTGGTATTCTTTTACCTCCGTCTGGCCCTTTTAAAATCATCCCCGCGATCGGATCCGTTGGATCCAGATCGGAGGGATCCTAAACATCCCCTATCTCCTAACCCTAGTCTAAATCTGCTATATATAGACCCTCTAGTCTATTTGGACATTCCTTCTTCTTCCTCCCCTCTCCTTTTCTTTTTTTCCTTCTTCTTTCAGATCCCCAAAAATATTCCTCTCAGATCCAAATCCTGCCCGGATCCCGAAGGTTCTCCTTCGAACCAACCAGCAGACCGGATCCCCTCGATCTGCGGTCAGCGGCGCCCTCCAGATCGCCGCATCGGCCGCCGCAGGACTCCTCGCGCGAGTCAACGCACCGAGCGGCTCCCCGCGTCGCTGTCCGTTTCTCCACCAGGCCGCGCCGCGTCGCCCCTGGGACCGCATCGCCGTCGGTCGGGTGGGCCGCAGCGCCTCTCCGCCACCCACTCGCCAGCGCCCCGCCTGGGCCAAGGCCCGACCGCTCCCGCGCCGCGGAGTCGCCGCTTCGCCGCTCCTGGGCCGCCTCCGCCGAGCCGCCCAGCCACCGTGGGCCTCGCCAGCTGCGGGGCCGCCGCATCCGCCTCGCCGGGCCTCCGCTTCGGGCCGGCCGCGCCGCCCCGCCTCTGAGCCCAGATCCCGCCGCCGCTTCTTCCCGTGGGCCGGATCCAGATCCGGGCCGCCAGCCACTGTTCATCCCGAGGCCCGCTACTGTTCCTCAGATCCAGATCTGAGAGGTCCAAATTTTCAAACCCTAGCCCCAGTTTTTACCTGTCTGATGCAATCTTTGACCTGCTATATCTTTTTACCTGTTGCTCCGTTTTGAGCGTGTGATATGTCCAGATGTTCGTGGAGATGCCCTCTACGTTTTACCTGTTGTTGTCATGCATGTTAGAGATCATCTAGGGCCTTGTTTTGCTGTTGCAAGAGTGTATGATGATATAAACTGCTGCTATGTGTTATTTTTGTGCCACCTTTGACATGTGATATCTTTTAGCTCGTTTGTCCAAACGAAGCAAATGACATGTCCACGTGTTCGTCTTGACACGAACTACGTGTTGTGTGTGATAGGTTGCATGGTAGATGTATCGTTTCCTTGTTATCTTCGTTGCAAGATGCCATGTTCAAATGTTGTGTTTTTACTTGTTATGAAATGCCATGTTGTTGAGCTCGTTGCAATCGGTGTGTTCACCACATTGATGCATGCTTGTGTGTTTCGGGATCACCGTCATATGTTTTTTTGATGAGGTGCTTACCCTTTGCCATGTTTAGTTTCGAGGTGTCTTAAACATGCTCTTTTTGATGCTATGATGATGTTGCTGTTTTAGGACTTAGTGAAATTTCACTAAGTCTGAAATCTGTAACGTTCCGATGCCATGTTCGTGTGATGTTGTAGGACAAAGCATGATAGTTTTGGGGTGGATTTTGATTGTTCCATGAAGTATATATCGTTGTCTTTCCATCCATGTCCTCACATGTCCATTTGAGGTGCTGTAGCATGTTTATCTTTTGCCCCAAACTTTCAATAAAATTCTGCTGCCAGAATTTTATTTCAAAGTTCAATATGTCCAAGATCATTGCTAGTGATCCGTGACTCCGTTTGGGGTGCACTTTGGACCTAGTTGCTGTACATTATATCTAGTTTATGTTCAAGTCCTTTGCCATGCTTTTTGGGTGCTGTAGATTATTTATTTTGAGCTCCCAAGATGCTATGTTGCTGTAATTTGCAGTTTTCGCTCAAATCTTGTTTCGGGCATAACTTTTAGCCCGTAACTCCGATTTCAGCGAACTTTATATCAAACTTGGGTGTTTTTCTGTGTAGATTAATAATATCAGGTTGTTATCTTGTTTTGAGATGTTTTGCTTGAGTGATGTTTTCCGTGCTCCATGTGCATCTCTAGTGCATCCATCATGCATACATGTTTTTCGAGTGCGCATTGCATTGTGTTGATTTGGTGCTGGTGTGTTTGTCTTGTTTAGACCCGGAAGTTGAGCACGAGTTTTCCAACGAGGTTGAGCACGAGGTTTCCAACGAGTTTGAGCAAGAGGACCCTTCTTTTGATCCGAACTTCTTCTCTTCAGGCAAGATGACCGAACCCCGATAACATTACTATCTTTGTCTATTGCTAGTAGTCTCGATCTATAGTTTTGCCTCGATGCCCATGTTCTTCTTGTCAGCCTCCTACTTGTAACCAATTGCCATGTTTAACCACCCTACCTACGCAAACCGTTGCTTGGCTAAGTACGCTTCGCTCAGCCCTTCTTATAGCGTTGCTAGTTGCAGGTGAAGTGAAGTTGCTTGCTCCATGTTGAAGTTTGGTTGGGTTATATCACTCTATATAAATGCTTTAATTGAAATCACCTATATATTGGCAAGGGTGGAAGGCTAAGCCTTTTGCTTGGTGTTTTGTTCCACTCATGCCGTTAGGATCCGTATAAGCCGGTTTTATGTTCCTTGATTATGCGTTCCTAACACGGTTGGGGTGTATGGGACCCCCTCGATAAACCGCTATGTGCTAAGCCTTTTCCAGCAAGTCCCAACATTGGTACTATTCGCCTAACACAACTAAAACCTTTCCGAGGGAGTAATTAACCCGAGGCTTAATTAATTCAACCCCCCTGGGCCAGTGCTCGATTTGAGTGTTGGTCCAAACTAGAGTCGTGTGCGGGGCCCCCCTTGGCAACTTGGGTATTTCGGCCACTGTACGCTGTGCTCATCCGGTCGTGGCCTGAGACGAGATACGCGCGGCTACTATCAGGGTGTCGGCACGCCGGGAGGATTTGCTGGATTAGCCTTACCTTAGTTCGGTTTAACGTGAGCACGGGATTCCGAGGATACTCGGGTCTTCCCACTTTGGAGTTGCGACTCCGCGGATCGTGGGCTTGTAATGGGTCAAGTTGGAACACCCCTGCAGGGTTTGAACTTTCGAAAGCCGTGCCCGCGGTTATGTGGCAGATGGGAGCTTGTTAATTCCGGTTGTAGATAACTTGACACAATGATACTAATACACTACCAGCGTGTGTTCCGTGATTGTCAATTTCCGAATCGGGATTCGGGAGTTGAACACGGAGGGGTTATGTTTGTGAGCTTGTAGCTAGGATCACTTAGTGATCACTTCTCGCTTTGCCTTCTCTTCTCGCTCTCTCTTGCGTAAGTTAGTGCTAGTTGCTGCTGCAGACTCTTTGTTGTTCCTTCACCTCATTTCTTTCTTCAGCCTTACCTCTCCTAAAGACTTTGATAGTTCTGTTACCCGGGAACGGGATTGCTGAGTCCTCTGTGGCTCACAGTTACTTCACACCAGATGCAGGTCCAGCCGTGAGCTATCCAGGAGATGGCACCGAGCTGGGTTGGGAGTACGACGAGGAGCGTAGTCGTTACTACGTTCGCTACCCGGACGATCAGTAGTGGAGACTCTTACTAGGATTCGATCCGCCTGTGGTTGTTTTATTTATCTGAGTTTGGTACTTTGACATTTGGATTTTGCCCTTAGAGGGTTGTAGTGATCTTTTTTGTATGATGTTTGAGACTTGTAATGTTATTCTGTGACGTGGCGATTGTAAGCCAACTATTTTTAAGTTTACCATCCCTCTTTTACATGAGTTGTGCAAAGATTACCAAACTTGAGATCATTCTAGGATGGACTTATGCCTTTAAGTCGGGCCTCGACCCGTAGGAGGTATAACTCCATCCTGGGCATTACAAGTTGGTATTCAGAGCCTTCTCCGACCTAGGAGCCCCCACTGTTTGATCGAACCGTTGACGGTTGAGTCTAGGCACACACTGAAAACTTTTTGAGTCATATATTATATCGGAGAGTAGGATTCTTTGCTTCTCATCCCCTTTTCTCTCTGGTGAGGACTCCTGACGTCTACTCTTGCCTCTCCTATCTTCAAAATTTGCACAAAATTTTTTTTAGGATTCCCGCGAGTATTCTGGGATTGTTTCGATGTTCTTGTGACAAGGATATTGTTCTCGATGCCTCCTGTTACCGAGGAGTTGAGCTTCGGGGTATCACTGTAACAAGCATATCGCGACAGTACTAAATACTTAAGACGGCCGACATCGAAAATCTCCCCTATACGGCCAGTGGCACGATAACCCCGACATCACCCAGTACTGGGGAGGTAGTTCGGGAGTATTGCCATAGCTTGTTATAGTGGATGCTTTTCGAAGGTCTGAGGTACACAGTTTCCGAGAAAGACTGGTTATGTGTTGAAGGATGGATACACCTGGATGTAGGTTAGAGTTGATTGCGCGGTGCTTCCCGTGTATCCCCAACACCTGATTGCATAACTGGAATCTTTCGGAAAGCTATAGGTGGGTTTTATCCAGTAGATCGTAGGCATTCTTCCAACGAATGCAGGTTAGTGAGTTCGGGGTTCGACATTGAGTGAAGGGGTTATATGACCGAGGTTACTATCAGGAGTTGCATCTTAAAGGGTCCTTGGCTATGCTGATCCGGGGATTGCAAAACCTTTTCGTAACGCGTTCATATGCTTTCAGCACAAAGATGTTAGGACGAAACTCCTCTCTTGTGTTTGTTCCCGTCTGTACCTTGTTGTTTTTATTATTTATCCTTTTGATCCCTATGTGGCTTCTCGTGAAGACTGATGTTACCAATTAACTAAGAGATTCATTCGTTCCTCTTGTTCGGATGATTTCATTCGTTCTTATTGTTCGAATGATTATTGTGAAGACTTGTTGCAATTCATTCCATTGATTCAGCTTATTCCTTTTTGTCAATCAATTGCTGATTCGTGGTCATCTCTTACAGGATGGCTCCGAAAAGGGTTCCGAATGCCAACCCAGAGGGTGAAGAGGTTCCAGAGCGTCCTCCTTCTCCTCCTCCTCCGCCTGAGGCTTGGAGAGCAATTATGCAGACTACTGCTCAGAACACTCAGTTGATGATGCAGATGATGCAGCAAATGCAAGCTATGCAAGCTAATCAAGCTAATCAGGGCATTCCAATGAACCAAGGCAACTTCTTCCAGCAGCACCATGCTACTCTCAACCAGTTCTTGGCCAACAATCCTAAAGCTTTCAGTTACTGTGTCGACCCTCTTGATGCTGAGGATTGGCTGACCGATATCAAGAAACATTTTGAGTGCAGTAACGTGAAAGAAGATGACTATGTGAAGTTTGCAGCCTTCCAACTGAAAGATCAAGCAGCTGATTGGTGGCAGCAGTATAAAGACTCAAGGCCGGGTCAAGTGATCTCGTGGGAGAACTTCTGCAGGGATTTCCGCTCGCATCACATTCCTACAAGTGTTATTGAGGGTATGCGTGAGCAATTCCGCAACCTCAAGCAGGGCTCCATGTCAGTCTATCAGTATAATGTCAAGTTCCAAAACCTCGCTCGTTATGCAAAGCAAGACATACCTGATGCAAAGAGCAAAATCTATCAGTTCCGTGGAGGTCTCAAAGATGAACTTCAGCTTGCTCTCACTTTGTTCGAGCCAGACGAATTCGATAAGTTCTATAATATGGCTTTGAAACAAGAAGCAGCTCAGCTTAAGATGGAGGCTTCTAAGAAGAGAATTCGAGATGCTGTTCACTCTACCTCATCGTCTCAGTTGGCTGCGAAACAACAGAAATTCTGGCTTCCTCCTCCTCCAATGATTCGAGCTCCTTACAACAACTCCAGCAACTTCAACAACTCCAACAACAAGAACTCTAGTGGTCGTGGTTTCTCCCACCCACCCAACCCAAGCAACCAGTCGAAGAAGCAGTTTCAGTCTCAAGGCTCCAAGTCCAGTGGCTCTCAGTTCCGTCCTCTCTCTGAAGTGGTGTGCAACAAGTGTGGCCAGAAGGGTCACTATGCCAACAGATGTCCGAATCCGAAGCGTCTTCCTCCTCCACCGCCTGTCAGTTCAGCTATTGTCAAGCATGATCCAAAGACAGCAAGGGTTAATCTGATGAATGCAGCACAAGCAGAGGCTTCTTCTGATGTCATTCTGGGTAACCTTTCAGTGAACTCTTTTCCAGCTAAAGTTTTGTTCGATTCAGGTGCTTCACATTCTTTCATGTCAAGACCTTTTGCATTGTCACATGATATGCCATTGCAAGCTTTGCCGAGTCCGATGTCTGTGCTTTCTCCGGGTTTGCTCATGAACTCCAACAACTTTGTTCCGAATGTTTCTATCCGCATGGGTGATTATCGTTTTCTGGCTAATCCGGTGGTTCTGGGTCATTCTGATATTGACCTCATTCTCGGAATGGATTGGCTTTCTCAGCACGATGCTCACATTGATTGCGCTCAAAAGGAAGTCAAGTTGACTCATTCTGATGATGATGTGATTATCTTCGCCTCCAGGGATAATACTATTCGGCTTTTCTCTCTTAATGATAAGGGTGAAATTAATGCCATAGAGCAAATTCCAGTGGTGAATGAATATCAAGACGTCTTTCCAGAAGAACTTCCAGGAATGCCTCCACACCGTCAGGTGGAGTTTGTCATTGAACTCGAGCCGGGCACCGAACCTGTCTGTCGGCGTCCTTACAAGCTCTCTTCAGATGAATTGAAGGAATTGAAGAGACAGTTGGATGAACAGGAGCGTATGGGTCTCATCAGACCGAGTACATCTCCGTGGGGCTGTGGTGTCTTATTTGTCAAGAAGAAAGATGGCACGGAGCGTCTCTGTGTTGACTACCGGCCACTGAACAAGAAGACGATTAAGAACAAGTATCCGCTCCCCAACATCAATGAACTCTTTGAGCAGCTCAAAGGAGCTAAAGTATTCTCTAAGCTTGACCTCCGAATGGGCTACCATCAAATTCGCATTCGCGAGGAAGACATTCCCAAGACGGCGTTCAGAACGAGCTACGGTTCATATGAGTATACCGTCATGTCCTTCGGCCTCGCCAATGCTCCTCCTACCTTCTCAAGGATGATGCATTACATCTTCAACCCCTATACAGGCGAGTTTGTGCTAGTGTATCTGGATGATATTTTGGTGTTTTCCAAGAATGAAGAAGATCACGAAAAGCACTTGCGTCTAGTTCTTGATCGACTCAGAGAGCACAAATTCTATGCCAAGTTCTCAAAGTGCGAGTTTTGGCTCGATAAGGTTCTCTACCTGGGCCACATTATCTCAGCTGACGGTATTGCGGTTAATCCCGAGAAAGTTGAAGCAATTGTCAACTGGGAAGCTCCTCAGAACGTCAAGCAGCTCCGCAGTTTTCTGGGTCTTGCCAGCTATTGCAGAAGGTTTGTGGAGAACTTCTCCAAGATTGCCAAGCCTCTTTCCAACCTCCTCCAGAAGAATGTCAAATACTTTTGGTCTCCCGAGTGTGAAGTGGCTTTCAAAACCCTCAAAGAGAAGCTTGTCTCAGCTCCAGTTCTGATTCCTCCTGATGAATCCAAGCCCTATGAAGTGTTCTGTGACGCTTCTCTTCAAGGCCTTGGTGGTGTGCTTATGCAAGAAAAGAGAATTGTGGCATACACTTCACGTCAGCTCAAGCCAGCTGAGAAGAACTATCCCACACATGATCTCGAGCTAGCAGCTGTGGTACATGCTCTGATTACGTGGAGACATCTGTTGTTGGGCAGAAAGGTCGACATCTTCACTGATCACAAGAGTTTGAAGTACATCTTCACACAGCCGCATCTCAACCTCCGCCAGACTCGTTGGGTCGAGCTGATCCAAGAGTACAACCCCAGCATTGAGTACACTCCAGGCAAGGCGAACGTGATTGCAGATGCTTTGAGCAGAAAGGCATATTGCAACAGCCTTCTTATCAAGCCACACCAGCCCGAGCTTTGTGAAGCTTTCAGGAAGCTCAACCTCCAAGTGGTTCCGCAGGGTTTTCTTGCAAATCTCCAAATTGCTCCTACCTTGGAAGATCAAGTCCGTGAGGCTCAGCTCAGTGATACCATGGTGAAGAAGGTGAAACATGGCATTGCAAAGGGCACTCCAAAATATAAGTGCTTCCGTGTTGATGAGAGAGATACCTTGTTCTTCGAGGACAGACTCGTTGTTCCCAAAGGTGATCTCAGGAAGCTCATAATGGCAGAAGCTCATGACTCTCTCCTTTCCATTCATCCTGGCAGTTCCAAGATGTATCAAGACCTCAAGCAATCTTACTGGTGGACACGCATGAAAAGGGAGATTGCCCAATTCGTGAATGAATGTGATGTATGCAGAAGAGTGAAAGCAGAACATCAACGTCCAGCCGGTCTTCTCCAACCTCTTCCTATTCCTGAGTGGAAGTTCGACCACATTGAAATGGACTTCGTCACTGGCTTTCCTAAATCCAAGCGAGGCAATGATGCTATCTTTGTGGTGATTGACAAGCTTACTAAAGTCGCTCACTTTCTTCCAGTCAAAGAATCAATCAATGCAGCTCAACTTGCAGAGTTGTACACTTCCAGAATTGTGTCCCTACATGGCATTCCTCAAGTGATATCCTCAGACCGTGGCAGCTTGTTCACATCAAAGTTCTGGGACTCCTTTCAGTCCGCCATGGGCACGAAGATCAGGTTCAGCACTGCCTTTCACCCTCAGACTAGTGGTCAAGTCGAGCGTGTGAATCAGATCCTTGAAGATATGCTCAGAGCCTGTGTCATCTCCTTCGGCATGAAATGGGAGGACTGTCTTCCATTTGCAGAATTCTCTTACAACAACAGCTTTCAAGCAAGTGCAGGCAAAGCACCGTTTGAAATTCTCTATGGCAGAAAGTGCCGTACACCTCTCAACTGGTCTGAAACAGGTGAACGCCAACTCCTTGGCAATGATTTGATCTCTGAAGCCGAAGAAATGTGCAAAGTCATACGTGAGAATCTCAAGGCCGCTCAGTCGCGTCAGAAGAGTTACTATGACGGAAAGCATCGTGATTTGGCTTTCGACATCGGTGATCATGTCTATCTCCGAGTGTCTCCGATGAAAGGAACCCAGAGGTTCGGTATCAAAGGAAAACTTGCTCCTAGATACGTCGGTCCTTTCAAAATTCTTGGCAAAAGAGGCGATCTAGCCTATCAGCTCGAGCTCCCTTCCAACTTTGCAAATGTTCATGATGTCTTCCATGTGTCTCAGCTTCGCAAATGCTTCAAGGCACCTGAGCGGATGATTCCGTTTGAGGAGATCGATCTTCAACAAGACCTTTCCTACCAAGAGCATCCAGTTGCAATTCTCGAAGAAACCGAACGCAAGACTCGCAACAAGACCATCAAGTTTCTGAAAGTCAAGTGGTCACATCACACAGACCGAGAAGCTACCTGGGAACGAGAAGATCATCTTCGTTCCGAGTACCCTTCCTTTTTCCAGTCCTAGATCTCGGGACGAGATCTTTTTGTAGTAGAGGAGAGTTTGTAATGCCCCGGATGTAATACTTTCCCTTTTGGGCTTATAATATATCTCCGGCTTCATCTATTTCCTTTTCGGGTTCTTTGTCTTTCGGGTTTTCGTCGTTTTGTTGTGTGAGTGTGTGGCATTCATTCATATCATGTAGACATGTGCATTGCATTTTGTTTGTGTTGTGGGTTGCATCCGGTTCGTGGCGTTTCTTCCCGTTGTCCGTTTCGTGTTCCGGAGCTCCCTCACGTGTCCGTGACGTCCCGTAGGCCTACTTTGTTGTTCGGGCGTTTTTCGTTACCGGTGTGCCGCGAGGTTGTGTTGTGTGTTGTTGTTTTGTTGTGTGCAACCCGCCTCTCAAATCTCGTCTCGTTTGGACTCCGTTGACTTTTCCCTCCGTTGTCCGTGTGGGTCCGAAGTGCCCTTACTTCGTGTCCCGGATATACCCCTGCTGCAGTCTCTTTTCTCCGTCTGGGCCTTTTAAATCATCCCGCGATCGGATCCGTTGGATTCAGATCGGAGGGCTCCTAAACACCCCTAGTCCCAAACCCTAGTCTAAACTGCTATATATAGACCCCTAGTCTATGTTGGCATCCCCTTCTTCTTCCTCCCCTCTCCTTTTCTTTTTTTTTTTCCTTCTTCTTTCAGTTCCAGATCAGATCCCCAAAATAATCCTCTCAGATCCCGAGGGGATCGGCCGAACCTTCCAGTCGCTGCAGACCGAAGCCTCGATCTGGGCGGCGAGGTCAACGCCCAGCGCCCGCCAGGTCGCTCGACCGCGTCGGTCGCTCGACCGCATCGCCGCTGCGGGCTTCGTCGTCCCGCTCGCTTCGCCCGTCGGGCCAGTACACCGCCAGGGCCCGTCGCCTGGGGGACCGCATCGCCGCCGGCCGCGGTGGGCCGCAGCCGCCCCCCCCGGCCCGCTACCTCCCTCCAGCAGCCTCCCCGGCCCGAGCGGGTCGCCTCTCCCCAGGCCAGGTGGGCCTCGCCTCAGACCCCGCGGGTCTCTGCATCGCCCCCGCGCCGCCGGCCCGAGCGGGCCGCCGCCTCCCGCTGCGGATCGGGCCCTCTCGTCCCGCGCCAGCCACCGTGGGCCACCGCTCGCGGGCTCCCTCTCCGGCCGGGCCGCGTCCCCGCGCCGACCGGGCTCCTCCTCCGCGCCCCGTGGGCCTCGGCCACCGCAGGCCCCCCTACTGGGCCGATCGCGCCGCTGCTGTTCCGGATCGGGCCGCCGCCTCCGCGCTACTGTTCCTACCGGGCCGCCTCGCACTGTTCATCTCCGGATCCGACACTGTTCATCCAGATCTGCTAGGTTGTTTTTTTTCTCTAACTCCCCAGATCTGTTAACTGAGAATGCCTACTTTGACCATGCATAACTTTTCACCTGTTGCTCCGTTTTGAGCGTGTGATATGTCCAGATGTTCGTGGAGTTGCCCTCTACGTTTTACCTGTTGTAGTCATGCATGTTAGAAGTCATCTAGGGCCTTGTTTTGCTGTTGCAAGAGTGTATGATGATATAAACTGCTGTTAGGTGTTATTTTTGTGCCACCTTTGACATGTGATATCTTTTAGCTCGTTTGTCCAAACGATGCAAATGACATGTCCACGTGTTCGTCTTGTCACGAACTACGTGTTGTGTGTGATAGGTTGCATGGTAGATGTATTGTTTTCCTTGTTATCATCGTTGAAAGATGCCATGTTCTTATGTTGTGTTTTTACTTGTTATGAAATGCCATGTTGTTGAGCTCGTTGCAATCGGTGTGTTCACCACATTGATGCATGCTTGTGTGTTTCGGGATCACCGTCATATGTTTTTTGATGAGGTGCTTACCCTTTGCCATGTTTAGATTCGAGGTGACTTAAACATGCTCTTTTGATGCTATGGTGATGTTGCTGTTTTGGGACTTAGTGAAATTTCACTAAGTCTGAAATCTGTAACGTTCCGATGCCATGTTCGTGTGATGTTGTAGGACAAAGCATGATAGTTTTGGGGTGGATTTTGATTGTTCCATGAAGTATATATTGTTGTCTTTCCATCCATGTCCTCACATGTCCATTTGAGGTGCTGTAGCATGTTTATCTTTTGCTCTAAACTTTCAATAAAATTCTGCTGCCAGAATTTTATTTCAAAGTTCAATATGTCCAAGATCATTGCTAGTGATCCGTGACTCCGTTGGGGGTGCACTTTGGACCTAGTTGCTGTACATTATATCTAGTTTATGTTCAAGTCCTTTGCCATGCTTTTTGGGTGCTGTAGATTAATTATTTTGTGCTCCCAAGATGCTATGTTGCTGTAATTTGCAGTTTTCGCTCAAATCTTGTTTCGGGCATAACTTTTAGCCCGTAACTCCGATTTCAGCGAATCTTATATCAAACTTGGGTGATTTTCTGTGTAGATTAATAATATCAGGTTGTTATCTTGTTTTGAGGTGTTTTGCTTGAGTGATGTTTTCCGTGCTCCATGTGCTTCACTAGTGCATCCATCATGCATACATGTTTTTCGAGTGCGCATTGCATCGTGTTGATTGGTGCTTGGTGTGTTTGTCTTGTTTAGACCCGGAAGTTGAGCACGAGTTTTCCAACGAGGTTGAGCACGAGGTTTCCAACGAGTTTGAGCAAGAGGACCCTTCTTTCGATCCGAACTTCTTCTCTTCAGGCAAGATGACCGAACCCCGATAACATTACTATCTTTGTCTATTGCTAGTAGTCTCGATCTATAGTTTTGCCTCGATGCCCATGTTCTTCTTGTCAGCCCCCCTACTTGTAACCAATTGCCATGTTTAACCACCCTACCTATGCAAACCGTTGCTTGGCTAAGTACGCTTCGCTCAGCCCTTCTTATAGCGTTGCTAGTTGCAGGTGAAGTGAAGATGCTTGCTCCATGTTGAAGTTTGGTTGGGTTATATCACACTATATAAATGCTTTAATTGAAATCACATATATATTGGCAAGGGTGGAAGGCTAAGCCTTTTGCTTGGTGATTTGTTCCACTCATGCCGTTAGGATCCGTATAAGCCGGTTTTATGTTCCTTGATTATGCGTTCCTAACACGGTTGGGGTGTATGGGACCCCCTCGATAAACCGCTATGTGCTAAGTCTTTTCCAGCAAATCCCAACTTTGGTACTATTTGCCTAATAACAAACTAAACATGCATAAGGGAGTAATTAACCCTCTTTCTTAATCAACAACCCCGGGCCAGTGCTCCACATGAGTGTTGGTCCGAAACGGGGAGCCTGCGGGGCCGCCTTGAGGCAACTCGAGGTATTTGGTATCCACCCGTAGCTTCACCCATCCGGTCGTGTCCTGAGACCTAGATACGCGCGGCTACGATCAGGGTGTCGACACGCCGGGAGGATTTGCTGGATTAGCCTTACCTTAGTTCGGTTTAACTTGAGCACGGGATTCCGGGGATACTCGGGTCTTCCCACTTTGGAGTTGCGACTCCGCGGATCGTGGGCTTGTAATGGGTCAAGTTGGAACACCCCTGCAGGGTTTGAACTTTCGAAAGCCGTGCCCGCGGTTATGTGGCAGATGGGAGCTTGTTAATTCCGGTTGTAGAAAACTTGACACAATGATACTAATACACTACCAGCGTGAGTTCCGTGACTGTCAATTTCCGAATAGGGATTCGGAAGTTGAACACGGAGGGGTTATGTTTGTGAGCTTGTAGCTAGGATCACTTCGTGATCACTTCTCGCTTTGCCTTCTCTTCTCGCTCTCTCTGGCGTAAGTTAGTGCTAGTGCTGCTGCAGACTCTTTGTTGCTCCTTCACCTCACTTCTTTCTTCAGCCTTTCCTCTCCTAAAAGGCTTTGCTAGTTCTGTTACTCGGGAACGGGATTGCTGAGTCCTCTGTGGCTCACAGTTACTTCACACACCAGATGCAGGTCCAGCCGTGAGCTATCCAGGTGATGGCACCGAGCTGGATTGGGAGTACGACGAGGAGCGTAGTCGTTACTACGTGCGCTACCCGGACGATCAGTAGTGGAGACTCTTACTAGGATTCGATCCGCATGTGGTTGTTTTATTTATCTGAGTTTGGTACTTTGACATTTGGATTTTGCCCTTAGAGGGTTGTAGTGATCTTATTGTATGATGTTTGAGACTTGTACTGTTATTCTGTGACGTGGCGATTGTAAGCCAACTATTTTCAGTTTACTTTCCCCCTTTTACATGAGTTGTGCAAAGATTACCAAACTTGAGATCATTCTAGGATGGACTTATGCCTTTAAGTCGTGCCTCGACACGTAGGAGGTATAATTCCATCCTGGGCATTACAAGTTGGTATTCAGAGCCTTCTCCGACCTAGGAGCCCCCACTGTTTGATCGAACCGTTGACGGTTGAGTCTAGGCACACACTGAAAACTTTTTGAGTCCTATATTATATCGGAGAGTAGGATTTCTTTGCTTCTCATCCCCTTTCTCTCTGGTGAGGACTCCTGACGTCTACTCTTGTCTCTCCTATCTTCAAAATTTGCACAAATTTTTTTTTAGGAATCCCGCGAGTATTCTGGGATTGTTTCGATGTTCTTGTGACAAGGATATTGTTCTCGATGCCTCCTGTTACCGAGGAGTTGAGCTTCGGGGTATCACTGTAACAAGCATATCGCGACTGTACTAAATACTTAAGACGGCCGACATCGAAAATCTCCCCTATACGGCCAGTGGCAAGATAACCCCGACATCACCCAGTACTGGGGAGGTAGTTCGGGAGTATTGCCATAGCTTGTTATAGTGGATGCTTTTCGAAGGTCCGAGGTACACAGTTTCCGAGAAAGACTGGTTATGTGTTGAAGGATGGATACACCTGGATGTAGGTTAGAGTTGATTGCGCGGTGCTTCCCGTGTATCCCCAACACCTGATTGCATAACTGGAATCTTTCGGAAAGCTATAGGTGGGTTTTATCCAGTAGATCGTAGGCATTCTTCCAACGAATGCAGGTTAGTGAGTTCGGGGTTCGACATTGAGTGAAGGGGTTATATGACCGAGGTTACTATCAGGAGTTGCATCTTAAAGGGTCCTTGGCTATGCTGATCCGGGGATTGCAAAACCTTTTCGTAACGCGTTCATATGCTTTCAGCACAAAGATGTTAGAACGAAACTCCTCTCTTGTGTTTGTTCCTTTCCGTACCTTGTTGTTTTATTATTTTATCCTTTTGATCTCTATGTGGCTTCTCGTGAAGATGATGTTATCAATTAACTAAGAAATTCATTCGTTCCTCTTGTTCGGATGATTTCATTCGTTCTTATTGTTCGAATGATTATTGTGAAGACTTGTTGCAATTCATTCCATTGATTCAGCTTATTCTTTTTCTCAATCAATTGCTGATTCGTGGTCATCTCTTACAGGATGGCTCCGAAAAGGGTTCCGAATGCCAACCCAGAGGGTGAAGAGGTTCCAGAACGTCCTCCTTCACCTCCTCCTCCGCCTGAGGCTTGGAGAGCAATTATGCAGACTACTGCTCAGAACACTCAGTTGATGATGCAGATGATGCAGCAAATGCAGGCTATGCAAGCTAATCAAGCTAATCAGGGCATTCCAATGAACCAAGGCAACTTCTTCCAGCAGCACCATGCTACCCTCAACCAGTTCTTGGCCAACAATCCTAAAGCTTTCAGTTACTGTGTCGACCCTCTTGATGCTGAGGATTGGCTGACCGATATCAAGAAACATTTTGAGTGCAGTAACGTGAAAGAAGATGACTATGTGAAGTTTGCAGCCTTCCAACTGAAAGATCAAGCAGCTGATTGGTGGCAGCAGTATAAAGACTCAAGGCCGGGTCAAGTGATCTCGTGGGAGAACTTCTGCAGGGATTTCCGCTCGCATCACATTCCTACAAGTGTTATTGAGGGTATGCGTGAGCAATTCCGCAACCTCAAGCAGGGCTCCATGTCAGTCTATCAGTATAATGTCAAGTTCCAAAACCTCGCTCGCTATGCAAAGCAAGACATACCTGATGCAAAGAGCAAAATCTACCAGTTCCGTGGAGGTCTCAAAGATGAACTTCAGCTTGCTCTCACTTTGTTCGAGCCAGACGAATTCGATAAGTTCTATAATATGGCTTTGAAACAAGAAGCAGCTCAGCTTAAGATGGAGGCTTCTAAGAAGAGAATTCGAGATGCTGTTCACTCTACCTCATCGTCTCAGTTGGCTGCGAAACAACAGAAATTCTGGCTTCCTCCTCCTCCAATGATTCGAGCTCCATACAACAACTCCAACAACTTCAACAACTCCAACAACAAGAACTCTAGTGGTCGTGGTTTCTCCCACCCACCCAACCCAAGCAACCAGTCGAAGAAGCAGTTTCAGTCTCAAGGCTCCAAGTCCAGTGGCTCTCATTTCCGTCCTCTCTCTGAAGTGGTGTGCAACAAGTGTGGCCAGAAGGGTCATTATGCCAACAGATGTCCGAATCCGAAGCGTCTTCCTCCTCCTCCTCCTATGAGTTCAGCTATTGTCAAGCATGATCCAAAGTCTGCAAGGGTTAATCTGATGAATGCAGCACAAGCAGAGGCTTCTTCTGATGTCATTCTGGGTAACCTTCCAGTGAACTCTTTTCCAGCTAAAGTGTTATTTGATTCGGGTGCATCATGCTCTTTCATGTCTCAACCTTTTGCATCCAAGTATGATGTGGGCATCAAAAGTTTGCCAAGGGAGTTATCAGTTGTTTCTCCGGGTAGATTGATGCATTCCAGTATATATGCTCCGGATGTTTCTATTCGCATGGGCGATTATCGATTTTTGGCTTCTCCGGTGATTCTTGGTCATTCTGACATCGACCTCATTCTCGGAATGGATTGGCTTTCTCAGCACGATGCTCACATTGATTGCGCTCAAAAGGAAGTCAAATTGACTCATTCTGATGAAGATGTAATTATCTTCGCCTCCAGGGATAATACTATTCGGCTTTTCTCTCTTAATGATAAGGGTGAAATTAATGCCATAGAGCAAATTCCAGTGGTGAACGAATATCAAGACGTCTTTCCAGAAGAACTTCCAGGCATGCCTCCACACCGTCAGGTGGAGTTTGTCATTGAACTCGAGCCGGGCACCGAACCTGTTTGCCGGCGTCCATACAAGCTCTCTTCAGATGAATTGAAGGAATTGAAGAAACAGTTGGATGAACAGGAGCGTATGGGTCTCATACGGCCTAGTACATCTCCGTGGGGCTGTGGTGTCTTATTTGTCAAGAAGAAAGATGGCACGGAGCGTCTCTGTGTTGACTACCGGCCGTTGAACAAGAAGACGATTAAGAACAAGTATCCGCTCCCCAACATCAACGAACTCTTTGAGCAGCTCAAAGGAGCTAAAGTATTCTCTAAGCTTGACCTCCGAATGGGCTATCATCAAATTCGCATTCGCGAGGAAGACATTCCCAAGACGACCTTCAGAACGAGCTACGGTTCATATGAGTATACCGTCATGTCCTTCGGTCTCGCCAATGCTCCTCCTACCTTTTCAAGGATGATGCATTACATCTTCAACCCCTATACAGGCGAGTTTGTGCTAGTGTATCTGGATGATATTCTGGTGTTTTCCAAGAATGAAGAAGATCACGAAAAGCACTTGCGTCTGGTTCTTGATCGACTCCGAGAGCATAAATTCTATGCCAAGTTCTCCAAGTGCGAGTTTTGGCTCGATAAGGTTCTCTACCTGGGCCACATCATCTCAGCTGACGGTATTGCGGTTAATCCCGAGAAAGTTGAAGCAATTGTCAACTGGGAAGCTCCTCAGAACGTCAAGCAGCTCCGCAGTTTTCTGGGTCTTGCCAGCTATTGCAGAAGGTTTGTGGAGAACTTCTCCAAGATTGCCAAGCCTCTTTCCAACCTCCTTCAGAAGAATGTCAAATACTTTTGGTCTCCCGAGTGTGAAGTGGCTTTCAAAACCCTCAAAGAGAAGCTTGTTTCCGCTCCAGTTCTGATTCCTCCAGATGAATCCAAGCCCTATGAAGTGTTCTGTGACGCTTCTCTTCAAGGCCTTGGTGGTGTGCTTATGCAAGAGAAGAGAATTGTGGCATACACTTCACGTCAGCTAAAGCCAGCTGAGAAGAACTATCCCACACATGATCTCGAGCTAGCAGCTGTGGTACATGCTCTGATTACGTGGAGACATCTGTTGTTGGGCAGAAAGGTCGACATCTTCACTGATCACAAGAGCTTGAAGTACATCTTCACGCAGCCGCATCTGAACCTCCGCCAGACTCGTTGGGTCGAAATGATCCAAGAGTACAACCCCAGCATTGAGTACACTCCAGGCAAGGCGAATGTGATTGCAGATGCTTTGAGCAGAAAGGCATATTGCAACAGCCTTCTTATCAAACCACACCAGCCTGAGCTTTGTGAAGCATTCAGGAAGCTCAACCTTCAGGTTGTTCCGCAGGGTTTTCTTGCAAATCTCCAAATTGCTCCTACCTTGGAAGATCAAGTCCGTGAGGCCCAGCTCAGTGATACCATGGTGAAGAAGGTGAAACATGGGATTGCAAAGGGCACTCCAAAATATAAGTGCTTCCGTGTTGATGAGAGAGATACCTTGTTCTTTGAGGACAGACTCGTTGTTCCCAAAGGTGATCTCAGGAAGCTCATAATGGAAGAAGCTCATGACTCTCTCCTTTCCATTCATCCTGGCAGTTCCAAGATGTATCAAGACCTCAAGCAATCTTACTGGTGGACACGCATGAAAAGGGAAATTGCCCAATTCGTGAATGAATGTGATGTATGCAGAAGAGTGAAAGCAGAACATCAACGTCCAGCCGGTCTTCTCCAACCTCTTCCTATTCCTGAGTGGAAGTTCGACCACATTGAAATGGACTTCGTCACTGGTTTTCCTAAATCCAAGCGAGGCAATGATGCTATCTTTGTGGTGATTGACAAGCTTACCAAAGTCGCTCACTTTCTTCCAGTCAAAGAATCAATCAATGCAGCTCAACTTGCAGAGTTGTACACTTCCAGAATTGTGTCCCTACATGGCATTCCTCAAGTTATATCCTCAGACCGTGGCAGCTTGTTCACATCAAAGTTCTGGGACTCCTTTCAGTCCGCCATGGGCACGAAGATCAGGTTCAGCACTGCCTTTCACCCTCAGACTAGTGGTCAAGTCGAGCGTGTGAATCAGATCCTTGAAGATATGCTCAGAGCCTGTGTCATCTCCTTCGGCATGAAATGGGAGGACTGTCTTCCATTTGCAGAATTCTCTTACAACAACAGCTTTCAAGCAAGTGCAGGCAAAGCACCGTTTGAAATTCTCTATGGCAGAAAGTGCCGTACCCCTCTCAACTGGTCTGAAACAGGCGAACGCCAACTTCTTGGCAATGATTTGATCTCTGAAGCCGAAGAAATGTGCAAAGTCATACGTGAGAATCTCAAGGCCGCTCAGTCGCGTCAGAAGAGTTACTATGACGGAAAGCATCGTGATTTGGCTTTCGACATCGGTGATCATGTCTATCTCCGAGTGTCTCCGATGAAAGGAACCCAAAGGTTCGGTATCAAAGGAAAGCTTGCTCCTAGATACGTCGGTCCTTTCAGAATTCTTGGCAAAAGAGGCGATCTAGCCTATCAGCTCGAGCTCCCTTCCAACTTTGCAAATGTTCATGATGTCTTCCATGTGTCTCAGCTTCGCAAATGCTTCAAGGCACCTGAGCGGATGATCCCGTTTGAGGAGATTGATCTTCAACAAGACCTTTCCTACCGAGAGCATCCAGTTGCAATTCTCGAAGAAACTGAACGCAAGACTCGTAACAAGTCCATCAAGTTTCTGAAAGTCAAGTGGTCACATCACACAGACCGAGAAGCTACCTGGGAACGAGAAGATCATCTTCGTTCCGAGTACCCTTCCTTTTTCCAGTCCTAGATCTCGGGACGAGATCTTTTTGTAGTAGAGGAGAGTTTGTAATGCCCCGGATGTAATACTTTCCCTTTTGGGCTTATAATATATCTCCGGCTTCATCTATTTCCATTTCGGGTTCTTTGTCTTTCGGGCTTTCGTCGTTTTGTTGTGTGAGTGTGTGGCATTCATTCATATCATGTAGACATGTGCATTGCATTTTGTTTGTGTTGTGGGTTGCATCCGGTTCGTGGCGTTTCTTCCCGTTGTCCGTTTCGTGTTCCGGAGCTCCCTCACGTGTCCGTGACGTCCCGTAGGCCTACTTTGTTGTTCGGGCGTTTTTCGTTACCGGTGTGCCGTGAGGTTGTGTTGTGTGTTGTTGTTTTGTTGTGTGCAACCCGCCTCTCAAATCTCGTCTCGTTTGGACTCCGTTGATTTTTCCCTCCGTTGTCCGTGTGGGTCCGAAGTGCCCTTACTTCGTGTCCCGGAAATACCCTGTTGCATTCTTTTATCTCTGTCTAGTCCTTTTAAATCGACCCCGCGATCGGATCCGTTGGATCACGATCGTAGGGCTCCTAGCACCCCTAGTCTCCCAAACCCTAGTCTAAACTGCTACATATAGACCCCCTAGTCTATATTTGGGCATCCCCTCCTTCTTCCCCCCTTCTCCACTTTCTTTTCCTTTTTTTTTATCAGATCCGCCGCACTGTTCTTTGGGATCCCGAGGATCCTTCGATCCAGCCGAAATCGCCGCCGACAGCCGCAGCTGCAGCGTCCCGACCGGGTCGCATCGAGCTGACCTGGCGCGGTCAGCGCGCGTCGTCCCTCGCCTCGACCGCGCTTGGGCGCCAGCGCGCAGAGCTCGCCTCGCTGGGCCAGCGTCGAGCCGGCCCGACCGCCTCCTCGCCGCAAGTCGCCCCGCGTCGGTGGACCACTTCCCCGTTTCTGCACGTCACCGAGGCCCCAGCGACCGGCCCAGTCCTTCGTCTCGCCTCCACCGCGCCGCGCTGGGCGCCTCCTCGCCGCTTCTTCGCCGACCGCACGGGCCGGCCCACTTCAGAGGCCTCCGACCGCCCCAGGCCGCGCCGTTCGCCTTCCCCGCAGGCCAGCAGCGCCCCGCTCGGGCCGGCCCTCTCCTCCGGGCCGCCGGCCGCTCGCGCCGCGCGCTCGGGCCGCGCCACCGCGGGGCCTCCTCGCCACACGGGCCGCCACCTCCCTCCGAGGCCCTCCGCCGGGCCAAGCCAGCCTCCGCGCAGCTGGGCCGTCCCGCGCCGGATCGGGCCCAGTTCGCCGCCGCACTGTTCACTGTTCAGATCCGGGCCGTTTTCTTCAGATCCGGGCCGCAACACTGTTCATCCGCCAGATCCGTTTCAGAGGTTGACTTTTTCCCTAAGACCCTGATCTGTTTATCTCTGATGCTAACTTTGACCATGCATAACTTTTACTGTGGTGCTCCGTTTTGTGCGTGTGATATGTCCAGATGTTCGTGGTGATGCCCTCTACGTTTTACCTGTTGTAGTCATGCATGTTAGAAGTCATCTAGGGCCTTGTTTTGCTGTTGCAAGAGTGTATGATGATATAAACTGCTGCTATGTGTTATTTTTGTGCCACCTTTGACATGTGATATCTTTTAGCTCGTTTGTCCAAACGATGCAAATGACATGTCCACGTGTTCGTCTCGTCACGAACTACGTGTTGTGTGTGATAGGTTGCATGGTAGATGTATTGTTTCCTTGTTATCATCCTTGCAAGATGCCATGTTCATATGTTGTGTTTTTACTTGTTATGAAATGCCATGTTGTTGAGCTTGTTGCAATCGGTGTGTTCACCACATTGATGCATGCTTGTGTGTTTCGGGATCACCGTCATATGTATTTTGATGAGGTGCTTACCCTTTGCCATGTTTAGTTTCGAGGTGTCTTAAACATGCTCTTTTGTGTGCTATGTTGATGTTGCTGTTTTGGGACTTAGTGAAATTTCACTAAGTCTGAAATCTGTAACGTTCCGATGCCATGTTCGTGAGATGTTGTAGGACAAAGCATGATAGTTTTGGGGTGGATTTTGATTGTTCCATGAAGTTTATATTGTTGTCTTTCCATCCATGTCCTCACATGTCCATTTGAGGTGCTGTAGCATGTTTATCTTTTGCTCCAAACTTTCAATAAAATTCTGCTGCCAGAATTTTATTTCATAGTTCAATATGTCCAAGATCATTGCTATTGATCCGTGACTCCGTTTGGGGTGCACTTTGGACCTAGTTGCTGTACATTATATCTAGTTTATGTTCAAGTCCTTTGCCATGCCTTTTGGGTGCTGTAGATTATTTATTTTTGTGCTCCCAAGATGCCATGTTGCTGTAATTTGCAGTTTTCGCTCAAATCTTGTTTCGGGCATAACTTTTAGCCCGTAACTCCGATTTCAGCGATCTTTATATCAAACTTGGGTGTTTTTCTGTGTAGATTAATAATATCAGGTTGTTATCTTGTTTTGAGGTGTTTTGCTTGAGTGATGTTTTCCGTGCTCCATGTGCATCTCTAGTGCATCCATCATGCATACATGTTTTTCGAGTGCGCATTGCATCGTGTTGATTGGTGCTTGGTGTGTTTGTCTTGTTTAGAGCCGGAAGTTGAGCACGAGTTTTCCAACGAGGTTGAGCACGAGGTTTCCAACGAGTTTGAGCACGAGGACCCTTCTTTCGATCCGAACTTCTTCTCTTCAGGCAAGATGACCGAACCCCGATAACATTACTATCTTTGTCTATTGCTAGTAGTCTCGATCTATAGTTTTGCCTCGATGCCCATGTTCTTCTTGTCAGCCTCCTACTTGTAACCAATTGCCATGTTTAACCACCCTACCTATGCAAACCGTTGCTTGGCTAAGTACGCTTCGCTCAGCCTTCTTATAGCGTTGCTAGTTGCAGGTGAAGTGAAGATGCTTGCTCCATGTTGAAGTTTGGTTGGGTTATATCACACTATATAAATGCTTTAATTGAAATCACATATATATTGGCAAGGGTGGAAGGCTAAGCCTTTTGCTTGGTGTTTTGTTCCACTCATGCCGTTAGGATCCGTATAAGCCGGTTTTATGTTCCTTGATTATGCGTTCCTAACACGGTTGGGGTGTATGGGACCCCCTCGATAAACCGCTATGTGCTAAGTCTTTTCCAGCAAGTCCCAACATTGGTACTATTCGCCTAACACAACTAAAACCTTTCCGAGGGAGTAATTAACCCGAGGCTTAATTAATTCAACCCCCCTGGGCCAGTGCTCGTTTTGAGTGTTGGTCCAAACTAGAGTCGTGTGCGGGGCCCCCCTTGGCAACTTGGGTTTCGGCCACTGTACGCTGTGCTCATCCGGTCGTGGCCTGAGACGAGATACGCGCGGCTACTATCAGGGTGTCGGCACGCCGGGAGGATTTGCTGGATTAGCCTTACCTTAGTTCGGTTTAACGTGAGCACGGGATTCCGAGGATACTCGGGTCTTCCCACTTTGGAGTTGCGACTCCGCGGATCGTGGGCTTGTAATGGGTCAAGTTGGAACACCCCTGCAGGGTTTGAACTTTCGAAAGCCGTGCCCGCGGTTATGTGGCAGATGGGAGCTTGTTAATTCCGGTTGTAGATAACTTGACACAATGATACTAATACACTACCAGCGTGTGTTCCGTGATTGTCAATTTCCGAATCGGGATTCGGGAGTTGAACACGGAGGGGTTATGTTTGTGAGCTTGTAGCTAGGATCACTTAGTGATCACTTCTCGCTTTGCCTTCTCTTCTCGCTCTCTCTTGCGTAAGCTAGATGCTAGTTGCTGCTGCAGACTCTTTGTTGTTCCTTCACCTCATTCTTTCTTCAGCCTTTCCTCACCTAAAGGCTTTGATAGTTCTGTTACCCGGGAACGGGATTGCTGAGTCCTCTGTGGCTCACAGTTACTTCACACACCAGATGCAGGTCCAGCCGTGAGCTATCCAGGAGATGGTACCGAGCTGGATTGGGAGTACGACGAGGAGCGTAGTCGTTACTACGTGCGCTACCCGGACGATCAGTAGTGGAGACTCTTACTAGGATTCGATCCGCCTGTGGTTGTTTATTTATCTGAGTTTGGTACTTTGACATTTGGATTTTGCCCTTAGAGGGTTGTAGTGATCTTATTGTATGATGATGTTTGAGACTTGTACTGTTTCTGTGACGTGGCGATTGTAAGCCGACTATTTTAAGTTTACCATCCCTCTTTTACATGAGTTGTGCAAAGATTACCAAACTTGAGATCATTCTAGGATGGACTTATGCCTTTAAGTCGGGCCTCGACCCGTAGGAGGTATAACTCCATCCTGGGCATTACACTCGGCCGCCGTCCGCTGGCCTCAGCCCACCTCCCGGATGCGCCGCTCCCCGAGGATCCCTCCGGTGGCCTCGGCCTGGCCAGAGGTGGCCTGTGCCGCCGGGGGCAAGCGCCGGCGTCACGCGGCCAGAGCCTTCCCTCCCCTCTGTTGCGGGAGCGGGAGGAAGGGGATGACCCTGCGGGTGGGCCCCGCAGGTCAGCGACCCCGGGAGGCAGGCCCACTTGTTTAAGTGGAGGCGGCTACGGCGCAGCCCGCCTCCCCCGCGCGAAAGCGCATCCCCGAAAGCCGCCTCTGGCGTGGCCCCCCTGCGCGTGTGCGGCCGAGCCGCTGGGCCAGCCCGCGAGCTATCCACCGCCCTGAGCGCAGTGGAGGGTAAACCCTTATTCCTTTTTCTTTTTCTTTCTTTTCCAGACAACTTCATAAATGCTTAATAAATTCATTTGAACTCCAAATTTGGTGATTCAAGTTTCCAGAGACTCCATAAATCATGATCTACCTATTGGTGCAACATGCACATTATTCCAGAGACATTTCTTTCACTAATATTTATCAAATACCAACATTTCATTTTCTGTGATGAACTTTCGAAAATCACAGAGGGCTCAAATTTGATCCAAATGCAGTGATTCAAATTCCTAGATGCTTTTCATATCCAAACTTAGTTTTGGAACATTTTTATTAATAGTTTCTGTACCCCACCAAATAGTGAGCAATTTCTTCATATTTATCAGCTTTGCAAAATCCTAGGAAATTCATTTGAATTCCAAATCCAGTGAAACCAACTCCTAGATGCTTCTAAAATCATGACTTGTTGATGGGTGCCCTTGCTCATCATTCAAGAATATATTTCTGTACACTTCTTTCAGATCCATAAAACCCTTGATTCCATCATATTGAAATGTTCCAAATTATCCAATGATCCAATGCCTATGAAACCACCTTGGTTATTTTTCATATGACCAGAGGTATCCTAGAAAAGTCCAACTCCCATTTTTAGAGCACTTTTATTTTTGCCTTGTTGTGTTGCTTATTATGATTGTTTCCATCGTTAGTTGACGAAATAAGCGGAGTACTCGGAGATGGACCAGAAGGTTTGAAGACTCAGGAGAATAAGGCAAGCGGCCCTTTGACCATGTTCGAGAAACCTTTTTATGCATGTCTCATAGCACCTTATTATTCAATGCATCGGAATCATGTAGAAGAGGTGACCACTTTGGTTGGTACCTTTGTTACTTTACTATTGAAACTTGCATCAAACATGACCCTACCTTCCTATGAGGGTTATGTGGGTGGGAGTAGATAGATGTATACTATAGTAGTTGGCTACGCAAAATGGGTCAGGGTTATGCATTGAGTGAAACAAGTGTGGTTTGACATACTTGCAAATGACCCAGTGGGTGCCACTAATGCCCCTGGGAGTTGATGAGGAGCTAGGGCACTACTTGGTGAAGAAGTAGTGTGCCGAGGCTTGACGAAAGTGTTGTTTACAGAGATGGATTAGATTTATGTGTGACTACCGTCCCAACCAAACATGCGCAACCACTCTACCCTTATATGGGAAAGGGCATTATTGATTACCTAGGTCGATACTAGCATGGTGCCCGCATTACTAGTGACGGGGGTGACATGAGGTCACTCTCGGGACGGGGTCGTGCTTGGATAGGCGGCCATGACTGTCTTTACAGGGCACCGGACACACCGTTGGTACCCCGTGCTTGTGGTATGTGATGAATATGGGAGCAAGGCTCCAAGAATCTTGAGATGTGAAATGTTTGGCACGGGGCTGTTACCAATCGAGTGGACTCCATATTAGTGTCGTCTAGGGAAAGATAGTGATCGGGTGCTTACCCCGGGTACTTGAGGTACCGCGGGTCGTGGATGACACGGAAGTTCCCCGGATCTTGTGGGTAAAGTGTGCAACCTCTGCAGAGTGTCAAACTATTCGAATAGCCGTGTCCGCGGTCAAGGACAGTTGGGTGGTGCTACTTAGACTATGTCCATAAGTTTCTGGGAAACAACACGATTCAGAGATATTGTTGATGTGATTGTGAGAAAGTCACAATGAGCTTGAGCATGAGTTGATTACAACTCTTTCTCGATATTGATGTCTGTGACCTCCTGATACTTGTTGCAGACACATGCATGTCCATGTTATATGTTGATCATACTTGCATATGAAAAACTAGCTTTCCGCAAAACCGCCAACTTAGCAGTAGAGCCTTGCATAATTATTCTGTCTTCACACTTGGGTTGCTTGCGAGTACATTCAAAGTACTCATTGGCTTGCCACTGGTTATTTTATTGGCCAGGCATGAGAGAACAGGTTAAGATGAAGATTTCTTGGTGACGAGCATGCGAGCTAGGACGCTTCCCAGTCAGAATGCCTGTAGGGTTAAGGCAGATGGCATGGGTCCAAGTTGTTATTGAAGATTTCCGTTGCGACGATATACTCAAGACTTGACCATTATGGTCCTATTTGTGTAATACGGTATGTATGGATGTAAGACTCTTGTTATTCAGCTTCTGTGTGTTCAGTGAGCATTGATCTCTGGGATCACTGTACACGTGCATTCGGTGATCTCGACTTATGAGTCGGGGTCCCCACAGAGCTGGTATCAGAGCCATCCTGACTGTAGGAAGCCTTAGTTAGCATGGTCCTTAGTTAGGGTAAAACTATTTTCAAAACTATTACTAGTTTTCAAAACTATCTATACTTCTCTTCCCTTCTCAGTTTTTCGAAAACTAGGCTATACTTGATCTCTTCCCCTTCAAAACCTTGGTCGCTAAAACCCCTATGCCGTGACCACTGGATTTTCTGTAATCCTTGTGGGTGCACCTTGCCAAACACTCACCCACCTCTTCTGAACGCAAGATTGGTGACACCACGACAAGATGATACCGACAGAAATTACATCCTCGGTGAGTGAGGACATGAAGACCCAGAAGATGGTGCAACCCAAGCCTACGATGACCATGGCATGGGTTGTGCAAAACCATGATATATATCGCTAATAGAGTAATCATGTCACTACTATTGCTGTATCGGCAACCACCGGTGGATGAGAACCTCGCCATTTGGTCCGCCTCACCATAGTGAGCAGGAAAACGGTTCTCTTCATCCCCCGCTCTTGGTGTCGATGTTTTCAACAACGAAACCGACATGTTGGACTCTTGTTATTCAGCTTCTGTGTGTTCAGTGAGCATTGATCTCTGGGATCACTGTACACGTGCATTCGGTGATCTCGACTTATGAGTCGGGGTCCCCACACCCCCGAGTCTTGAGACTACTCGAGGAGTTGGCTTGAGACTCTCCATACTTGGCCGTGATATGAACCGGCATATAGTTGAACAGCGGATTGCTGAAATATGTTGAATTTCTACCGGGTTATAAATGACCCTGCACATTGACCCATCCGATGTAGGCTAGGGCCATAGCTTGATGGTCTCCTTTGCAATTATGAATTTCTGCAGAAGAATTTGCACAAACAAGAGTAATTGTTCTCGAAGAAAATAATAATGTATTAATACAAACTTGACTTGATGGACTTCACCTAATATGTTTTATCAAGAATCATCAGCCATAGAGGTTGCAACCACGATGACAGAGGTGGCGGCTTAAAACGCGGCACCGGGCGGGTCAAGGTCAGTAAACAGTTGCGGCCACTCCGAAGTAGTGGCGGCCAAGAAGGCCGCAAAGATGATACGACGACAGAGGCGTGAAGCGTCGGGCGGCTTAACTGGGCGGCTAACCACAGCAGGGGCGTCTCAACGCGGCCTCGGCGGCTCAATAAACGCTAGTGCAAAAGTGATGTCGGCACGCACCCCTAATGCGACACCTTTGTAATGAATAATGGTCCTGCAAAAAAAATATCACATACCAAAGTAACTGTTCTTTGACAAAAAGGAATATGTGCCAAAATTATACTTAGAGGAATATTACCTGTTAATGTAAACTGAGCCGCGAAGACGGCGGCTCACACGGATACCCGTCAAGTAGCATGGCACGGACGAACACCGGTGCACAATGCATTGTAAAGGCGGTGTGAGCTATACATACATGATACAACCATTGCTCTTGAAGTGAACAATTGTCCTGCATAAACAATATTGTAGACCAAGGCAAAGATCAACTGCTCTTTGATAAAAACAATATGCACTATATAAAATAGTCTGGACGGATCTCACCTGATGCATTTGGACTTTTATGATCCTCAGCAGTGTCCATCAGTCAACCCTGCGCATTGAATATGCAGCTCATAATTCTTCCTTCAGGTAGCCACTCGAGATGCTTCGTCAATAGTTCATGAACTATGCCGCGGGCGACGAGCCAGCTACGACTCTGCAACAAGGGCGGCTCTCAACAGAGGACGGAGGCGACGACGGCGGCTCGAGGAGTCGGCTCAACGTGCGTTCGCGACGGCGGGGTCGTAGAGGTAACTCGGAGCAGACGTAAGGCGGCTTGGAAACAAGGGCACGCGGGCCACCCGGTGGTGAGTATGCGGAGGCGGCGGCAGCTCAGAGTTGGCCACTTGCAGGTGGAGGCGGACGCAATTTTTAAAAGCCTGTGAGAACAGCGGTTTACAGGCGCGGGTGGCTCAAAGCAATGCCAGCGTTGGGACGAACCAGCGGCGGCCTTTGCACGACAGTGGTTGGTGGAGCGAGGCGGACAACGACTGCGGGCGGGTACGGCCAGCGCAAGGTTGGAAACGGCTCGGAGTCGTCGTGCGCCCATGATCAAATCCTCTTCCATGTTGTCGTTGGTTTGACTTTCCTCTCGTGCTGATGTATCAATGGATGGATCAACTTTGCCTTCACATCTGGAACCAGTAGTACTAGTTTTTTTCGCGAAGAAATTAGCACCATAGTACCAATTGATGCCATTTGGACTCAAAACAACGTAATAGTGCACGAGCAGCAAAACTTTGATTGCATAGGTGATTTGACGTTTTGATGGATAATGTGTGACCTTCACGTGGGTACTAAATCAACCATTAATATGAAGTACTCCCTTAGCACTAATCTGATTCTATGTCTTGACGGAGTGCATAGCCACAACAGCAAGGTAGTAATCTCGGGACTTGAAGCGAATCTGCGACTGCCCTGGATGCCATCTTCTTCACACGCGCTGGCTCTCCCGTATAAAATGGCAATCGAACAGTGAAATACTTTGTGTTGGTCTCGGTTTCGCCGGATCGCACGACCGCTTAGGCGGAAATCAACTTCCCTCAGACCGGCGGATCAATAGATTATGTACGGTGGCACGCACGGAACCCTAGCTTCTTCCGATCTCAAAACTCATACTGCCTGCTCCAAAATTAATCATGGTCATAAAATAATAAATTTGTCGGCTCTTTCCTCATCTGATGAAGTCGCGAGGTTCTCCATCCCTGAAGAGATCCCTCGAAGAACTCAACACCACCATGCGCGGGCCCCATGGTGGGTGCCAACTGTCATGGAATTGTCACGGCAGATGTCCTTAGGGTCAGGACTTTAGTCGTGAGGCCAACGCATCTATGTAGTAGCTTGAGAGGGGTTGAGCGGAATCGAGAGACGCAACGCAAGACAAGGATTTAGACAGCTTCGAGCCCCGGGAAACATCATCTGGTAATAGCCCTACATGCTATTTGTGGCTAGGTCTCATTATGATCCTCATGGAGTCGCCGCATAAGCCGGCTCTCCTTATTGTGTCTAACCCTAGAGATTGTTTGTTGTTACCTATCTCTCTTGGGGAGCCCCGCCCCTCCTTCTATATGTTGAAGGGGCGGGTTACATGACTAGTCCTACTACCTCCGTCCGCGATTATAGGTCTGGTAAGCCAGCCAGATGAGTACGATTTTACAAGGCCGCTAGTTGTACGCATGTACTTTTCCTTGATCCGGCCGCTGGACGTGCATTTTATTGGTTGCGGGATGCGCGTGGCTAGCGGCATGCAAAACTCAAAGAGGCAACTGCTGCTTGCTGTAAATGCTAGTAAGTGCTGGATTGGTTGCATGCAAAAGGGAGCCATCCGCTATCTACATGCAAAATTACTAAGCAATTTGATTGGCTATTGCTATTATTAGAAAGTACGCATAATTCGTTATTAATGCTCTGCCTTGGTCTTTGTATTTTGGCTAATGGGCCCAATAAACCCGGAAGGAGGTAGTAGTAGAATTAGGATTACTCTATTACAAGTGGAGTCCTAGTCTTGCTTCCTTTGTAAGGGAATACTCCTTATGCTTTCCTCTTAAACCGGCCCACCATAACATGGGCCGGCCTTCTGGGCCTGGGGCTTAGTCCTCTTTCTGACCCGCCGTCGGGGCCATCCATGAGTCGCCAGGCTCGTGAGTCGTCATACCTGTGAACCGCCAGACCCGTGAGTCGCTAGTCCTCCGGCGGGTTACGATGAAGCGCCCTGTCCGGCCGGGTCATACTTCCGGCCGGGTCATACCGCGGGGTATATCCCCGACACTGATGCTGAGGATTTGGTCAGAAAATGTGATGGTTGTCAGAATTTTTCACAACGAGCTCATGTTCCGGCTCAAGAGTTGAGGATGATTCCAATTACTTGGCCATTTGCGACTGAGGGGCTTGATATGGTCAGGCCTTTAAAGAGATCCAAGGATAAGAAAACCCACCTCTTAGTGGTAGTTGATAAGTTTATTCAGTGGGTTGAAGCAGAGCCGGTTAGCAAGTGTGATGCAGCAAGGGCGGTTCAATTCATCAAGAAGGTGATCTTCCGTTTTGGCTTTACCCATAGCATTATAACGGATGATGGCACTAATCTGTCTAAGGGTGCTATGAAAGAGTTTTGTCAACGAGAGCATATTCGACTTGATGTTTCCGCCGTGGCTCACCCCCAGTCTAATGGTCAAGCAGAATGAGACAATCAAGAGATTCTGCGAGGCATCAAGCCCCGGCTTGTGGTTCCTTTGAAAAGAACGCCGGGTTGTTGGGTGGAGGAGTTACCCTCAGTGTTATGGAGTATCAATACAACCCCCAACAGATCTGCGGGTTACACACCTTTCTTCATGGTCTATGGAGCAGAGGTGGTTCTCCCTAGTGACATTCGTCATGATTCGCCCCGTGTGGCGGCTTATGTTGAAGCTGATAATGAAAGGGCACGTCAAGATGCACTTGACCTGTTGGATGAGGAGCGTGACCTCGCGGCAGTTTGTTCAATGATTTATCAATAAGATCTACGTTATTATCACAGCCGACGGGTCAAAACCAGAACCTTTCAAGAAGGCGACTTGGTGCTCCAGCTTATCCAGGACCAAACTGATATGCATAAACTATCACCATCTTGGGAAGGACCTTTTGTGGTCAGCAAGAATCTCCTTAATGGGTCATACTATCTTATCAACGTTCGAGACCACAAAGACTCACGCACATCGGAGGAGGAGACCCGTTGGCCATGGAATATCGCTCATCTTCGGCCCTACTATACTTGAGCTACCGGCTCTCATGATGTACATAGTTTGATGATGTATTTATTAGCAATAGTATAATAAATCCGGCGTCCCGGATTCAGGGCCTCTGTCGTTTCACTTCTTTGAAGCTGAGTCTTTATCATCGTCTTACATGTTAGCTTAAGAGGCTTGACGCCCAAATTACTTGGACCAAAGAGAGTTGGATGCATAGCACAGCTCAAACATAGGTCCCCAACGAGCACAATTCGTAAGTATGTCACTTGGGGGCTTCATGTTCAAACATAGGTGTATCCACCAAAGAGAACATAGCGTTACTACCCTCTTGACTAGGTTATCTTGTTCAAACATAGGTGTATTCACCAAAGAGGACATAACATTTCCAAGTCATCCTACCTGTATACCAGCTGCCTCTCCATCAGGTAATCATGATTGAACCGCCGAACTCTTAGCAATCAATCTTTTACGGTGTATTTGCCAAAGATCCTGAGCTTGATAAGGTTAAAACGCCGGTTTGTCATGTGAGAGCACGGCTTACAGATAGTCAGGATAGATCCAGGCTCATAAGCCGCCTTCCTTCAAACTGGGATAAATCGGCCTGTGATGCATGATGCAACTTTGACCCCGCGTACTCTTGATAAGTCTATCTTTAAAATAAGACCTGAACTTATCTGGTTTCAAATGTTGATTGGGTCATGTGAGAGCTGGCTCATGGAAAGTGCGTACCTTCTAGTGACCAGCAGGCTAGTTTCATTGGAGAAGAAACTTTGGCTTAGTGGCCTTCAAAAGCCTCGGATTTTTTGATTTTCTATTTTGGCTTTATTTTCATCGCTTTTTTCTTACCATATGGTTTTTAGAAATCGGGCCAAGCTGCCCTATTAATGTCTCATATTTGAAGCATCTTTGGGTCTTTGCAACCCGCCAGGATGGCAGACTCTAAGTCGCCAGAGGATAATAATCTTATGTTTAGAGTTATAGCTCTAAAGACTCTAACTGCATGAAGCTGATAAGCCGACAGTCTAAGCACGCACCACAGGTATGATTCTTTATTTCACAATTGTGTCGACATTGTGGTTAGACCAGCCCTGGTTATGGACTATCCGTCCACAGAGGTGTCAATTCGGTATCATGACCCGCCCGACGGTAAACAGTCAGGGCACTTGTGATCTGTTTGTGTGGAGGGCAATGATCAATCTGATCTGCATAAATCAACGCTATCATAAGCATAAAGTGATAGTTTTCTTAAACTGGCGGATCAGCAGTATTGCGCAAAACAGAACCATGCACGATGGCATAGCAGATTAAAGTTTCACTACCCTATTACATGACTCCGTGAGCCAAACAAGATCAAGTGTTTTCAAAGGATCAAATATATAAACCGCCCGGCGATTCACTCTTCTCAGCCTTGCTAACTTGAGGCTTCTGGATCATCCTTCTCCGGTTCTTCGTCCTCCTCCGCGTCTGAAGGTTTGGTGATGACCAATCGATGCCAGGCATGGCTTGAAACTCAGCTTCATCATCTATAATTTTGGACGGGTCAACTTCAAGGCCGAAAGTATGCTTACGGATGGGAGGGATTAAATCCATCACTTTATAAGCCGGAGTGGGCATCTTCTGATTCTCCATGCTGTAAGCCGGGTGGTATTTTGACATATCCATTTCATTTGCAATCAGGCTGGTCAGAGGACGTATTTCGTTCACACAAGCAGCGAAGTCCTTTTGATCAAATGAAGTCTCATCTTCTTTCAAGCATGGATATCCAGTGGCTACATCAGACGGGTCTAGCTCTGGTAACCATGCCTTGGCCCGGCTCAAAGTTTTCACGGCACCGGCTCTTGCAGACGACCGCTTCCTCTCATCCATCCTAGCAGGTAGCACAGAAAGTTTTTTCAAGACATCTATCAAGAAAGTAGGTGCTTGATTGGTCGGAGAAATTTTGGCCAGTGGACGCTGAGCTCCAGTGTATAGCTGTTCAATAAGTGTGTAAACAGCCTTGAGTTTCACAAGCATATCTTGGTTAAGATTGCTACTCCTGCGACCTGCGTAACTCATAGATTGGTTAGAGACGGTTTATACTATCAAGGGAAAGATTCACTTTTTATGATTAGCAAGGCGACTTACCAAAGATAGCCCAAACCATCTGGGATACACGGTGTTTTAAACCGGTGAGCTCAGTGGTCACCTCTTGAAGAGCCGATTCTGCTTGTTCAACTCACTGCGTCAAAGTAGTCCTTTCTTCAGCCCAAGCGTTTTTCTCCGCCTCAAAACTGGTCTTCAGTTTTTCCATTTCAGCCACGCTAAATCAGAATTTTGACTCAGCTTTCTGGGTCTCAGATTCTTAATTCTCCAGCCGGGTCTTTACATCAGCCAATTGTGATTGAAGTTCAACAGTGGTATTCTGTACAAACACAGAGTTGCAAATACATTCATATCCGAGTTACAGGAATATAAGTCCCAAGCCTTTTGTAAGCAACAACACTTGGCACTTGGGGGCTAATGTCTGCCGAAACATTCTTCATACAGCGGCTCATATAAATAAGTCCCAAGCACTTTGCATGCAAGAATACTTGGCACTTGGGGGCTAATGCATATCGATTGCGTCTTCTTACTCCTATATGATAACCCGGTGGTGCCATAAACAATCACAGCCGGTTTATGGGGGCTATACAGGTAAGCTCTATTTATAAACAATGGTGAATAGGACCGACTCATTCATGCTGATTAAGCCGGCCCTTGGGGACTACAGATGCAATGTTAATTAAAATCCAGTTTAGCTATAATGGTTAAAGTCGGCCTTGGAAGGATTCTACTAAAGATGCTCATGCTTATTCTAAAGTCTATAGCATATTCAGTTTTATCATACCCAGTAGACTTGGGGGCTGGCAGGATGTACATAACTTATTCAAGAAGGAGTTCATACCTCAAATTTTTTATGCATCTGCTTCACCATATCAACTTCAAGATCACGGCTAGCATGTACTTGATTGAGGTAGCCAGAAAGTATTTCCTACTACTCAATTGCGCATAGTGGGTGACGAACCTCACTTTCCGCCTCTCAATGACCTCTTGTTTGGCGGAGTGCTTAGCCAAGACAGTTGGATTTCCCGGTTTTTTAAAGCCAATGTCAGTGATCATCACGTCTTCACTATGCTCTTCTGACGGTTTAAGTGGGCTTGACGATTCAGTATTCAAAGAATTGATATTTGTGTGGTCAAGGGAGATATCAGGAATTTTAGGAGAAACATCATGGGCAAGTTCTTCTGGTTGTTTTTCAGAAGCATCCGATGCTAGGACTTGCTGCTCCGGTTCAACGACTTGAGGATTTTCAGCTGGCTGGGTCACCTTTGCCATCTTACTAGGCTTTTCTTGGCCACTGTACGGGTTATGACAAGTCGGTACAATTATAAAAGCATAAGGAGATTCAGTATAAAAAGTAATTGTTGTTACCCAGGGGCAGTTTTGAAAGCCGGCAGTTGGGTCTGTGATGAGTCGCTGGAGGAAGAGCGAGAAACCTCCTAGTAGTTTGATTTGGAAGAATTAAGTGGCTAGCGAATGAGATCCGCTAGTGGATAAAAAGAGTTTAAGTGCGGAAGGACCTCGTTTTGGCGTTTCCGTCGAACTGGAGTATTCTGTAAGCCGGAGGACAATTCTTCACCTCCGTTGTTCCGAGTCTATTGCCAGTTCTCGTACTGTTGTTGCTTCAAAAGAAAAATAAGGATCCAAATGAGCTAAGGTGTGTGAAAAGCTTACTTTCCGGGTTACTCATCGAATTTTCTGTCTTGGCAAAGGCTCTGAGCCGGAGGAAATAATAGTTACCTCTTCTTCAACTGTCTGGCTGGCCCGCGTGTCATCCTGATAATAATCAATGTCAATAAGATAATTGAAAAAAGAGCCAAGGGAATCAAGAGCTACCTCTAACTTAGAGCTGTCGTTTTGTCAAACATATCAAAGGCACTTGGTTTCTTCTTTATCTTTTTGGCGGTTTTCTTGGCGGCCCTGGCCTTTTTGGTAGCTTCATGGTCATATTTTTCTTCCAGAAATCGGATTCAACCTGTGAAAGTCAGCAAAGTTGAGTTAATAGAAAATTTGAATGATAAGGTAAAAGTAAGGTAAGTTAAGACTCACATCCGGTGGCGGGTTAAGTTTGCAGAAAGGGTTCAGACCCACTTTGCTGCAGTCTCCCAGGCCTTCATTCAGAAGGATCTTTGTCATTTCAGTGATTGCCTCATCATTCAAACACAAGGACATGTGGCGTAATGGATCCTTTGTACCACCCTTGTAAGTACACATTAAGCCGGGTCGGCGACTCAAGGGTATGATTCTCCAAGAAACTCAGGACCGAACCAAGTCAATACCAGTTAACCCATTTCCCAGCAGAGCCTTGACCTTCGCAATAGTGGGGGCAAGCTTTTTACATTCAGCAGCGGTAAGCTTTTCAGGAAGATGATGTTTTGGGTCAAGACGTTGGACACGATAACCCGGCAATGGATTTTCATCAGCTAGAGAGGTATCTTTGCAGTAAAACCATGTTTGGTTCCAATCCTTGGGGTGACTCGGCAAGTGAGCGTAGGGGGAGATGGCATCTCTTCTTCGTTGAATTGAGATTGCACCCAGTTCCAACCTGGGTCCGTTCGTAAACTCATTTTGGCGGTTTAAATAAAAATATTCCCTAAAGAGCTCGACATTGGGCTCCTCTTGAAGGTATACTTCACAGAAGACTTGAAAGTTGCAGATGTTTGACATGGAATTGGGTTCGATGTCTTCAAGATGGAGTTGAAAGAAGTGCAGAACATCTCGAAAAAATTTAGAACCGGGCGATGAGAAGCCCCGATTCATGTGATCAGTAAAAACAATGACTTATTCATCCTTTGGCTGAGGTCTTTCTTTGCCTGGATTAGGGGCGCGATAATGCATGACAGTTTTTGCTCGCAATTACCCGATTTTGACAAAGTCTTTGAGTGTGTCCTCGATGATAATGGAGGGAACCCAGTTACGTGAAGTGTCTGTCTTTGGCGGCATTGTGAAGAAAGAAGCCTAAAGGAAATAAAAATTCGGCCGGTTTAAGTCGATTCAGTAAGCCGGAAGCAAAATATAACAGTACATATTCAGACTGGCGGTTTAAACGGGGCCTAATGATATTGGATAATTATAAGCCGGTGATGTAAGCCGCCATGACGAGCACTGGTATTCATGATCTGATAAGAGCGGATTTTATTAAGTGTTGGGACAAACAGGTTTCACAGATTGGAGCTATAAAATTGGATCTGCAGCAGTTCAGAGAAATGAAATAAAATCTAAACCTAAGGTGGTGGCAGCAGAAAAGTGGGAATGCTCATATGAGATGTGTTGCAATGAGGATATATTCTGATATTAAAAAACAAGTGCTAAAACTGCTACCGCGCAAGATCTGTGTCGTTTTTAGATCAAAACTATGCAATCTAGGAAAGGCAAGGAGGAACGCCGATAAACACCGACGAAAAGGGAAACCCTAAGGCAAATCTATTAAGAGGAAAGGTGACTGATTATCGATGCTGATGAACAGCGGAGGGGCGCCGCGGTATTCTTGTTCGTTCAGGATGATGCAGCGGCCAGAGTTGAAGTAGTGGATGAAGATCGACGGCGTTGGAGCTCGGGCATGCTGGAGCGTTGCGAGGAAGAAGATGAAGACGAGAAGGTAAAGGGGTTAATGAAAAGAGGACCCGTGGCCCTATTTATAAGGCTGTAAGGATAAGTGGCATGCGCGGGAATCGAGGAGACAAGAAAATGGATAAGTGACGGGGCGAGCGCCTTGATTTTTGGAGATTTATTAAAGGAGAAGAATTATTAAGATTTGGGTTGTATGTAATATTGATGACAGGTGACGTCATGGCGGGTTACCGCAATCTCAGGGAAGGACATCATGACTGGTTACAATATCTCACAAGAAGATGAAGAAGGATTTTTCTAAGTGTTGAAGATTGACATGAAAAACTTAAAATCAACCTGGGGCCTAATGTTGGGGATATGACTATTGGATATGACCCGCCCAGGAGGGGCCGGGTTATCCCAATGGCGGTTCATGGACCAAGCCCATAAATATGTTGAAGATGGCGGTTCATGTAGTAGGCTTATTAAAGGGCCCAAAACCCAAGGGTAGCGTATGGCCGGTAAAGTGTAAGCCACCATGAATATGTGACTTTTATCGTAAGGCATGTTAATGAGTCACCGGGCCGGACACGTTTGTATGAGCCGGCCGGGACTCTGTAAGCCGCGGGGCGTCAACCCGTGTATATAAGGGGACGAACCGGCATCGGCTTAGGGTAAGAAACAACAGATCGAAAGCCGGGCTAAGCGTATTCGCTCCCTGGTAATCGAAACCCAAGCAATACCACCTCAAATTGGATTAGGCTTTTACCTTCACCACAAGGGGCCAAACCAGTATAAACTCCTCGTGTCCTTTGTCCCACTTTAACCCCTTTAAGCTAACTATGTCGCAATGGCTCCACAGCTAAGTCCTTCCCCTAGGACATCTGTCGTGACAATTCCACGACACCTGTGACAGAAATGGACATGCCACATATTGTATTGTTGCCATCGAGGATAAAAGATGGGGTTTTCACCATATTGCTTGAGTTAATTCCTTTACAGCATGTCATCTTGCTTAAGGCGTTACTCTGTTCTTTTGAACTTAATACTCTAGATGCATGCTGGATAGCGGTCGATGTGTGGAGTAATAGTAGTAGATGCAGGCAGGAGTCGGTCTACTTGTCTCGGACGTGATGCCTATATTCATGATCATTGCCTTAGATGTCTTCATAATTATTTGCTTTTCTGGCAGTTGCTTGGCAGTAATTTGTCCACCCACCATAATATTTGCTATCATGAGAGAAGCCTCTAGTGAAACCTATGCCCCCCCCGGGTCTACTTTACATCTTATAAGTTTGCCAATCTACTATTTTGCAATCTTTTACTTTTCAATCTATAAACCAAAAACCCAATGATATTTACTTTACCGTTTATTTATCTCCATCTGATCTCACTTTTTCAAATAACCTATAAGGGATTGACAACCACTTTATAGCGTTGGGTGCAAGTTATTTGATTGTTTGTGCAGGTATTCGGCGACTTGTGTGTAATCTCCTACTGGATTGATACCTTGGTTCTCAAAACTGAGGGAAATACTTACTTCACTTTGTTGTGCCTCCCTTTCCTCTTCATGGGAAATACCAACGCAAACTCGGGAAAGTAGCGAAGAAGCAAGATTCCTGGCGCCGTTGCCGGGGAGATCTACGCAAAGTCAAGACCTACCAAGTACCCTTCATTAAACTCTCATCTCTCGCATTTACATTATTTGACATTCACCTTTCGTTTTCCTCTCCCCCACTTCTAAAACAATTTTCGATTTTTTTTGCCTTTTCTCCGCCCTTTTTCCGTTCCACCGTGTGTGAATTTGAGGGAATTTTAGTGTGTAAAGATGATAGTAATGATGGAGGAAACCTTGATGATTATGTCGATAATCATGAAGAACCTACCATCTTACATACGAAAAAAACTCCGCATAGGTAGCGGCAACATTATTGGAAAAGGGGTTATTCAAGATTTGTTTTTCACTTGTGCCGGATCACTCCCTACTTTAGGAGGATGTATTCTCCATAGAACCAATAGCCTCGCGGATGCTATCTCTTTGCTTATAGTTGAACTTGAAAGGCAATTTATTCATTTGCATCCATGCATCCAAAGGACTTTTCTAGAATTTTCTAATATTGAGCATTCTTCTGTCAAGCGTGCCGCTACTATATTTCTAGCCCATGAGTTCAGATTTATTATGAAAGAAGCTAGTGAAATTTTTGCACATTATAAAGTAGATGGTGGCCGTCCTCCCATAGAAAGTATTATATTTAATCAAGAGGACATAATGCATTTGTGGTCTCTTGATCCCGTTGCTTATAATGAAAATTTGAGGAAGAAGGTCCCCACCGAAATTTTGATTGATAGGATTTCCGAACTTAATGATGATTTTGCTATACAAAACAACGGGCTGGGATTCTTTTTAGGAAATAATCTCATGACTTTTTTCCAAAGGAATGCTTATAATGACGAGTTAGTCATACAATACGAAGGGCCGAAGGAGGAACCAATTCCTCCTGAGATCGATCTTGGGGATTCTTACCCTGTTAAATTTAGACCTTTTGATTATTATTGTTTGCCTCAGAGAAAACTTGTTTCGGAAAAAAGGGAATATTAGATGAGTTTTTCGTGATATGCCATGCCACTATTACAATAATACTTAGATCTATTTGCGTTTTATGCCTAGCTAAGGGCGTTAAACAATAGCGCTTGTTGGGAAGCAACCCAATTTTATTTTTGCTATTTACTTTTTGGTTCTGTTTTTTTTAAGTTTTACACATTATTACTTATGTATTAATTGTGTTTTGGTGTTTTAATTAGTGTTTGAGCCAAGTAAGACCTTTGTGATGGCTTACGGTGCTCTTTGATTTGATTTTGCTGAAAAACAGAAACTTTAGTGTCCAGTGAAGAAAATTCAATAATTCACTGGAATGTCGAAACCTTCTGAAAGTTTTACATTAAATTGATACACAAATTTCCCACGTCGTCCAAGTTTTTCAGAATATTTAGAGTTACAGAAGTATGCGAAGTTTACAGATTGCTACAAAGTGTTCTGTTTTTGACATATTCTGTTTTTATGTGTTGTTTCCTTATTTTGATGCATCTATGGCTAGTATCGGGGGGTATGAACCATGGAGAAGTTGGAATACAGCAGATATTACACCAATATGAAATTAGAATAAGATCACAGTAGTACCTTGGGTGGTTATTTGCTTTGTTTTACTAAAGGAGTTCACGAGATTTTCTGTTTAGTTCTGTGTTGTGAAGTTTTCAAGTTTTGGGTAAGGATTTGATGGAATGTGGAATAAAGAGTGGCAAAAGCATAAGCTTGGGGATGCCCAAGGCACCCCAAGGTAAAATTCAAGGAAGGTCAAGAGCCTAAGCTTGGGGATGCCCCGGGAAGGCATCCCCTCTTTCGTCTTCATCCATCAGTAACTTTACTTGAGGCTATATTTTTATTCACTACATGATATGTGTTTTCCTTGGAGCGCCTTGTATGATATGAGTCTTTGATTTTTAGTTTGTCACAATCATCCTTGATGTACACACCTTTTGAGAGGGACACACTTCAACCGTGATTTATTAGAATACTCTATGTGCTTCACTTATATCTTTTGAGCTAGGCAAATTCGCTCTAGTGCTTCACTTATATCTTTTAGAGCACAGCGGTGGTTTTATTTTATAGAAATTGTTGAACTCTCTTGATTCACTTATATTATTTTGAGAGTTCTTAAGAACAGCATGGTTATTTTCTTGGGTTATGAAATTAGTCCTAATATGATAGACATCCAAAGGAGATATAATATAAACTTTCATTTATAGAACATTGAATACTATGTGAAGTTTGACTCCTTGTAAATGTTTTGAGATGTTAAGATGGTATTATTAGAGTCATGCTAGTGGTAGTTTGTGAGGTTAAAGAAATAATTGTGTTAAAGTTTGTGATTCCCGTAGCATCCACGTATGGTCTCCTAACTATGTAACCGAATTGGAGCACTTTGTATTTTGAGTGTTTGTCTTTGCGTGAAGGTCGGGGGCGCGCGATGGTTAACTCCTACCAACCTCAACCCTAGGAGCATGTGTCTTAGTACTTTTCTTCGAGAGCTAATAATTTTTTTCCACAATAAGTATGTGAGTTCTTTATGACTAATGTTGAGTCCATTAATTATACACACTCTCACCCTTCCACCTTGCTAGCCACTCTAGTGCCGCGCAACTTTTGCCGGTGCATGACCCCTCCTTATACAGCCACCATACCTACCTATTATGGCATTTCCATAGCCATTCCGAGATATATTTCCATGTAACTCCACTGTTCCGTTTATTATGACACACTTCATCATTGTCATATTGCTTTGCATGATCATGTAGTTGACATAGTATTTGTGGGAAAGCCACCGTTCATATTTTTCATACATATCACTCTTGGTCTTTGCACATCCAGGTACACCGCCGGAGGCATTCATATAGAGTCATATCGTTGTTCTAGTATCGAGTTGTAATATCGAGTTGTAAGTAAATAAAAGTGTGATGATCATCATTATTAGAACATTGTCCCATGTGAGGTTATCAATAAAGAGGCCAAAGGAGTCTCCAAAAAAGAGACAAGGGTCTGCAAAAAAAGAGGAGACTACAAAAACAAAAAAATGGGAGAAAAAGAGAGAAGGGACGATGTTACTATCCTTTTCCACACTTGTGATTCAAAGTAGCACCATGGTCTTCATGATAGAGAGTCTCCTATGTTGTAACTTTCATATATCACTAGTGGGAATTTTTCATTATAGAACTTGACTTATATATATTCCAATGATGGGCTTCCTCAAAATGCCCTAGGTCTTCATGAGCAAGCAAGTTGATGCACACCCACTAGTTTTCTTTTTGAGCTTTCATACACTTATAGCTCTTGTGCATCCGTTACATGGAAATCCCTACTCACTCACATTGATATCGATTAATGGACATCTCCATAGTCCGTTGATTTGCCTAGTCGATGTGAGACTTTGTCCCTCCTTTCGTCTATTACCACCTTCTATTCCACCATAGTGCTATATCCATGGCTCACGCTCATGTATTGCGTGAAGAGTTGAAAAAGTTTAAGAATGTTAAAGTATGAAAACAATTGCTTGATTGACACTAGGATAGGCATGATTTATACTTTGTGTTAAGAAGAGGGAGCACAAATGACTATATGATTTTGTAGGGATAACTTTCTTTAGGCACGTTATTTTTTAAGCTTCGTAGATTACTTAAGTTTGCTTGAAGTATTATTGTTTTGATATTGATAAACTTCTGTTTTGAGTCTTATGGATCTGAATATTCATGCCACAATAAAGAATATTACATTAATAAATATGTTGGGTACCATTCCACATCAAAAATTCTGTTTTTATCATTTATCTACTCGAGGACGAGCGGGAATTAAGCTTGGGGATGCTTGATACGTCTCCAGCGTATCTATAATTTTTTATTGTTCCATGTTATTATATTATCTATCTTGGATGTTTTATATGCATTTATATGCTATTTTATATGATTTTTGGGACTAACCTATTAACCCAGAGCCCAGTGCCAGTTTCTGTTTTTCCTTGTTTTTGAGTTTCACTGAAAAGGAATATCAAACAGAGTCCAAACGGAACGAAATTTCATGAGGATTTTTCTTGGACTAGAAGACATCAGATGGACTTGGAGTGCACGTCAGGGGAGCTGTGAGGCATCCACAAGGACGGAGCGCGCACCCTGGGGTGTAGGGCGCGCCCCCCACCCTTGTGGGCCCTTCGAGCGTCCACCGACCTATTTCTTCAGCCTATATATTCTCATATATTCCAGAAACATCAGAACATTCATCGAAACCACTTTTCCGCCGCCGTAACCTTCTGATTCCGTAAGATCCCATCTGGAGGCTTTTTCCGGTACTCTGCCGGAGGGGGAATCGACCACGGAGGGCATCTACATCATCACCATTGCCCTTCTGATAAAGCATGAGTAGTTCACCACAGACCTACGGGTCCATAGCTAGTAGCTAGGTGGCTTCTTCTCGCTCTTGGATCTTCAATACCATGTTCTCCTCGTTGTTCTTGGAGATCTATCTGATGTAATATTCTTTTGCGATGTGTTTGTCAAGATCCGATGAATTGTGGGTTTATGATCAGATTATCTATGAATATTATTTGAGTCTTTTCTAAATTCTTATATGCATGATCTAATATCTTAGTAATTCTCTTCAAACTACCGGTTTTGTTTGGCCAACTAGATTGATATTTCTTACAATGGGAGAAGTGCTTTGCTTTGGGTTCAATCTTGCGGTGCTCAATCCAAGTGACAGAAAGGGACATGACACGTATTGTATTGTTGCCATCGAGGATAAAAGATGGGGTTTTCATCATATTACTTGAGTTAATTCCTCTATAGCTTGTCATATTGCTTAAGGCGTTACTCTGTTCTTATGAACTTAATACTCTAGATGCATGCTGGATAGAGGTCGATGTGTGGAGTAATAGTAGTAGATGCGGGCAGGAGTTGGACTGCTTGTCTCGGATGTGATGCCCATATTCATGATTATTTCCTTAGATGTCTTCATAATTATTCGCTTTTCTGTCAGTTGCCTGGCAGTAATTTGTCCACCCACCGTAATATTTGCTATCATGAGAGAAGCCTCTAGTGAAACCTATGGCCCCTGGGTCAACTTTACATGTTATAAGTTTTCTAAACTACTATTTTGCAATCTTTTACTTTTCAATCTATAAACCAAAAACCCAAAAATATTTACATTACCGTTTATTTATCTCCATCAGATCTCACATTTGCAAATAACATAGAAGGGATTGACAACCCCTTTATAGCGTTGGGTGCAAGTTGTTTGATTGTTTGTCCAGGTATTTGGCGACTTGTGTGTAATCTCCTACTGGATTGATACCTTGGTTCTGAAAATAGAGGGAAATACTTACTTCACTTTGTTGCATCTCCCTTTCCTCTTCAAGGGAAATACCAACGCAAACTCGAGAAAGTAGTAAGGAAGCAGGTGTAACCACTCGGCCAGTGGCTCAGGGGCTACTGCATTGATGATTCAATGAAGAAATTTAAAGCGTAAACCAAATTTCTAGGAGATTATGATCCTTAGGTTGGTTGGCCGAACCCAACCTGATTCTCGGGAGCTATTGTGCACCGCGTTTCCGCTCCTAAAGTATGTTGTTGAGGAAGGATTTGATCCTCATGTCGATTTCATGAATTAACCCGAGCCTCGGGGGCTACTCGAATAAGCGGTTTTATGCCATCCCTCAGGTGCATATCGCACCTTTGAGCCGACACGCACCTTAAGGGCTATTGGCTATACATCTCGATAGAGAATAAATCGAACCAATCGGAAAAATCCATAAAAAATTAGCCCAAGGTCGAGGTGGTGCACCACCTCGGAAGCAGTCCAACATAAAGCTCGGATGCTAGTGGTTGGCTCCACAAAGGGCTTTTTCGTTATTAAGCTCGGCTGAACTCTTGCAAGTTTTTCAAGAGTGAGGTAATATATGACACCTCAGATGTAGATTGATGTTGGAGCTTGGCTGCAAAAAGACACCTGGGATGTAGTCCGACATTGGAGTTCGAACGCAAGAGGACACCGCTTGATGGGAAAAACTTTGAACCCGAGGTGCGGTGTAAAAAATAAGAAGGTATTGATAAAAGCAAGGAACTTAAAGGGGCTCCTCAGATACCCGGCGTGTGAACTCCTTGGATACCCAATGTGTGAACTCTTCGGATACACATCGGCGATCCTCAAGATCAGAGATGAGAAGATTTGTTGAACCGGCTTTCAATAGCGGCGATCGAAGACGAAGAACAGATCGGAAGAACCGAGGAGCGTCCCCAACTTGAAGACCGGTTCAAGGACCTACTTATGGAGTTCTGGACTAGGGGGTACTCACTACATCATCTCCCGACTAGGTGGTTCAGGCCGAGGACCCCCATGGTTGTTCACTGATGGGCCACTTCGGGTAGCCCATGATGTATACAAGGAAGGTTCCACAAGACTTGACGCAGAAGATGAGGACTCCTCTAAATCCTAGTCCCCATGTACATTATATATGCCAAGTCTAGACTAGTCAATAGATCATATTCCTGATCATCAGAATTATAAACAAAAATCTCATGGTAGATACATGTACTCTGTACTATCTTTCATATCAATACAATCAAAAGTGAGGTGTAGGGTATTATCTCTTCAAGAGAGCCCGAACATAGGTAAAATCATATTTCCATGTTACCATCACCCTAAGACGCCTATATTAGGACCCCTACCTTGAGATATGTCGGATTTAGCACCGACACTAAGGTCCTTCGGGAACAACTCCCGCGGGTTCATGAAGAAGCCTCCCGTGGTAAATTCCCCCTCTGACAGAGTGCCGGAACAAGCCTCCAAATTTTATCTCCTCAAAACAAGAGCTGGTGATAGTGGAAAAAATCAGAGAAAATTCTGTGAAGGGTTTCGCAAAATATGGAATTTATAGGTGGAAGATTGGGCAAAAGGCGGTGCACAGGGGCCTCACACGGCCTTGGGGAATGGGAAAGCCCTAGGCCTTGCCCCATAGCCATGTGGAGGCCCCGTGGGTCTTCTCGCCAACCTCTAGTGCTTTCTAGAGCCTTAACAATCTGAAAAAATTGTGTTAAATCCTCACTTTTCTTACCTCAATAGATATTGATTTTCTGAAAATTCAAAAACCTATAGAGAACCGTAACTAACACTGGGCACTAAATTAATAGGTTAGTCCAGAAAATAACATAAATTGTTGTAAAAATTATTCTAAAGTGATAATATAGTAGCACGACACAATCAAAGGGCCCTGATAAGAGCAATTTCACCCTGCCTTTTTTATGCCAAGTCTATTTACCCGAGGATGACAACTTTAGTTGTGAAGCATGTCAATTTTCTGTTTGGATGGCAAGTTTCACTTCTTTTGGGTTTTTTTAGATCATAATTTTAGTTATAAAAATGTCGGGCGGTGTTACTTCGTGCCACACGTGTGGCACTTACCATTTGGGCAATCAAAAATTATAGATACGCTTGCGACGTATCAGGTACCCAGTGAATTGTCTTATTGTGTGCAGGTGCTCGTAATTGAATGGTTAGAAGAACTCAACAGATTGATACCTGATACGTCTCCAACGTATCTATAATTTTTTTATTGTTCCATGCTATTCTATTATCAACTTTGGATGTTTTATATGCATTAATATGCTATTTTATACTATTTTGGGGACTAACTTATTAACCTAGAGTCCAGTGTCAGTTTCTGTTTTTTCCTTGTTTTTGAGTTTCACGGAAAAGGAATATCAAATGGAGTCCATACGGAATAAAACTTTCGCGATGATTTTTTTTGGACCAGAAGACACACGTAGGACTTGGAGTCCAAGTCAGAGAGTCCTCAAGGCGATGACAAGCTAGGGGCGCACCCTAGGGGCGCCCCTAGGGCTTGTGGCCCCCTTGGAGACCCCTGACCCCCTTCCTTGGCCTATATATTTAGAAATATTACAGAAACCATTGAAGCATCCACAAATATAATTTTTCACCACCGCAGGTTTCTAATCTCGTGAAATCCCATCTGGAGGCCTTTTCCGGTACTCTGCCGGAGGGGGATTTGATCACGAAGGGCTTCTACATCAACCTTGCTGCCCTTCCGATGATGCGTGGGTAGTTTACCAAAGACCTACGGGTCCATAGCTAGTAGCTAGATGGCTTCTTCTCTTTCTTTGATCTTCAATACAATGTTCTCCTCGATGTTCTTGGAGATCTATTCGATGTAATCTTCTTTTGCGGTGTGTTTGCCGAGATCCGATGAATTGATGATTTATGATCAGATTATCTATGAATATTATTTGAATCTTCTATGAATTCTTATATGCATGATTTGATATCTTTGTATTTCTCTTCAAATTATTGGTTTGTTTCGGCCAACTAGATTGGTAGTTCTTGCAACGGGAGAGGTGCTTAGTTTTGGGTTCAATCTTGCGGTGTCCTCACCCAGTGACAGAAGGGGTAGCGAGGCACGTATTGCATTATTGCCATCAAGGAAAAAAGATGGGGTTTATATCATATTGCTTGAGTTTATCCCTCTACATCATGGCATCTTGCTTAAGGCATTGTGTACTCTATTCTTATAAACTTAATACTCTAGATGCATGTTGGATAACGGTCGATGTGTGGAGTAATAGTATTAGATGCAGAATCGTTTCGGTCTACTTGTCACGGACGTGATGCCTATATTCATGATTATTGCCCTAGATATCGTTATAATTTTGCGGTTTTCTATCAATTGCTCGACAATAATTTGTTTACCTACCGTATGCTTTAATTCAAGAGAGAAGCCTCTAGTGAAACCTATGGCCCCGGGGTCTACTTTACATATATTATTTTCAGATCTATAAAACCAAAAACCCAAAAATATCTTGCTGCAATTATTTTGTGTTTACTTTATTTTGCTTTATTACTTTAGTTTTAAATCTATCTCTATCAGATCTCACTCTTGTTCGTGACGTTGAAGGGATTGACAACCCCTTTTCCACGTTGTGTGCAAGTGTTTGTTAGTTTGTGCAGGTGCATATATTGGAGACTTGCTTGTACCTCCTACTGAATTGATACCTTGGTTCTCAACTGAGGGAAATACTTATCTCTACTTTGCTGCATCACCCTTTCCTCTTCAAGGGAAAAATCAACGCAAGCTCAAGAAGTAGCAATACATTAGTTATCAACCAACGAGAAACTTGTTGCATGACGCAAACCCTTGCTCTTCACGGCCCAATGTGATATTAACCAGACATGAAAACTGTTATGACCGGGGTAACTTATACTCGTAGGAGGTCCACTGGGCAGGTTTAGTTAGGGGCTTATCCCAGAATTTATCTTATTTTTATTAGCATCGCGGTTATATAAACAAGATGTAAGACTCTTTTGGAGATTAAACAATAAGACAATTCTATTGCTCGGCTCCCAGAGGAGCCGGAACCCTAAACCCTAGCCGCCTCCTGTCTCCACTGTCGCCTCCTCCCACGCGCACGATGGCGCCCAGCCGTCGGCGACCGCGTGCCCGACCGCGCCCAGCTTCCTCCTTCCCCTACAATCTCCGCCCTAGAACCGGCAGAACCCTAGCTCCTAACACCTTGGTATCAAGTAGCTCAGCTCCGATCATGTCTTCACCGCCGCCAATTCCGCCCCTCCCGCTGCCGACCTCCACCACCGCGTCGCTGCCCACCCCCACCGCGTCGCCACCCTCCCCATCCGCGCCGCTGGTCTCCGCCTCCGGCGCACCCATCGTCCAGCCACCGGCGCCCTCCACAGCGCCGCTTTGCACCGTCTATACCCTGTAGGAGGTCATCGGCATCCTCCACGACCTCGTCACAACTGTTCAAGGGATCCGACAGTACTTGGTCAGCCCCTACGGGCTGCCGCCACCCTAGCCGCTGACCGCCGCCATCGGCCTGTGGGCCATGCCGTGGTACTCGCTACATGCATCGGCGTCCGCGACGTTCGCTGGGCCGCTGCTGCACCAGCTGCAGCTGCAGCCGCCGGCCGCCACCGCCCCGTAGTGGCCGCACTAGCCGTCACCGGCCCTCGCGGCGCCCCCCGCACCGATCGCCGCCGATGTAGGCCCCCCGCAGCCCGGCACTGGGCCGGCTCCGACCACGCCAGGAGGCGTCCCGATCCAACAGGTTCGCTTCCCACCGTCACTATCACCGATTCCGGCCTGGATGTCCGGGTCCTAGCCGCCGCCGGTCTACACTACGGCCAGGGACCAGTCGGCGCCCACCCTACCGTACGGTGCTCCGTACAGCTCTACGGGTCCCTACGCAGGCCGCGCCGACCCGCTGTTCCACGAGGGATCATTGGTCCCCACCGACCAGGCGCCACCATCCTCGCTGCTCCGCACCACCGAGTCGTTCGGCCACGGCGGTCATCCCCAGACACCGCCATGATTCGCCAAGATCGACTTCGCCACCTACGATGGGACTGAGGACCCCCACAACTGGCTCAACCAGTGCGAGCAGTTCTTCCGCGGGCAGCGCACACTCATGTCGGAACGCACCTTGCTCGCCTCCTACCACCTATGGGGCGTCGCACAGACATGGTACTACGCCCTCGAGCAGGATAAGGGCGGCATGCCCCCCTTGGGAGCGCTTTCGCGAGCTATGCCTCCTTCGCTTCGGGCCGCCGATCGGCGGGAGCTGACTGGTGGAGCTCGGTCACCTTCCCTTCACCTCCACGGTGCAGGATTTCACCGACCGCTTCCAGGCCCTGGCGTGCCACGCACCGGCTATGACAGTGCAATAGCGGGCCGAGCTCTTCGTGGGGGGGGGGCTTCTTGAACACATCCGCGTGGACGTGGAGCCGCGGGGACCTCCAGACAGCCATGTACTATGCTCGCGCCTTCGAGCGTCGCACGCAGGCCTTGCAGCAGGCGCCGCCGGCGCGAGGTGGCCGCCAGGACGCCAGATCACCCCCGACAGCACCTATACCGGGTCGGGTGCCCCCGGCCGCTCCAGCAGTACCCACTCCGGCCGCGACGCGGCCCTTCTGTCGGCTCACTTAGGCCAAGCAGCTCGAGCGACGTCGTCAGGGGCTTTGCTATAACTGCGATGAGCCCTACATGCCGGGTCACGTCTACCCACGCCTGTTCTACTTGGAGACGGCCAACTATGTTGAGGAGGACACTCCCGCCGATGGGCTCAGTGAGTTGCCGCCTCCAACTGCTGCGGAGGCCGCACCCGCGCCCGGTCGAACGACGGCGCTTGTGGTCTCACTCCATGCGCTTGCCGGTACCCGCGGTGAGCCGACGATGTTGTTGCCAGTGATGATTCATGGTGAGCGTCTGGTGGCCCTCCTAGATATGGGCTCCACGCATAACTTCCTGCCCGAGGCTACCATGTGCTGCTTAGCGCTTCAGCAGACAGGTGGGGAGCAACTCCTGGTCACGCTGGCTAACGGCGACCGCCTCCGGTGCCATGGGCTGGCGCGGAACGTGCCCATCACCATCGGCGACGAGCACTTCACCATCACGTTCGCCGGTATCGACTTGGGCTGCTTCGACTTCATCATCGGTGTCGACTTCTTGCGGACTCTCAGTCCCATCCTTTGGGACTTCGACTCTATGACGATGACCTTCTGGCGTCTGGGTCGCCCCATCCGGTGAGAGGGCATTGGGGGCGCCTCACCAGCGACACCCAGCTTCAACTGGCCGCGACCGCCACCAAGCCCGAGCACCCACTATTGGATCACCTCCTGCAGTAGCACGGCTGAAAGATCGTGGATGTCGCCTAGAGGGGGGGTGAATAGGTGCTTTAAAATAATTACGGTTTAGGCTCGAACAAATGCGGAATAAACCTAGCAGTTAATTTGTCAAGCACAAAACCTACAACAACTAGGCTCACCTATGTGCACCAACAACTTATGCTAAGCAAGATAAAAAACTAGGTGATAGCAAGATATATGACAAGAAACAATATGGCTCTCACAAAGTATAGTGCATAAGTAAATAGCTTGGGTTAGAGATAACCGAGGCACACGGAGACGACGATATATCTCGAAGTTCACACCCTTGCGGATGCTAATCTCCGTTTGGAGCGGTGTAGAGGCACAATGCTCCCCAAGAATCCACTAGGGCTAGCGTAATCTCCTCACGCCCTCGCACAATGCAAGATGCCGTGATTCCACTAAGGGACCCTTGAGGGCGGTCACCGAACACGTACAAATGGCAACCCTTGGGGCGGTCACTGAACCCGTACACTTTGGCAACCTTTGGGGGCGGTCACCGGTACCCGTCAAATTGCTCGGGGCAATCTCCACAACCTAATTGGAGACCCCGACGCTTGCCCAGATCTTTATACCACAATGATTGAGCTCCGAACAACACCAACCGTCTAGGGCGCCAAGGCACCCAAGAGGAACAAGCTCTAGGGTGCCCAAACACCCAAGAGTAATATGCTTCTCAAACTTCACTTCCACGTATCACCGTGGAGAACTCAAACCGATGCACCAAATGCAATGGCAAGGGCACACGGAGTGCCCAAGTCCTTCTCTCTCAAATTCCACCAAAGCAAATAATGCTAGGGAGGGAAAAGAGAGGAAGAACAAGAAGGAGAACACCAAGAACTCCAAGATCTAGATCCAAGGGGTTCCCCTCACCTAGAGGAGAAAGTGATTGGTGGAAATGTGGATCTAGATCTCCTCTCTCTTTCCCCCCAAAAACTAGCAAGAGTCCATGGAGGGATTGAGAGATAGCAAGCTCTAAGAAGTTCAATAATGGGGGAAGAACATGAGCTCAAAGGATGAGGTTCATTGGGGAAGAAGACCCCCTTTTATAGGTGGGGGAAAATCCAACCGTTACGCTCACAGCCCGCACAGAGCGGTACTACTGCTTCAAGGAGCGGTACTACCACTAGGGCGGTAGTACCCCTTTGAAAAACAACAGCGATGAGGCAAAAAGGCCACAAGAACCGTCGGAGTGGTAGTACCGCTTGATCTCACGGTACTACCGCTAGGGGTAGCGGTACTACTGCTAAGGGTAGCGGTACTACTGCTTGCGAGCGATACTAAAAAATTACATCCGGGACTACCACCGCAGGACTTGGGACAAGTTTTTGGTCCGGAGCGGTACTACCGCTGTAGGAGCCACGGTAGTACCGCTCTGGAGCAGTAGTTAAAAATTACATCCGCTCCAATTCGCGATAGTACCGCTGCAGCCTTTTCAGAACACCAAAACTGCCACAACTTTTGCAAACGGACTCCGAATTCGATGAAACCAAGTTTGTTGGAAAGCTAGCGACAAGGTGAACACAATCTTGAAAGAAATATAAATAAGAAGCATATTAGAAAAGGCCCGTAAGAAAATGGTGAGAACCCTTCCTCGGATAAGACCGGTAAAACCTCCAACACCGAAAACATCATAGAAGACGCATGTGAACTCCGTTTTCGATGAACTCAAGCTTGTCATCAAGATGACCATAAGCTCTAAGACTCACAAAGAGAACCAAACAAGAACCAAGAAACATGATGCAAGGATGCAATGGTTTGAGCTCTCTATGAATGATATGATCAAGCTACACACTTAAGGGCCCCCCTTGATAGTACGGCGAACGATCCTATAACCCGGTCTCCAAACTACCACCATGAGACCGGTAAAATAGAGAACCTATCAAGGGCAAACCTTTGCATTACAGAAAGTCCACTTGAGCTAGATGTATACGATCTTGACTTCCTCAAGTTGGACCACCTTTCTTGATTGTGTTGGCTCAGTGAAGACTAGTAGATTGCTCCCCCATACTCCACTATGGGTGAGCCACTCTTCGGCATATCTTCACAAGTCCATTGTCACCACAATGGACGGCAAGCTTCAAGCACTTGATCTCCTCGTGATGCATCACTTGAAGTTGCACACCGCAACCTAACCCCACAAAGAACTCCCACGAAGACCATGGGTTAGTACACAAAGCGTAATTGACAATGCTTACCATACCAAGGGATCACTTGATACCTCTCGGTACATCTTCTACGCTTTGTGTGTTGATCAACTTGATTCACTCCTTCACTTAGTCTTGATCAACCTTGAATCTTTCCAACTATCTTCATTTGGATGATGTCTTGAAGGTAAACATGAATGATAGCACACTCTTCTCCTTCAAGACATGCTTGCAATAAGCTCAACACTCACAAGACCAATCTTTGGATAATTCCTTAATAGCACCTTGGTCATCACAAACTCTCCTTGAAACCAACACATTGACTCCAAGAAAATCCTATGGACAAACCCTTCAAATATAACTCAAGGCAACCATTAGTCCATAGAGATTGTCATCAATTCCAAAAACCAAACATGGGGGAACCGCATGTTCTTTCAATCTCCCCCATTTTGGTAATTGATGACAATCACTTTCAAGAGAGTTTAAATAAGGAATTATGCATCACCATACCATGCAACAATAATGTATGCGCATGAGATGCAAAAGCTTAGGAACAAAACCAAAGCAATAAGGGAGGAAACAACTCTCTAAACTTCCTCCCAAAACTCTATGAAACTTCCCCCTCTTTGGCATCGATTGCCAAAATGGGCGAAAAGCTTAGAAGGCCAATTTAAAATGTGTTCCTCCATAAGTTGTGTATTTCTCAACAAGGGAGTGGAATGCGATACACATATCCAACGGTAAAAACTTGGAGGAAGACAACTTATATTTAGGCTCAAAGATTGCAAAAGAATGATATGCCACAAAGGCATAACAAAGGGAGAGACACGCAATCAAGCAATCAAAGGATACCAACTGAAGCAAGCTATCAAAAGATACCAATTGAACCAACTAGACCAATTATCCTACCTGCCACATGAATGAACGATATTATGATATGAGCAAAGGAGTGTTCTAGAGAAACTAGAAAAGCTCCCCATGATTTGTGCACAATTTAGTTTTGTATTTGGATACAACGAGCACAAAATAGGATCGTCACTCCCCCAAGATCAATAGAACCTCCCGACATAGCAACGGAGTGTTCTAAAGACATTGGTGAAGCTCCCCATAATTTGTGCACTCCTTAGAATATTTTCATTAGGATGCCAAGTGCACAAAATAGGATCATCACTCCCCCAAAATCAATAGAAACTCACACCAAGTGCGAGTGAGCATGAAGGAAACAAAGCCTAGCACTTGCAACAAACAAATGGTTGAGCAACATATAACAGATGCAACTTGGAAATAGGCTCAACCAAAAAGATGTGTGTGAGTCATGGCAAAGCACTTGAGAAGACTAATATGAGGATGAGCATTAAGCATCAACATAGTCTTTAATAGTTGAGATACAAGGTGCATGACATGTCCTTCCCACACACACCTAGCAAATGGATTCACAAGCTCATTAAAAAGAGAAATATTAACCAAGCTTGTGACAACCCATGGTGAATATAGAAAATGAAAGCCTCATCAAGACGAGGGATACCAATTAAATGGAAAGCTTTGTCAAGACAAGCATGAGGAAAATGATCTTCACCACAAAATTGTGCATCAAGATGCAACGATATAAGATCCGCACTCAAGACACACACCTTCAGGGAGCCACCAAAGAAATAATACAAGAAAGGCAAGGTGGACGTGAAAGAAAAAGGATATCTACTAGATATGTAATTTCTCTCAAGTGTATAAGATTCTAGGTAGATGAAAATCATGATGATATTAATCCACAAGAAGGATGTACACAAGAAATAATTACAAAATGGAAAGAAAATGATATCCACAAGGAAGTCATAAATATACCAATAAGATATTTGCTTGAAAGCATAGCACATGGCTAGATATGGTCTTATTTTATACAAATGAATTCCGACCACACGAACATCAAAGACATCACAACTAGCAACAAAAGATCATTGTTGGGATGCTTTGAGAAAGGAAACAAGTATCTCTAGAAAGAATGAATTACATGCCATGATACAACCTACACAAGGTTGATGCAAGAAATTTGTGCATGAAGTAGATGATGATACTTGTTACCGAGATACCATTGGAAGGATGTAGTAGATACCAATTGAAGGTAGATAGTAGTTCATTGATCATCCTAGCTTGACTCCAATAGGCACATGGTGACACCACCTTCCTTTTGAAATAGCCGAGCATCCAATGCATCTCCAATTGTACCTAGAACAACCACACAAACACAATGGTACCCAAACTCATTGGGACCAAAGAGTTAGAAACACAAATATATAGGACAAACTCCACATACATATGTGCCTATATATATGAAAATTAATTTCATGCACATCTCATCCAAATTTAGACTCGGTGAAGTTTACACTATATATTGGGTCAAAGAAAGAAAACATGCCAAAGAAACTACATGAAGTAAATATGCATGCTCAAGACTTTCAAGAAATGATACCAAATGAAAAATAAATACCAAGTGAAGATAGGATACCAAATAGAGAAATCATCACTTGGAAGATATCATTAAAAGATACATCAAGGAATGAGATATCCATTGACACACTCAAAAAGAAAGATATCGAACTCCCAAAAGAGAGGATGGTTCCAAACACACCAAGCCCTCTATAAAGTTTCATGATTGCACAAAGTACCAAAAATAAACGGCTTGCCTTCCACCAACACACACTTGAAATGGATCACAAGATGAGTGTTCTATAGAAAATAGGATAGCTCCCCCAAGAGTTATGCATTATAGAGAATTTGCATTTGAATACAAAATGCACAAGATGGGATCACCACTTTCACTATATCTAGAAAACAATAGACAAGATCAAGAAAACAAAAAGATCCACAAGTGACACGGAAGACAATGGGAGTTAATACAATCTTGGCAATAAACAAAACCAAAAGACAATGTAAAGATGATCAATAAATTCCACCACATAAATGATTACCAATTGTCAAAGACAGAAGGTATTTGGAACTAATTCCCGGTGGTAGATTGCCAACATATCCAACATCATCTTCACACCAAACGCAAAACCAAATTTGCAACTTGTAGAGCTAACATGCCACCTAGGAACAACATAATTTATACTATAAACTCTAGGTGACAATATCTCAAATTTACACATTTTCTAGGCTTGTAATATGCACATGGAATATTACTCCCCCATAATGTGATACCAATGAAAAACGTACCAAGATGCAAAAGAGAACCAACAAGAGATAATTAATGGAACATTTAGAATTTGAATTTCCCATGAAAAGACATACCTCATAGAGACTAGATAATCTTGTAATATCAATACTAGATGGTATTCCTCATGTACACACATTTATAGGATTGTGAGGTGCACAAAGCACATCATTCCCCAACAATGGGATGTTCCATCAATCTCTCACAAGAGCCAACTAAGATAAAAGCAAGACGCACAAAGGCTCAACGCACGACACACACATACATGATGTGCAAACCAATATACACATACTTGATTTCTCAAGATACGCAAATTGGACACACAACATATACAAACACATGCAAGGAACAAAACCAAAACATGCAAAGGGGCAAGTAACTTTCAATGTAAACAATTTAAGCATGAGTTACCGCAAGGAGGAACATTGGATATAAGATAGAAACTTGATAATACGAATGACTTGGCTTGAGACAATATGAATGATGAAGACCCCTTAATTCTAAATAATGTAGCCAAGTCTCCAGTGCCCTCCAAAACACCTATTGATCAAGTTTGAGCTAGTTGGTCCCCAACCAAGTTGGGTCCTAAGAGGTTAGTCACAATAGGCTTGGCTACCCAAATGGTTCTTTTCTTGACACCACTTTGAGTCCCAAGAAACTTGGCAAACACATTGCCAACCTTATCCTTCCCAAGAGAATAGACATCATCAATAATAATTGGGTTGGATAAGTTACCACTGGTGCATGAAGAAGCAAGGTGACCCTTCTCACGGCATAAGTAGCAACATCTACTCTTCACTTTCTTCTCATTTGATTCCTCAAAATGAGAAGCATTACCATGAGTCTTCTTGGGAAGCGGCCTTTCTCCAACTTGCGGTTGAGCACAAGATTGAACTTGTGGTCTCTTCCCTTGTTTCTTGTCACTAATGGCCTTCTTCTTCAATGGGCAAGATCTAACATGATGCCCTTCAATTTTGCACTTGAAGCAAATAATCTTGGCCGGATTCTTGAGTTGTTCTTGGCCCTTCTTCTTGTTGCTCTTGTACATCTTCTTATTGGAGTTGAATCCAAGTCCACCTTTGTCATTGGGGGATTTTTGCACACTCAAGATATTGTTGAGTGTGGACTTCCCTTCATGACACTTTTCCAAGTCTTTCTTCAAGGACGAGACTTGGGCCTTGAGCTCTTTAATTTCCTCTACATGGTTAGTATCTGCACAAGTACTAGAGGAAGTATAGGCTTCATTGTTAGAGCAACAAGGCAAGGAAAGCAATTCATCACAAGATGTACCAATGTTATGCATAGATGAATTATGAGTACTAGCACATGGCAATATAGCATTTTGACTAGAAGTAGTGCTAGCGACCACATGAGACTCACTAGATGTTACCTTGATAATCATAGCCTCATGAGCTATCTTTAGCACATTGTGGGATACTAGAAGATCATCATGAGAGCTTGTGAGCTTTACATGACTTTTTTCCAATTTCCCATAATTGCTAGATAACAACTCAAGTTGAGCCCTTAGCTCAACATTCTCCTTCAAAATGGATGCTTCACTAGAAATAGGGTTAGAAGCACAAGCATCATCAATAATAGCAAGAGGGGAAGGCAACTTGGAAAGCTCTTTAGAATATGAAGCTTTAAGTTGATCATGAGACTCAGTGAGTTTGATGATCTCACTCTTAATGACCATTGAGCCATTTTCGAGGTGCTCAAAATCCTCAAGGAGTTTAGCAAGTGCAACTTGAAGCTTCTCATTTTTAGTTTCAAAATCATTAGCCACCTCGAGAGCTCTATCACGAGATTCCTTTATTCTAGATAATTATAGAGCAAAAGTCTCCTCAAGAGATTCCTTGGTGGTTTGTTCAAGTTCAAGAGCTTGCGAAAGGTCAGCGATCTCATTAGCGTAATCACGCTCATGACCTTCCATTTTCTCAATGGTGACCTCATGCTCCTCTAGATGAGATTCCAACTCATCAATATATTTCTTGCCCTCAATGGCAATAGACATGATTTCCATGAAGTTGGAACGAGCAATTTTATTCTTATGAAGAGCTATAAAAATCATTTCCCCCTTAATTTTTAAGGAGGAAACATTATCATTCTCTTCATCATTATCAACATCATCATCATTGTCATCATCAATATCATCACAAGATATATTGGGATTCAAAGTGGGAGATACCTTTGAAGCCTTAGCCATAAGGCAAAACGCAATATATGATGATGTAGGATCCCTTGAAGCACCATTCAAGACTACATCTTGTTCCATGGGGTGTTGGGTTTCCTCTACATTGTTAGCACAACAATTCGAGGAAATAGATGCATTTTTATCATGGCAACAAGACATAGCAAGCATATCATCATGAGTTTTACTCGAGCAATTTCCACATGATATGCAAGGACTATCAACACAAGCATGTGAAGCATGTATGGTGCTCGAAGTGTTAAAGTCCAAAGAAGATGCATTGCAATAAGATAGTGATGAAGGATCATCCACAATAAGCATACTATCATCATTGCAATGACCAATACTACTTACCATATCATTACCTTGTGGCAAACCACATGTAGGTGAAGTAGAATAAGTTGAGAAGACAACACGGCCGTAGGTGGAGGGAGAACAATCATTCCCACAATTCTTGGACACACCATATTTATCTTGAAGCTCTGTCCACAACTCATGAGCATCCCGGAACGGCATGAGTTGAAATATAACTACATTGCTCAAAGCATCGAAAAGCACATTAGAAGCTTCAGCATTGAGATAAGAGTTTGTCTCATCCTCTAAAGATAATATTTGGGGATCCTTTGGAGGAGAAAAACCCATATCTACAATTCGCTCTAAATTTGGGTCCATGACCCTAAAGAGATTAAGCATGCGAATTACCCAAACATCAGAATTTGTGCCATCGAAACTAAGAGTGTGAGAGAATCCTAAGCCCCTAGTCGACATCCTTACTCTCTAGGCGGTTAAGCCCTGTAAAGAAAGACGAGGCTCTGATACCAATTGAAAGATTGTGGATGTCGCCTAGAGGGGGGTGAATAGGCGCTTTAAAATAATTATGGTTTAGGCTCGAACAAATGTGGAATAAACCTAGCGGATAATTTTTCAAGCACAAAACCTACAACAACTAGGCTCACCTATGTGCACCAACAACTTATGCTAAGCAAGATAAACAACTAGGTGATAGCAAGATATATGACAAGAAACAATATGGCTATCACAAAGTATAGTGCATAAGTAAAGGGCTTGGGTAAGAGATAGCCGAGGCACGCGGAGACGACGACGTATCCCGAAGTTCACACCCTTGCGGATACTAATCTCCGTTTGGAGCGGTGTGGAGGCACAATGCTCCCCAAGAAGCAACTAGGGCCACCGTAATCTCCTCACACCCTCGCACAATGCAAGATGCCGTGATTCCACTAAGGGACCCTTGAGGGCGGTCACCGAACCCGTACAAATGGCAACCCTTGGGGGCGATCACCGAACCCGTACACTTTGGCAACCTTTGGGGGCGGTCACCGGTACCCGTCAAATTGCTCGGGGCAATCTCCACAACCTAATTGGAGACCCCGACGCTTGCCCGGAGCTTTACACCATAAAAATTGAGCTCCGAACAACACCAACCGTCTAGGGCGCCAAGGCACCCAAGAGGAACAAGCTCTGGGGTGCCCAAACACCCAAGAGTAATAAGCTTCTCAAACTTCACTTCCACGTATCACCGTGGTGAACTCAAACCGATGAACCAAATTCAATGGCAAGGGCACACGGAGTGCCCAAGTCCTTCTCTCTCAAATCCCACCAAAGCAACTAATGCTAGGGAGGGAAAAGAGAGGAAGAACAAGAAGGAGAACACCAAGAACTCCAAGATCTAGATCCAAGGGGTTCCCCTCACCTAGAGGAGAAAGTGATTGGTGGAAATGTGGATCTAGATCTCCTCTCTTTTTTCCCCCAAAAACTAGCAAGAATCCATGGAGGGATTGAGAGATAGCAAGCTCGAAGAAGGTCAACAATGGGGGAAGAACACCCCCTTTTGTAGGTGGGGAAAAATCCGACCGTTATGCTCACAGCCCGCACAGAGCGGTACTACCGCTCCAAGGAGAGGTACTACCGCTAGGGCGGTAGTACCCCTTTGAAAAACAAAAGTGAGGAGGCAAAAAGGGCAGAAGAACTGTCGGAGCGGTAGTACCGCTTGACCTCACGGTACTACCGCTATGGGTAGTGGTACTACTGCTAAGGGTAGCGGTACTACTGCTTGCGAGCGGTACTAAAAAAATACATCCGGGCCTACCACCGCATGACTTGGGACGAGTTTTTGGTTTGGAGCGGTACTACCGCTGTAGGAGCCACGGTAGTACCGCTCTGGAGCGGTAGTAAAAAATTACATCCGCTCCAATTCGCGGTAGTACCGCTGCAGCCTTTTCAGAACACCAAAACTGCCACAACTTTTGCAAACGGACTCCGAATTCGATGAAAGCAAGTTTGTTGGAAAGCTAGCGACAAGGGCTAACACAATCTCGAAAGAAATATCAATAAGAAGCAAATTAGAAAAGTCCCATAAGAAAATGGTGAGAACCCTTCCTCTGATAAGACCGGTAAAACCTCCAACACCGAAAAAAAACATCATAGAAGACGCATGTGAACTCCGTTTTCGATGAACTCAAGCTTGTCATCAAGATGACCATAAGCTCTAAGACTCACAAATAGAAACAAACAAGAACCAAGAAACATGATGCAAGGATGCAATGGTTTGAGCTCTCTGTGAATGATATGATCAAGTTTCTCACTTGAGAGCCCCCCTTGATAGTACGGCGATCAATCCTATAACCCGGTCTCCAAACTACCACCATGATACCGGTAAAATAGAGAACCTATCAAGGGGAAACCTTTGCCTTGCACAAAGTCCACTTGAGCTAGATGTATACGATCTTGACTTCCTCAAGTTGGACCACCTTTCTTGATTGCGTTGGCTCGGTGAAGATTAGTAGATTGCTCCCCCATACTCCACTATTGGTGAGCCACTCTTCGGCATATCTTCACAAGTCCATTATCACCACAATGGACGGCAAGCTTCAAGCACTTGATCTCCTCATGATGCATCACTTGAACTTCCACACCGCAACCTAACCCCACAAAGAACTCCCACGAAGACCATGGGTTAGTACACAAAGCGTAATTGACAATGCATACCATACCATGGGATCACTTGATCCCTCTCGGTACATCTTCTACGCTTTGTGTGTTGATCAAATTGATTCACCCCTTCAATTAGTCTTGGTCAACCTTGAATCTTTCCAACTCTCTTCATTTGGATGATGTCTTGAAGGTAAACATGAATGATAGCACACTCTTCTTCGTCAAGACATGCTTGCAATAAGCTCAACACTCACAAGACCAATCTTTGGATAATTCCTTAATAGCACCTTGGTCATCACAAACTCTCCTTGAAACCAACACATGGACTCCAAGAAAATCCTATGGAAAACCCTTCAAATATAACTCAAGGAAACCATTAGTCCATAGAGATTGTCATCAATTACCAAAACCAAACATGGGGGAACCGCATGTTCTTTCAACGGCGACCTCTTGATACGTCCAAAACGTATCTATAATTTCTGCTTGCTCCATGCCACTTTTGGGTGATATTGCTATGATATTCATACACTTCTATACACTTTTGATCATATTTGGACTAACTTACTAATCCAGTACACCCCAGTGCCAGTTTCTGTTTTCGGCTGTTTTTGTATTTCAGGTTTTCACGTTTCGAGAACTGCCCAGAAAAATCCAGAAAAATTATATAAAAAATCAGCGATCCGGAAACAACACTGCGTCCGAAGGGCAGCCTGGGGGGCCACCAGGGCTCCAGGCTCCCTGGCGGCGCGCCCCCCCTGGGTCGCGCCAGGGGGGGCGCCTGGGCCCCCCGAAGCCCGTCTGGTGCCCCCCTTTGGCATATATTTAGAGGGACCTCCGAAACCCTCAGAACAGGAACTCTTTTCGCGATCCCATCTCTGTTCCGCCGCCGCCGCCGCTTCCAAGATCGGGAGCACCAGGAGAACTCTTCCCGGCACCCTGCCGGAGGGGAGGATCACCACCAGGAGCTTCTCCACCACCATGGACGCCTCCCGGATGACTCGTGAGTAGTCTCCCTTGGACCATGAGTCCATGACCAGTAGCTATGTGATGTTCTCCTCCCGTTCTTGTGCTTCACTAATTAGTCCTCGTGAGCTGCCCTACATGATCGAGGCACCTATGTAATCCTTATGTTGTTGCTATGTTGAGTTTGCTGGGATCCGATGGATTATGAGATTATGTTCAGATTGATCTTGAGTAATATATTTGATTCACCTCTTTTATATTTTAGTTCATAAGTAATTCTTGCATGTTCTTCGTTGTTACTTATTGCTTTGGCCGAGTAGTAGGTAGTGACTCCAAGAGGGAACGTTATGCTTGATTGTGGGTTCATGCCCCTCGATGACTATCTTGAGTGACAGAAACATGAGTCTAGGGGATGTGTTGTTGCCACAAGGGGGAAAACAACGGTGCTTGTGCCCGCGGGTGCAAGGATTGTTTACTTTACGCAAAGTTCTTTTAATGCAGTTGTCTGTTGCATTGAGTTTACACTATGGGTGGGACTCGCAACTTAATACCAGCGAGATGTTCTGGATAGATATCTCAAGGTGGATGATTAGTAGTAGATATTGATGGATTTCGGTCTACTTACTTTGGCGTACCTCCCATGCTTTGAACCTCAACCTTTCTTGCAATGTAGTCAGCATTGGTTTGCGTTCGTGGTCCTGTCAATTGCCCAGCTGTAATTTGTTTACCTCACATAGCTGTTTTATCGTCTTTTGGGAGAGAGACATCACTAGTGAACATCATGAGACTCCGGTCCATATTACCATCATTGATCACATCCACTATTTACTTTCCGCTATTTACTTACTATTGCAAAAACTATCTATCACTACTATCATTGCTTTTAATCATTTGTGAACTACAAGGCCGGAGAGATTGACAACCTCTCTGTACTCGTTGGGAGCAAAGTTATTTGTATCTGTGTGCAGGTCCACGTTGGTTGCTACTAATCTGGCGCCATAGCAATTGACACCTACTTGTTGAACCTAGGAGTCTCTGGGGAATCGATCCTTGGCATCTTTGCTAGGGGAAAACACTTCTACTTACTGCATCTTACACCTTCCACTTGGGGTAACCAACGAGGGGTTCGAGGCCCATCAAGGAGTATTTTCTGGTGCCGTTGCCGGGGACTCCACTCTTCAGGATAGGGGAGTTGCATGCTATCGTTTACCTTTGCTTTTTAGTCTTGTTATTTTACCTTTCATTTTTGCTTTAGTACCTTTTTATCGAAAATCACAAAAATAGTTATCTTGTTCCTTAAGTTGTAATTATGTCGGGTCATTTTGTCTTTGACGAGGCAGAAGTTCTCACCTTTAAACAAAGAGGTGGGGAAAGTTTGAAAGATGCTTGGTATAGAATTAATGATTCACAAAAAAGAGCCACCAAGAAGCAACCTACTACTATCTTGCTTAGAAATTTTTATGTTGGAATTACTTCTTGGAATAGATTTATTCTAGATACTGCTATCAATGGGAATTTCCTACAGGCCCCAGTTTGGGAGTCTCTTAGTATTATTGAAAATCTTGTTGGGAGTCCCCCTGTTGTTAGCATTCGAGAGGACATCACCCTAGCTCACATTATGAAAAAACTTGAAAAAATAGAGCTAGATATGCCAAGCACTAATAAGATGAATGAGTTGGATCGAAAGATCCAAGGGAATTTGAATAGACTTGATAGCTCCATGCATAAAATTTTCAAAATTTTGGAGACCGTCAAATTCCATAATTCTGACTCTTCTAGGATGGACAAGATTGAGGAAATATTTGATACCTTAGGAACTACTTTCTCCTCGATCAAAACCGAAAAGGTAGAAACTCCGGCAAAGAGGGAGCCTAAGTTCGTTCACGTTCCAAAGGCTCCCCGTTCTAAAAGCAATCCACCTATTGCCAAAGGGGTTGAAACTGTAAAGACTTTGGAAGAAACACCTATCGTTGATGAATTTATAAATGAATCTTCCCTTGACTTTTATCCTTTTCGTCTTCTACCTAGAAGTATCTCTATGAGGCCTTTATTTGAGAGTCCTCTTAAGACTAGTTGTATTATTGAAGAGCTTTTTGATGATCTTGATGATGGTTCAATTGATACAACTTGATCTATGCATTATGCCTAGCTTAAAGGCATAAAAGAAAGCGCTTTTGGGAGGCAGCCCACATGAATAAAATTTTTGCTTTTGTTGTGTCTTGATGTTGTTTACTGCTGTAGCATCATCATTGTATCTTTGCTTTTCATATTTGTGCCAAGTATAGCCTCCAATTGCTAGAAATTTCAAAAGTTGTGAGGTGCTGTCCAGGAAACAGATTCTATCCTTGGATAGAAAAATTCGTATAAAATCACTAGATCATCTTTTTGGTCTGAATTTTTTCGACAGCGTTCTCTATATAATTGTCTTTCGCGCGTCAGTTCTGAGTTTTTTTTATTTGAGTTGCAGAAGTATCCCGAACAGACCAATTACTGCCTGCTGTTCTTTTTTTCGCAGATTCTGTCCTGTTTTGCCTTACCTTCACTTTGCAAATTAAGAACTTGCTTTTTCTTTGCAAAAACCTTTTGGAAATCTTGAGAAACAGTAGAACTTCAAGAATATCCTTATTTCCAGCAAGGTATAATTATTTTATTAAGGGTACTAACCTCGCTAATCAGATTATGATGAGTTATGTATGAAGGGAGTTTTCAAGTGTGCGAGGGAAGATGATAAAAAGATTCAGGAGTGTCAAGCGCTCAAGCTTGGGGATGCCCCCGTACACCCCCAAGAAATATTCAAGGAGACTCAAGCGTCTAAGCTTGGGGATGCCCCCATGCATCCCCTTCTCCATCAACACTATCAGTTCGTCTTTCGTTTCGCTATATTTTTATCACTTCATGTGTTATGTGCTATGCTTGGAGCGTCTTGCTTCTAGTTTTCTTTTTAGTTTTTCACAACAAGTCGGAACTCAGCATTCCTTTATGTGGGAGAGAAACACGCTCCACTTCTACCTAGAACATAACATAGAATTTTCATGTCTATCTATGCTGTGTGTGTTCTTTGTCTTTCAATAGCTACTATCATGCTCCGCTCTTAGTATTCATGCCTATCTTTTCAAAGAGTTTTTTGTTAGTTGGTTGCTTGAACTCTCTTTAATTACCATGCTTACCTTATTAAGAGAGTTTGCTTCCGTTGCATTGGTTAAAGTGTCTATGATAAAGATGCCACTTTCATGATGGTGCGTAGTAGTTCAGGTTCTCTTATGGTTAATCTCAAATAGTTGGGGGTTCCCAATGTGTTATTGGAGTACCAACTTGGTTTGTTTGCCTATGATGTGGTATGGTTTAGTAATGTCTTCCTTCGAGAATTTATTTTGATTGACTTGGCGTATGCTCACGCATATTCAAGACTGTAAAGAAAGTCTGTCAAGCCTTGATGATCTTTTATTTCTGAGTAGCGATATAACTACCATGCATGATTCAATATTGCTTTGTCGCTCTGCATGATTATGACCATCATTGCTCTCTTAGTTGGTCGCTCCCAGTCTTTTGCTAACCTCCACCTGTACTAAGCAAACTAACCATGCAATACATAGCTCATGGGAAAGTAGCTCTAAAAACTACTGTGGTAAAGAATATGTTGCCTATGTATCTTATTTCTTATGAGTTGCTTGCTGAGCGGTAACCATGTTTCTGGGGACGCCATCAACTGTCACACTTTTGTTGAATATCATGTGAGTTGCTATGCATGTTCGTCTTGTCTGAAGTAAGGGTGATTTACCGTGGGTTGAATTAATATGCATATTGTTAGAGAAGAACATTGGGCCGCCAACCAAAGCCATGTATCATGGTGGAAGTTTTAGCTTGGACCTTAATCCTCAATCTCTCATGAGAATATGCCTATGCATTAAAGAGGAGTCCATCATCTATTTTCTATGTTGTCCCGGTATGGATGTCCTCAAGTTGAGATCTATCAAAAACGAGAAATCAAATGCGATTTATCTCCTTGGACTTTTGTACAGGTGGCATAGAGGTACCCCTTTGTGACACTTGGTTAAAACATATGTAATGCAATGATAACCCATGGGGATCCGAGCTAATTAGGACAAGGAGCGAGCACTATTAGTATTCAATGCATGAGGCTTGCAACTTATAGGATGTTTTATGCATGACACATATGAAGTACTACTACCGTTGACACAATTGCTTCCATGTTTTCAAAATAAAAAGCTTTAGCACTTAACCTTTCTTTTACCTTTATGTTGAAGCACCAACTACTGAGAGCATGATTGTCATTCTGAGTGTAATGTGCATTGTCCCAAAGTAGCATTGTCTTTTGCATGATTGTGATATCGTTTATTCTGAAATGATTGTATCTAGTCATCACTTAAACCTTGAAGGTGCCCTTGCATTTATGTTTTGCATCACTAAAGGGGGCAAGCTAGATATCACTTTATCATATTTGCACATCATGTTCATTGCAAATCTTTTTGATGTTTCAGTTTCATGTTGTAAAACTTTCAGTCATTTGTGATTTTCTCTTGAGGCAACTTAATTACTTTAGAATCATTGTCTCAGTAAGCTTTTGTCATATGACTATGAGAAAGTCCTATATAGTTAATAGCATGTCACCACAGAAATTATTCTTGTTATCATTTACCTACTCGAGGACGAGCAGGAATTAAGCTTGGGGATGTTGATACGTCCAAAACGTATCTATAATTTCTGCTTGCTCCATGCCACTTTTGGGTGATATTGCTATGATATTCATACACTTCCATACACTTTTGATCATATTTGGACTAACTTACTAATCCAGTGCACCCCAGTGCCAGTTTCTGTTTTCGGCTGTTTTTGTATTTCAGGTTTTCACGTTACGAGAACTGCCAGGAAAAATCCAGAAAAATTATATAAAAAATCAGCGTTCCGGAAACTTCCGTGCGTCCGAAGGGCAGCCGGGGGGGGGGGGCACCAGGGCTCTAGGCGACCTGGCGGAGCGCCCCCCCTGGGCCGCGCCGGGGGGGTGCCTGGGCCCCCCGAAGCTTCCCCGATGCTCCCCTTTGGCATATATTTAAAGCATCCTCCGAAACCCTCGGAACAGGAACTTTTTTCGCGATCCCATCTCTGTTCCGCCGCCGCCGCCGCTTCCAAGATCTGGCTTTTGTTGAATATCATGTGAGTTGCTATGCATGTTCGTCTTGTCTGAAGTAAGGGTGATTTGCCGTGGGTTGAATGAGTATGCATATTGTTAGAGAAGAACATTGGGCCGCCAACCAAAGCCATGTATCATGGTGGAAGTTTTAGCTTGGACGTTAATCCTCAATCTCTTATGAGAATATGCTTATGCATTTAAGAGGAGTCCATCATCTATTTTCTATGTTGTCCCGGTATGGATGTCCTCAAGTTGAGATCTATCAAAAACGAGAAATCAAATGCGATTTATCTCCTTGGACCTTTGTACAGGTGGCATAGAGGTACCCCTTTGTGACACTTGGTTGAAACATATGTAATGCAATGATAACCCATGGAAATCCGAGCTAATTAGGACAAGGTGCAAACACTATTGGTATTCGATGCATGAGGCTTGCAACTTATAGGATGTCTTATGCATGACACATATGAAGTACTACTACCGTTGACAAAATTGCTTCCATGTTTTCAAAATAAAAAGCTCTAGCACTTAACCTTTCTTTTACTTTTATGTTGAAGCACCAACTACTGAGAGCATGATTGTCATTCTGAGTGTAATGTGCATTGTCCCAAAGTAGCATTGTCTTTTGCATGATTGTGATATCGTTTATTCTGAAATGATTGTATCTAGTCATCACTTAAACCTTGAAGGTGCCCCTGCATTTATGTTTTGCATCACTAAAGGGGGCAAGCTAGATATCACTTTATCATATTTGCACATCATGTTCATTGCAAATCTTTTTGATGTTTCAGTTTCATGTTGTAAAACTTTCAGTCATTTGTGATTTTCTCATGAGGCAACTTAATTACTTTAGAATCATTGTCTCAGTAAGCTTTTGTCATATGACTATGAGAAAGTCCTATATGGTTAATAGCATGTCACCACAGAAATTATTCTTGTTATCATTTACCTACTCGAGGACGAGCAGGAATTAAGCTTGGGGATGTTGATACGTCCAAAACGTATCTATAATTTCTGCTTGCTCCATGCCACTTTTGGGTGATATTGCTATGATATTCATACACTTCCATACACTTTTGATCATATTTGGACTAACTTACTAATCCAGTGCACCCCAGTGCCAGTTTCTGTTTTCGGCTGTTTTTGTATTTCAGGTTTTCACGTTTCGAGAACTGCCCAGAAAAATCCAGAAAAATTATATAAAAAATCAGCGATCCGGAAACAACACTGCGTCCGAAGGGCAGCCTGGGGGGGCCACCAGGGCTCCAGGCTCCCTGGCGGCGCGCCCCCCCTGGGCCGCGCCGGGGGGTGCCTGGGCCCCCCGAAGCCCGTTCGGTGCCCCCCTTTGGCATATATTTAGAGGAACCTCCGAAACCCTTAGAACAGGAACTCTTTTCGCGATCCCATCTCTGTTCCGCCGCCGTCGTCGCTTCCAAGATCGGAAGCACCAGGAGAACTCTTCCCGGCACCCTGCCGGAGGGGAGGATCACCACCGGGAGCTTCTCCACCACCATGGACGCCTCCCGGATGACTCGTGAGTAGTCTCCCTTGGACCATGAGTCCATGACCAGTAGCTATGTGATGTTCTCCTCCTGTTCTGGTGCTTCACTAATTAGTCCTCGTGAGCTGCCCTACATGATCGAGGCACCTATGTAATCCTTATGTTGTTGCTATGTTGAGTTTGCTGGGATCCGATGGATTATAAGATTATGTTCAGATTGATCTTGGGTAATATATTTGATTCACCTCTTTTATATTTTAGTTCATAAGTAATTCTTGCATGTTCTTCGTTGTTACTTATTGCTTTGGCCGAGTAGTAGGTAGTGACTCCAAGAGGGAACGTTATGCTTGATTGTGGGTTCATGCCCCTCGATGACTAGCTTGAGTGACAGAAACATGAGTCTAGGGGATGTGTTGTTGCCACAAGGGGGAAAACAATGGTGCTTGTGCCCGCGGGTGCAAGGATTGTTTACTTTACGCAAAGTTCTTTTAATGCAGTTGTGTGTTGCATTGAGTTTACACTATGGGTGGGACTCGCAACTTAATACTAGCGAGATGTTCTGGATAGATATCTCAAGGTGGATGATTAGTAGTAGATATTGATGGATTTTGGTCTACTTACTTTGGCGTACCGCCCATGCTTTGAACTTCAACCTTTCTTGCAATGTAGTCAGCATTGGTTTGCGTTCGTGGTCCTGTCAATTGCCCAGCTATAATTTGTTTACCTCACATAGCTGTTTTATCGTCTTTTGGGAGAGAGACATCACTAGTGAACATCATGAGACTCCGGTCCATATTACCATCATTGATCACATCCACTATTTACTTTCCGCTATTTACTTACTATTGCAAAAACTATCTATCACTACTATCATTGCTTTTAATCCTTTGTGAACTACAAGGCCGGAGAGATTGACAACCTCTCTGTACTCGTTGGGAGCAAAGTTATTTGTATCTGTGTGCAGGTCCACGTTGGTTGCTACTAATCTGGCGCCGTAGCAATTGACACCTACTTGTTGAACCTAGGAGTCTCTGGGGAATCGATCCTTGGCATCTTTGCTAGGGGAAAACACTTCTACTTACTGCATCTTACACCTTCCACTTGGGGTAACCAACGAGGGGTTTGAGGCCCATCACCTCTTCGACGAGCCTCGGGGCCTTCCGCTAGCCCGGGTGTATGATCACCGCATTCATCTCCTGCCGGGCACGGTGCCGGTTGGCGTGCGACCCTACCGCTATCCGCAGCTGCAGAAGGACGTGTTGGAGCGGCAGTGCGCACTCATGCTCACCTTGGGCATCATCTGGATCTCCACGTCGTCGTTCTCGGCGCCGGTCCTCCTCATCCGCAAGTCGGATGGCACATGGTGCTTGTACATCGACTACCGCGCCCTTAATGCTCTCACACTCAAGGATAAGTTTCCTATCTCGATGGTCGATGAGCTCCAGGATGAGCTACATGGGGTGCGCTTCTTCACCAAGCTCGACCTCCGGTCGGGCTACCACCAGGTGCGGATGCACCCGCATGATGTTACCAAGACGGTGTTTCGGACTCATCATGGCCACTTCGAGTTTTGGTGATGCCTTTTGGCCTCTCCAACGCCCCGACGACCTTCCAGGATTTGATGAACGATGTCCTCCGCCCTTACTTGCGTCGGTTTGTGCTCGTTTTCTTTGATGATATTATTATCTACAACACTTCATGGGCGGAGCACCTTCAGCATGTCGCCATCGTCTTCAATGAGCTTCGAGCGCACCATCTTCATCTTAAGCGCTCGAAGTGCTCGTTCGGGACGCCTTCAGTCGCCTACCTCGGCCATGTCATCTCGGCCGAGGGGTTTGTGAAAGTGCAGTATATTGACTAGAGGGGGGGTGAATAGGCGATTTTTATGAAATGCTTCAAAACAGGGTAGTTTTGAAGACAAAGGATAAACTCAATCCTATTAGTATGCAGCGGAAAGTAGACTACACTAGACAAGCCATAGTCATGTATTCAATGAAGTGAAAGCACGAGGACTAATAGCAGCTAGGCAGTAGGGATCAATATGGAAGAAGGAATGAAGCCAATCACAACAAGTAGATACTCAGTGAAGTCAATCAGATAAGGCAAGCATGCAATGACTTCACAACATAGAGCAGTAAGTAAAGGGAAGGAAAGGATAGAACCAGTAGCTCGGGGAAGATAGTGATTTGTTAGACCAGTTCCAGTTGCTGTGACAACTGTACGTCTGGTTAGGGAGGCTGAGATTTAACTCAGAAGACCACGTCTTCACCATATTCCCCTTGATCTAAGGACACCTAGTCCTCGCCCAATCACTCTGGTAAGTCTTCAAGGTAGACTTCCAAACCTTCACAGACTTCGTTCACCGGCGATCCACAATGACTCTTGGATGCTCAGAACGCGATGCCTAACCGGCTGGAGGAAACACAGTCTTCAAGTGTAATAAGTTTTCAGGTCACACAGACAGAAAGACTTCAGTGATTCCAAACACTCCTTGGCTCTGGGTGTTTTGGCTTTGTCCTCGCAAGGCTTTCTCTCTCAAACGCTTCAGAGGTGGGTTGCTCTCAAACGACAAAAGCCGTGCAATAACTCTAAGCAGCCACCAATTTATGGTGTAGGGGGTGGGCAATTTATAGCCACTGGGCAACCCGACCTGATTTGTCTGAAGTGACCCTGGGTCACTAAGGAACTGACACGTGTTCCAACGGTCAGATTTCAAACACTCACACGGCAACATTACTTGGGCTACAAGTAAGGCTGACTCATCCAACTCTGGATAAGATTTGCTCTCATAGTCTTCGCTCGAAGACATAGGATTTGGTTGAGCATCACTTCAGTCACTCTGACTTAGTTCACTTGGACCCCACTTAACAGTACGGTGGTTCCTATGACTCAACAAAGAAGAAAAGGTAACAACGAAACATCTAAGTCTTCGTTCTCCACAGTCTTCACACAATGTCTTCTCTTGTCATAGTCTTCAATATGATTATCTTCATATACCACCACTGATGTCAATGTCTTCATACATTTTTAGGGGTCGTCTCTGGTAGGTAACCGAATCAATGAGGGACTACTACCTGTGTTATCCTGCAATTCTCACAAACACATTAGTCCCTCAACCAGGTTTGTCGTCAATACTCCAAAACCAACTAGGGGTGGCACTAGATGCACTTACAATCTCCCCCTTTTTGGTGATTGATGACAAACTGGTTGAAGTTTTCAACGGGGATAAAGATATGTGAAATTCTAAAGGATAAAGGTATTGTCTTCGTCAGTAGCAAAAGGCTCCCCTTCAAGATGTGCATATAGTTGATTTGCCTTTGAATACAAATGCACATGGCAGGTTGTACTTGTGGAGATCCTCTTCAACTTATGAAGACAAATTCATCATGCATACTTGATATGTCGAAGATAATGACATGCATAATGAAAAATGGACGTCTGCAATAATGACTAAGTGCGGAGTATAAGGTAGCAGATGCAGAATTTATCATCGCATTACAGAGTAGCATAAAAACGTAGCAGACGACCATCAGTTTAAGTGTTACAACTCAAAGAACCAAATGTAGCAAAAACGAGAGTTGTAAACACTAGGCAAAATATAAAGCACCCGCCCATATGGTCCCGCTTGAAGACTATCAACTCATATGCTTCTCCCCCTTTTGTCAGTAAGGACCAAAAAGGTTTGAAGACATAGAGCCTCTACTCGTTCCCAGTTGGAGCAGGAGAGGATGCAGGGTCGACGTTGGTCTTTGGCGGTGCAGAAGTAGTTGGTGCAGTGTCGATGCGCGCCGATGTAGGAGGAGGTGAGGTAGCATCATCTTGATCATCGATCACCCTGGCGTCAATTGTTGCAGCGGAGGACGAGTATTCAGAATCTTCAAGAGATGGAGTTCGACGCATAACATCATTCCTTGGAGGAGTGTGGTCAAACTTGAATCTCTTTGTGAAGCCGTCGTCTTGAAGATCCGCTTCAGCACTCAACAAGGTCAAACTCTTCCAAGACCTCCGACAGGTTTCATGAGAAACAAAGGCATTCTTGGTGGCAAGATTGCGAATGTGATTGACATCCACCAAGAGGCTTTGCATCTGACGCTTTAGCCAGTAGTGATGCTTATCCTGTTTCTGATGAAGGGCAACCAGAAGCTCTCGGTTATTGAGAACACTAGATCGCTTCTGAGGCCTTTGGGCGATGGTGCTCTCAGTAGCTTCGGTTTCAGCGTGTCGAGGTAGACGAGTACGGCTAGCCAGAGGATAAATGCGTGAGACTGCTGGAACTCCTTCAATCTGCTGAGTGAAGCTCTGGTGATCAGCGTTGTGAAGACTAACAGGCTCTTTGGCAGGCTCTTGGTATATAGCTTCAGCAGACATATCAACCTCAGGCAAGAATATATGATGGTTGCGAGCAGAGGGCTGATAGGTGATAGCTGAATGCAGCTTGATGAGGCGCATAATCCATGGGGCATAGAATTTCAGACCAAATAGATCAGATCCAGACATAGCCAATTGCCTAATGAAGAAATCTTGAGCATTGAAGCTGATGCCATTGAAGATATAGAAGACCAAAGTCTTCATAGTGCCTTCAAGCTTGGCTGTTGAAGAATGTCCTTTGACGGGCCATAGAGTACGCCTGATGATATGATAGATGGTGCGTGGCAAGTACACTAGGTCTTCAACAAAGAATTCCTTAGGATATTCAGCATCACTTGGCAGAGGCTTCATCATGCTTAGCATTTGGCTCATGTTGGGCTTGCGCTTCTGAAAGATGCTTTCCAAGGCTTCATTGTGCAATTGACAGCCAGGTTCATACAGATCTCCTGGAGTGGGCAGGCCAGTAAGCTCAATGAGATCAAAGGCTTTGGCTTCATGATGGACATTGCCTGTCATCCACTCAAGGACCCATGTCTTCAGATCCCTGCTGAAGCCTCGAATGTGGAGGGTTGCATAGAATTGCAGAAGCAGCTCTTCATTCCAATGCTCCTTGTCAGTGTCAAGACGCATATGAGGGAAAATGCGCCCTTGATCATAGAGTAGTCTTGAGTAATAATTGCGCTGCTGATGGCTCGAGAACCTATCTGATGATATTCTTGGCTTGGAATATGGGTTCTTGGCGCTGTCAAAGAATGTGTTGTGCGCAGTGAAGCTATTGGCATTGAATGATCCTTGAGAGGTTGCAATACCTGGAAACCTTGGCAGTCTTGGCTTAGGCTTCTGAACTTGAGGCCTGTGCTCAACATGATGATCAAACTGAGGACCAGCAGTATGCGGTCCAGTAGGAGGTGGTGGTGTCAGAATGGGCCACCGGACAGTAATGAGTTGATCATCTTGATTGTATGCTTGATCAATTGTATGGGGCCTTGTAGGCGGAACAGGAGCAGAGGCATTAGCTTCAGGCTGCAGATTTGCTTCAGGTGCAGCACTGTCTTCAAGCGCCATCACTTCAGGCACCATTGTGTCTTCAGGTGCCACATTAGCTTCAGCCATGACCACGTCATTTGCTTCAGTGTCTGTGGTGGCAGCCTCTGAGTTTGTAACCTCCACTTCAGGAGCTGGAGGGTCGGACACGTTCTCCTCGAGAATAGGGGGTGCAGCAGTACGTTCATCTTCTGCATGGGGTTGTTCTTCTCCTTGGGGTGGTTCTTCTTCGGCTGATGCAGCCGGAATATCTTCAGCCGCTTTGGCTTCAGATTCTGAGGGGTTCACGGTAGGCGCAACGTCAGGTGCAGATGGTTGCTCTACTCCTTCTGGAACACTTGGGGCAACGACTTGAGACCTTGGTCCTTTGCGAAGCCTGCGAAAAGCTGGCGACGCCTGAGGAGATGGAGGTTGTTGGGCCTCAAAGTCTTCATCTTCAAGCACCGAACTGGTGTCTTTGGTTGGCTGAGGTGTGGCTGGTGTATCCTGTGGGTGATCAGCCCACGAGTCATCTTGTGCAATTGGCGTCAATGGACGACCAATGCTGATGCGTTCGCTGTTTGTAAGAACATGCGAAGATTCAACATTGTATTCGATCTGAGGAAGGACTTCATCATCTTCAACATTGTCATGAGGACCAATGTCTTCAGCTGCGGTGGGGTCAGCAGCTGAAATATCTTCAGCCTCTGTGGGAGCAGGCTCATGGACTGTCATGCGACGTTCTCTATGGGCAGATGCAGGGCGAGCAACTGAGATGGGCTCGACAAAGATAGGCTCTTTGGAAGCAGCCTTATCCTTCTTGGTCTTGCGCTTCTTGGTGGGTGGAACTTCATCAGTAGTCTGCTTGCGCTTGCGAGCTTCTGCTTCAGCCACCTTTGTCTTCTTGAGCTTCGAAGCGGTTGGGTGGCCTTAGGCTTTGTGCCAGTCATGCTAGCAGGGAAGACTATGCGAGGCATTTCCTGCCCTGATTCTTCAGCTTCGGGAACAGGTTGCTTCTTCTTTTTCTTGGCAGCCATCCTTGGGTCAATGCCAGGACGCCCAAGGGCCTTGCGCTTTTCAGCTTCATTGAACGCTTGAACGCATTTGGCAGCCAAGTCCTTGATTCTCTCGCGAGAACCTTTAGCTTCATCACGCCTCTGGCAAAAGGCTTCCTTGAGCTCATGCATCATTACTTTGAAGTTTTGAATCTCTTGGACGCTGAGCTTGTCCATATGCTTCTTGAACTAAGCCTTTTCATAATCGATCTTTTGCTTCAGCTCAACAATTCTCTGAGCCAGAGCTAGCTCAGAAGCAATGGCGCCATGGAAGGAGACGCTGAGGCCAACTGGAAGTTGAAGATCGTCGAAGCTGAGGTTGGGGGTGTCAAACCATTCATCAATGAAATTATTGAGCACTTCCACGTCAAAGAGCAGCAAATCATTGCAGATTTTAGCATCTTGCTTGCTCTTGATCAGTTGCTCCAGAGCATCATCACCAAGATCCTCATCGCTCGAGAGATCATGGGCTTCATTGGCAGTCTTCAGAACAGCGTCAGGAGTGAGAGCTGGACTAGGGTTGTGTGATGGCTTCTTCCTTAGTTGTCTGCTCTTGGAGATACGAGAATGTTCCTCAGATTGCACACTTGGTGCAGGTGGAGCAGTGGCCAAAGGCTTCACTCTAGAAGCAATTGGTGGAGTTGTCTTCGAAGCCATGGATTTCTTCTTCTTGGGCTTCGGGGTTGCAGGCGCTTCTTTAGAATCAGCTTCATCTGCAGGTGGATTCACATCCGTCCCTTGAACCCTGATGTGACTGATGAGGCCTTCTAAGTTGTAGAAGGGCCCGACCAGGTTTGGTTCAGCTTCGCGCGAGCCATCAGCGCGGGGCGCAGATGGGCCAGGATTGAAATCCAACCCCCAATTCTTCTTGTTCTCTTTGGATGAGTTCTTGGCATATTGAAGATTGCGCTTGAACAAATTGTCGTCGCGACACCAGAGCAGAGAACTTGGATCAGCATCAGTAGGTTGAGGCCCTCTGACCATGCAAGGGTAGAAGCCTTGAGTAATGGCTTCAGCACGAGTCTTGGGGGGGAGATTTTTATAGGTGATATCTCCCCATGGATGCTTGATGGCATTCTTTTCATCATACTCTTGGGTCACGAACATGTACTTGAACCACTGTTCAGCCCAATATCTTCGAATCCATTGGATTTGTGTCTTCCTCTGATTATAATCCTCCTCTGGATCGGTCTTGTACATCTCAATGAGATCAGGAGGCAAATCAATGGAGGTGTTGACACGGCGCTGTCTGCCACCCTTTCTAACTGTCTTGTCAGTTGCCATTGGCTTCAATCTGAAGGGCTTCAAACTGGATGGCTTCAAAACTGGCAAATGCTTCGGTCTGCTGGTTAGACAGGAACTGTCTTCAGGGGAGTGAATGTGACGCTGCAAAAATTCTGCAAAATGAATGCAGACTATGAGAACCAAGGGATTCTTCCACGGACATGTACCTGTGACAGCATTAGAGATGCGAGGGAAGGGGAAGAGGTCATATGCATTCTCAGAAGTTTTTGAAGATAAAACAGTTTTGAAGACTTTGACCTCATAGTGCGAAGACATTCACTCATATGATGAGAGTTGGTTCCAGATTTGTACGAATTCACGAATAGGTACAAGTGAGGAATCTAACTATGTTTGAAGCATATGTGAATGTACTAGGCAAGATATGAGATGCAGACAGGATAGATCTATATATTTGTGTAGGAGGAAACTTCTTGTGGTAAAAGAGATGAATCTTTATGGATCAAGAAGATGGTAAAAGGCAAGTTTTATTTACCACACGATGAACTGCTTAGACGGAGAGGAGTTGGATGCCCAGCAGTTCGATCTTCCGTGCCCTAACTTGGCGACAGATGACAGCTACGGCGACGGCAGAGTAGAAGATGTCCGCGGCTGGCGTGAGGACGGCGTCGACGAGGTTGCGGTAGCGAAGCGCTTCGTCACCGGCGTCGTCGAGAGCTAGCGGAGGCGCTAGGGTTGGTCGAGGTGGAGAGGTGGTAGAAGAACTTTTGACCGTGATGGGATGTGCATTTATAAGCATGGGAGATGGCACATCGCAATTATGCAGGTGCCCCTGACGGTTCACGTACGAGGGACACATGGCGGTCATGTAACGCATTGGGAGTTTTCCCACGATCCCACGTTCACCACGACTGTCGGAGTGGTCGTTCCGGCTTCTCCGGGTTTCAGGCATAAAGAATGGAGCATTAAAATCAGATTTAAAGTTTGTCTCTGTATCTTCTGCTGACAAGGATGCAGAGAAGATATTCGACAGATTCAATAGAATGCATATGATTTGGACAGACAGAGTGTGAGATGATAAAGCATAGAGAGGTTAGGGTCCGATCACATTCACTTAGTTCAAAAGATTCAAATGCGAATACATAGCTATAAGTGAATGCTGTTGAGGACAGAACACAACTCTATATATATAGATAAACCAAGTGCGAAGACTTTGCAAATATAACGCCACGAAAAACACTTCAAACAAGAATTTGGTGGTGGCGTTACCCACCGTATAGGAAGTATTAGACCCAGACATGGCGCACAATTATCGTGGCGCTCCGAAGTCAAATTCTATGTTAATGTATTCACACTTAGAATGTAAGTCTTCATTGATTGAAGATATACTTTACTTCGTGTGTTGCACATCTAAGTCATCAATATGCATAAGTGTCAGGATGTGTGCCTGATTACAGGACATTTGAGGATTCTAAGATATTTAGCTCACACCGCAACTTGCAAAACCTTTTCTCATCCAAGGGCTTTGTGAAGATATCTGCCAGTTGCTCTTCAGTGTTGACGTGTATGATATCAATATCTTCCTTCATGACATGATCTCTGAGAAAGTGATGACGAATTTCAATGTGCTTTGTCTTCGAGTGTTGAACTGGGTTGTTGGCAATCTTGATAGCGCTTTAATTATCACAGTAGAGTGGCACATGCTTCAGATGGACGCCATAGTCCTTGAGAGTTTGCTTCATCCAGAGAAGCTGAGCGCAGCAAGATCCAACAGCAATGTATTCAGATTCAGCAGTGGAGAGTGATACACAGTTCTGCTTCTTTGAAGACCAACAAACGAGAGATCGTCCTAGAAAGTGACATGTGCCTAATGTAGACTTGCGATCAACTTTGTCACCAGCATAATCATCATCTGAGAATCCAACTAAATCAAACTCTGAGCCCTTTGGATACCATAATCCTAGTGTTGGGGTGTAAGGCAAATATCGAAGTACTCGCTTCACAGCTAAGTGATGCGACTCCTTTGGTGCCGCTTGATATCGAGCACACATGCAAACACTAAGCATAATATCTGGCCTAGATGCACATAAATAAAGTAAAGAACCAATCATGGAGCGGTATACCTGTTGATCAAACTCTTTACAATTGGCGTCGGGGCCCAGATGATGTTTCGCAAGCATTGGCGTCGAGTACCCTTTGCAGTCTTGCATTCCAAACTTTTTCAGGCAATCTTTAAGGTACTTCTCTTGAGATATGAAGATGGTGTTGCTTTGCTGACGAATTTGAAGACCAAGGAAGAACTTCAGCTCACCCATCATGGACATTTGATATTGCTCTTGCATCATGTGACCAAACTCATCACTGTATTTGTTGTCAGTGCAGCCGAAGATAATGTCGTCCACATAGATTTGGCAGACAAATAGTTCATCATCATATGTCTTTGTGAAGAGTGTGGGATCTAGGGATCCAGGTTTGAAGCCTTTGCTCTTCAGGAAGTCTTTGAGTGTGTCATACCAAGCACGAGGCGCTTGCTTGAGGCCATACAACGCCTTGTTGAGTTTGTATACCATATCAGAATGTTTTGGATCTTCAAAGCCAGGTGGTTGTGCAACATACACCTCTTCTTCAATCCTTCCATTGAGAAAGGCACTCTTTACATCCATTTGATATAGAAGTATGTTGTGATGATTTGCATAGGCTAGCAGTATACGAATAGCTTCAAGTCTAGCCACAGGAGCAAATGTTTCATCAAAGTCAATCCCTTCGACTTGAGTGTATCCTTGAGCAACGAGACGAGCTTTGTTTCTGACCACTTGACCATGCTCATCTTGCTTGTTGCGATAGATTCGTTTTGTGCCTATTATGTTGTGCTTGCGAGGGTCAGGACGCTTAACAAGTTCCCACACATTGTTCAGCTCGAACTGTTGAAGCTCTTCTTGCATGGCTTGAATCCATTCGGGTTCCATAAAGGCTTCAGCAACTTTCTTGGGTTCAGATATTGAGACAAAGGCAAAGTGCCCACAGAAATTTGCAAGCTGTGTTGCTCTTGAGCGAGTAAGTGGACCAGTAGCATTTATGCTATCAATTATCTTCTCAACTTGTACTTCATTTGCAACACGAGGATGAGCTGGACGAAGATTTTGCTCTTGCTGTACATTGTCATCTTCAGGAGTGTTGTCTTCAGGCTGAGCATTGACGTTAGGTTGATTTGGAGCAGAGATGATGAGTTCCTCATCAGGTTGTGCTTCAGAAGGCATGATCTCACTGGTTCACATTAGCTTGATAGATTCATTTGGTGAAGCTTCATCTAGCACAGCTGGTAGGGTCTCTCTTTGTGAACCATTTGTCTCATCAAACCGCACATCCACAGTTTCAACAGTTTTATAGAGAAAGATGTTGAAGACTCTGTAGGAGTGTGAGTCCTTTCCATATCCGAGCATGAATCCTTCATGTGCTTTCGGTGCAAATTTTGACTTGTGATGAGGATCCTTGATCCAGCACTTAGCTCCAAATACTCTGAAGTAACTTACGTTAGGCTTCTTTCCAGTGAGGAGTTCATAGGATGTTTTCTTCAGAAGCTTGTGAAGATAAACACGGTTGATGATATGGCATGCAGTATCAATAGCTTCGGGCTAGAGCCTTCTTAGTGTCTTGTATTCATCGAGCATCGTTCAAGCCATCTCAATTAGAGTTCTGTTCTTGCGCTCAACGATCCCATTTTGCTGAGGTGTATATGGGACTGAGAATTCATGAGTGATTCCCATATCATCCAGATAAAGATCAAGGCCAGTGTTCTTGAACTAGGTGCCATTGTCACTTCTGATATGCTTGATCTTGATGCCATAGTTGTTCATGGCACGGTTGGCGAAGCGTCTGAAGACATCTTGCACTTCAGTTTTGTAGAGTATTATATGCACCCATGTGTATCTTGAATAATCATCAACAATGACGAAGCCATAGAGATAGGCTGTGGTAGAGAATGTGGAGTAGTGAGTAGGGCCAAATAAGTCCATGTGAAGCAGCTCGAAGGGTTTGGATGTCGTCATGATTGTCTTCGAGGGGTGCTTGGCTCTAGTCATCATCCCAGCTTCATAGGCACCACATAGATGATCTTTCTTGAACTTGACTTCCTCGATGCCTATGACATGCTTCTTCTTTGCGAGAGTGTGCAAGTTCCTCATGCCAGCATGTCCTAGCCTCTGATGCCAGAGCCAGCACTCTGAAGCTTTTGCTAGAAGACATACGGCCATCTGTGGTCCAGCTGAGAAATCTACCATATACAGATCACCTTTTCTGTATCCTTCAAATACTAAAGACTTGTCAGATTCCATTAGTACAAGGCAACTAAATTTTCCAAAGATCACAATCATGTTTAAGTCACAAAGCATTGAGACAGACATTAAGTTGAAGCCAAGAGATTCAACAAGCATGACTTTATCCATGTGCTGATCTCTTGAGATTGCAACTCAACCTAGACCCAACACTTTGCTTTTACCAGTATCAGCAAATGTGATGTGACTCTTGTTAGATGGACGTAAGGTTGAGTCCATGAGAAGATTTCGATCACCAGTCATATGATTTGTGCAACCGCTATCCATAATCCATTCTGAAGACTTTGGTGTTACTCCCTACAATGCAGTTAGGAGGATAGGCTTCACCAAAAGCCATTATGAAGCATAAACAATTGACGTACAAGTGGATTATGAAAGCTCAGACGAAGATTAGGACTGATAAGATGTTTAGCAAGTGATTCATGAGCAGTAAGTCATTTGGGCATTTGATCTTGTGCCCAACAAGTGTTTTAGGTCCCCAGCAATAGCATCAGAAGCTTTTGATTTTCGGCTGGAGACCTTTCCCTGCAAGAGAAAGTTAGTTCTTCTTAACCACCCACATTTTCAGGGGTGGCTTAGAAGCAATGAGTCTAAGAGCAGCATCTGAGAATTTTGGCTTTGGAGCCCTAGCAAATAATCTTGCAGGAGGAGAATAATACTCATAAGAATAGGCAGAAAAATTCTTTGTTTTATGAATATAGCGGTTTAAAGAAACACGCTCATATTCATGGGTCTGAGTATGGTTTCCCTACAAAACATCCGCGTTAGGGTGACTGAGGTGAGTCCTTTGTCTGTATGAAGCCTTAGGACCATATGAAGCCATTGGTCTGGGGTTTGTCTTCATCGCAGGAGGTGTCATGATAGCATTTGCTGGAAGTTTCTCAAGACAACCTTTGGGTACCCAGATCTTCTTCATAGGTGGCCCATTCCTGCAGTTAGTACCAATATACCTGGCAAACACTTCACCACTTTGATTCTTAAACAGTTTATAGTTTGCATCAAAGGATTCATCAATGATAACAGGATTAGCACAAGTGAAGCCAGATAGGGAAGATGGATCCACTGAAGGTTCCTTTGCAGCAACCCATGTGGTTTTGGGATATTGCTCAGGCTTCCAGTATGAACCATCAACATTCATTTTCCTGTCGAACCCAACACCCTCTTTCCTAGGGTTTCGGTTTAGTATCTGCTTTTCGAGGACATCACATAGAGTATGATGCCCTTTGAGGCTTTTGTACATCCATGTTTCAAGCAAAGTCTTCAACCTAGCATTTTCATCAGCAATAGTAGTGGTGTCCTCAGGAGAGGGGTTAGTTACCACATCAGTAGTTGAAGATATTGTAACAGTGGCAGCAGTAGAACATTCAGCAACAGATGTAGCGTTATCACGCTCAATGCATTCTAGACATGGTGGTTCAAACTCTTCGTGAGTGGAGCTGATCAGTTGTGCGCGGAGTGACTCATTTTCTTTTTGGAGATCTTCATGAGCCGCTTTCAATTTCTCAAGTTCTCGTTTTCTTTGAATGTAATCGTGGGAAAGCTTTTCATGAGTTTTTGAGAGCGATTCATAAAGACCTTCAAGTTCCTTGTACTTAACATGAATATTTTTTATGTCTTCAATTAAGGACTGAGAACGGGTCATTTCTGTGTCCAACAGGTCATCGCTTTTGTCTAACAGTTTTTGAATATGTTCCATGGCTTTCTGTTGTTCAGTGGCAATTTTAGCATGTGTTTGTAGCTAGGTTTTGATTCACAATCAGAGTCATCTTCACTAGATGTTTGAAAGTAAGCATCGCATGATTTTACCTTGGCACCGCATGCCATGAAGCAGTAGGTGGGAGCAGAGTCGTCGTCCTCATCATCAATATTGGGGACGGGGCCATTGTCTTCAGTGTTGAAGATGGACTTGGCCACGTAGGCAGTGGCTAGAGCCAGACTTGCAGCACCAAAATCAGACTCCTCCTCTGACTCCACCTCTGCCTCTTCAGAAGCAGAGTCTTCCTCAGAATCCATCTCCTTGCCAACAAATGCATGAGCCTTGGCAGATGAATTCTTCTTGTGTGATGAATACTTCGATGAAGACTTAGAAGAAGACTTTGAGTATTTCTTCTTTTTCTTGTCATCAGAATCATACTCCTTGCTCTTCTTCTTCTTGTCATAGTCCCACTGAGGACACTCAGAGATGTAGTGACCAGGTTTCTTGCACTTATGACAAGTTCTCTTCTTGTAGTCATGGGTAGAAGCTTCATCAGTTCTTGAGCTGGATCGTGAAGACTTTCTGAAGCCTTTCTTCCTAGTGAATTTCTGGAACTTCTTCACAAGCATGGCAAGCTCCTTTCCAATGTCTTCAGGATCATCAGAACTGCAGTCAGATTCTTCTTCAGATGAAGAAACAGCCTTTGCCTTTAAGGCGCGAGATCGGCCATAGTTGGGACCATAGATGTCACGTTTCTCAGATAGCTGGAACTCATGTGTGTTGAGCCTCTCTAGTATATCAGACGGATCGAGAGTCTTGAAGTTAGGGCGTTCTTGAATCATCGGGGCAAGGATATCAAATGAGCTGTCGAGTGATCTCAGGAGAGTCTTGACGATTTCATGCTTGGTGATCTCAGTGGCGCCAAGTGCTTGAAGCTCATTGGTGATGTCAGTGCTGGACATTCTCATTGTCATGTCTCTTGAAGCGATTGAAGAGATTGCGAAGGACGCTGATCCTTTGATCTCTCTGGGTAGAGACTCCTTCTTTGACCTTTGAGAGCCAGTCCCAGACTTCCTTTGACGTGTCCAGAGCACTTACACGACCATACTGTCCTTTGGTCAGATGACCACAGATGATGTTCTTGGCCGTTGAATCCAGTTGAACGAGCCTCTTGACATCAGCAGGGGTGATACCTTCACCAGTCTTGGGAACACCATTCTTGACGACAAACCAGAGGTCCACATCAATGGCTTCAAGGTGCATTCACATCTTGTTCTTCCGGTAGGGATATTCGGTGCCATCAAAGACGAGGCACGCAGCGGAGACTTTGATTATCCCTACAGTTGACATAGCTAAAACTCCAGGTGGTTAAACCGAATCACACAGAACAAGGGAGTACCCTGCTCTGATAACAATTGAAAGTGCAGTATATCGACTAGAGGGGGGGTGAATAGGCTATTTTTATGAAATGCTTCAAAACAGGGTAGTTTTGAAGACAAAGGATAAACTCAATCCTATTAGTATGCAGCGGAAAGTAGACTACACTAGACAAGCCATAGTCATGTATTCAATGAAGTGAAAGCACGAAGACTAATAGCAGCTAGGCAGTAGGGATCAATATGGAAGAAGGAATGAAGCCAATCACAACAAGTAAATACTTAGTGAAGTCAATCAGATAAGGCAAGCATGCAATGATTTCACAACATAGAGCAGTAAGTAAAGGGAAGGAAAGGATAGAACCAGTAGCTCGGGGAAGACAATGATTTGTTAGACCAGTTCCAGTTGCTGTGACAACTGTACGTCTGGTTAGGGAGGCTGAGATTTAACTCAGAAGACCGCGTCTTCACCTTATTCCCCTTGAGCTAAGGACACCTAGTCCTCGCCCAATCACTCTGGTAAGTCTTCAAGGTAGACTTCCAAACCTTCACAGACTTCGTTCACCGGCGATCCACAATGACTCTTGGATGCTCAGAACGCGACGCCTAACCGGCTGGAGGAAACACAGTCCTCAAGTGTAATAAGTCTTCAGGTCACACAGATAGAAAGACTTCAGTGATGCCTAACACTCTTTGGCTCTAGGTGTTTTGGCTTTGTCCTCGCAAGGATTTCTCTCTCAAACGCTTCGGAGGTGGGTTGCTCTCAAACGACAAAAGTCGTGCAATAACTCTGAGCAGCCACCAATTTATGGTGTAGGGGGGGGGGGGGGGCTTT
>LR738715.1:203045101-203131698 GCA_902687465.1 Secale cereale | reverse complement strand
GGGGGGGGCTATTTATAGCCACTGGGCAACCCGACCTGATTTGTCCGAAGTGACCCTGGGTCACTAAGGAACTGACACGTGTTCCAACGGTCAGATTTCAAACACTCACACGATAACATTACTTGGGCTACAAGTAAGGTTGACTCATCCAACTCTGGATAAGATTTGCTCTCATAGTCTTCGCTCGAAGACATAGGATTTGGTTGAGCATCACTTCGGTCACTCTGACTTAGTTCACTTGGACCCCACTTAATAGTACGGTGGTTCCTATGACTCAACAAAGAAGAAAAGGAAACAACGAAACATCTAAGTCTTCATTCTCCACAATCTTCACAAAATGTCTTCTCTTGTCATAGTCTTCAATATGATTATCTTCATATACCACCACTGATGTCAATGTCTTCATACATTTTTAGGGGTCGTCTCCGGTAGGTAACCGAATCAATGAGGGACTACTACCTATGTTATCCTGCAATTCTCACAAACACATTAGTCCCTCAACCAGGTTTGTCGTCAATACTCCAAAACCAACTGGGGGTGGCCCTAGATGCACTTACAGTTTGCTATGGATGCCAACAAGGTGGCGGCCGTTGCGGCATGGCCGACATCGCACTCACCACGGGTTCTTTGCGGCTTCCTGGGCCTCGCGAGCTAATACCGGAAATTTATCCGGGAGTTCGGCCTCATCGCATCCCCACTCACGCGCTTGTTGCGTGATACAACATATCTATAATTTTTTATTATTCCATGCTATTATATTATCCTTCTAGGATGTTTTATGGGCTTTATTATACACTTTTATATGATTGTTGGGACTAACCTATTAACCCAGAGCCCAGTGCCAGGTTTTGTTTTCTCCTGTTTTAGGGTTTTACAGAAAAGGTAAATCAAACGGAGTCCAATTGACGAGCCAATTTTTTATGATTTTTTCTGGACCAAAAGAAGCCCCCGAAGCAAAAGAGTTGGGCGAGGAGAGCCACGGGCTGCCCACGAGGGTGGAGGGCATGCCCTGCAAAGGTGCTGGCGCCCTCCTATCTCGTGGACAACCCACAAGCCCCCCTGACGTGGGACCTATGCCAAAACTTTCTATAAATACTGAAACCTTCGGAAATTAACCAAGATAGGGAGTTCCGCCGCCGAAAGCCTCTGTAGCCACCGAAAACCAATCTAGACCCTATTCCAGCACCCTGTCGGAGGGGGGAACCCTCACCGGTGGCTATCTTCATCATCCCGGCGCTCTCCATGACGAGGAGGGAGTAGTCCACCCTCGGGGCTGAGGGTATGTATCAGTAGCTATGTGTTTGATCTCTCTCTCTCTCTCGTGTTCTTGAGATGGCACGATCTTGATGTATCACCAGCTTTGGTATTATAGTTGGATATTATGATGCTTCTCCCCCTCTACTCTCTTGTAATGGATTGAGTTTTCCCTTTGAAGTTATCTTATCGGATTGAGTCTTTAAGGATTTGAGAACACTTGATGTATGTCTTGCACATGTTTATCTGTGGTGACAATGGGATATCATGTGATCTACTTGATGTATGTTTTGGTGATCAACTTGCGGGTTTCGTGACCTTGGGAATCTATGCATAGGGGTTGGCACACGTTTTCGTCTTGACTTTCCGGTAGAAACTTTGGGGCACTCTTTGAAGTTCTATGTGTTGGTTGAATAGATGTTTCTGAGATTGTGTGATGCATATCGTATAATCATGCCCACGGATACTAGAGGTGACAATGGAGTATCTAGGTGACATTAGGGTTTTGGTTGATTTGTGTCTTAAGGTGTTATTCTAGTACGAACTCTATGATAGATTGAACGTTACTACGGACTCTTGAATAGATCGATCAGAAAGAATAACTTTGAGGTGGTTTCATACCCTACCATAATCTCTTCGTTTGTTCTCCGCTATTAGTGACTTTGGAGTGACTCTTTGTTGCATGTTGAGGGCTAGTAATATGATCCAATTATGTTATCCTTGTTGAGAGAACTTGCACTAGTGAAAGTATGAACCCTAGGCCTTGCCTACTATCATTGCAATATCGTTTATGCTCACGTTTACCACTTGATACTTTGCTGTTTTTATATTCTCTTATTACAAAAACCTATATCTACCATCCATATTGCACTTGTATCACCATCTCTTCACCAAACTAGTGCACCTATACAATTTCCCATTGTATTGGGTGTGTTGGGGACACAAGAGACTCTTTGTTATTTGGTTGCAGGGTTGCTTGAGAGAGACCATCTTCATACTACGCCTCCCACGGATTGATAAACCTTAGGTCATCCACTTGAGGGAAATTTGCTACTGTCCTACAAACCTCTACACTTGGAGGCCCAACAACGTCTACAAGAAGAAGGTTGCATAGTAGACATCAAGCTCTTTTCTGGCGTCGTTTCCGGGGAGGTTGGCGCTTGAAGGTATATCTTTAGATCTTGCAATCGAATCTTTTAGTTTCTTGTTTATCACTAGTTTAGTTTATAAAAGAAAACTACAAAAAATGGAATTAAGGTTACCTCATATGCTTCATCTTTTTAATATCTTTTGTGAAAATGATGGGAAGGAAAATTGTGCTCAAGTTCTAGAAGAAGAGTTACATAGAATGCTTGGCATAGAATATGTGCATGATGAGCATGATTGCAATGTTGTTAGTATGAATTCTTTGAATACTCGTGATGCTAATGATATGCAAAGCCACAAGCTTGGGGAAGCTATGTTTGATGAAGATGATATTTTTAGTCCCCCAAGTTTTGATGAACAAATTTATTATGATGAAATCATGCCTCCTATTTATGATGATTATATTGATGAAAGTGGATTTGGAGAGGTCATGACTTTAGTTAGTGATGAATCCACTATTTCGGAAGAGGTTCCAATTGATTATGAGAACAAAGTTGCTATCTATGATGATTATTGCGATGACTTGTATGCTATTAAGAATAATGATAACCATGAAACTTGTCATCATGATTTTAGTTTTCAATTGGATTATGCTTCACATGATAGTTATTTTGTTGAGTTTGCTCCCACTACTATGAATGAGAAGAATTTTGCTTATGTGGAGAGTAGTAAAAAAATTATGCAAGTAGATCATGAAAAGAATGCTTTATGTGTTGGTTATATTGTTGAACTCATTCATGATGCTACTGAAAATTATTATGAGGGAGGAACATATGCTTGTAGGAATTGCAATAATATCAAGTTTCCTCTCTATGTGCTTAAAGTTTTGAAGTTATGCTTGTTCTGCCTTCCTATGCTAGTTGATTATCGTTCCCATAAGTTGTTTGCTCACAAAATCCCTATGCATAGGAAGTGGGTTAGACTTAAATGTTCTATTCATATGCTTCATGATGCTCCCGTTATGTTTCAATTATCTATCTTTTACGTGAGCATCATTATGCCTAGCTAGGGGAGTAAAACGATAGCGCTTGTTGGGAGGCAACCCAATTTTATATTTTTTGTTTTTGTTGTTGTTAGGGAATAAATATTGCATCTAGCCTCTGATTAGATGTGGTTTCATGTTTTGTTTAGTGTTTGTGCCAAGTAGAACATTTGGGAAGACTTGTGTGAAGTTTATGTGATCTTGTTGTGAAAAACAGAATCGTTAGCGCTGGCTAAAGTGGTCTTCAGATTTTACTGGAGCGTGCTTTTTAGTTGTTTCTTTTTGCAGATGATTGGTAGACAAATTCCTCAAATTTACCAATTTAGTTTGAATTTTTTGGAGTTCCAGAAGTAGGAGAAATCTGCAGATTACTACAGACTGTCTGTTTTTGACAGATTCTGTTTTTCGTGTGTTGTTTGCTTATTTCAATGCATCTATGAGTAGTATTGGGAAGTATGAATCATAGATAAGTTGGAATACAGTAGGTTTAACACCAATATAAACAAAGAATGAATTCATTGCAGTACCTTTGAGTAGTGGTTTGTTTTCTTATACTAACGGAGCTCACGAGATTTTTGTCTAAGTTTTGTGTTGTGAAGTTTTCAAGTTTTGAGTATTGCTTTGATGGACTATGGAACACAGAGTAGCAAGGTCCTACACTTGGGGATGCCCCTGGCACCCCAAGGTAAAATTCAAGGACAACCAAAAGCCTAAGCTTGGGGATGCCTCGGGAAGGCATCCCCTCTTTCGTCTTCATCCATCGGTAACTATACTCATAGCTATATTTTTATTCACCACATGATATGTGTTTTGCTTAGAGCGTCAATTTAGTTTATTTTGTTTTGCTTGCTGTTTGAATAATATCCCAAGATCTAAAGTTCTTAAATGTTAGACAGTCTTCACATAGTTACATAATTATTCAACTACTCAGTGATCTTCACTTATATCTTTCGGAGTAGTTTGTTGTTTGCTCTAGTGCTTCACTTATATCTGTTAGAGCACGGCGGTGGTTTTCTTTTGAAGAAATAGATGAACTCTCATGCTTCACTTATATCCTTTTGAGAGTCTATTAAAACAGCATGGTAATATGTGTTTAGGCTAAAGAAACTAGTCTTCACATGATAAACATCCGATGTCAATGTAGTAAAAAAATCACACCAAGTGTATGATGAGATGTTGGATGCTTGATAATTGTTTTGAGATATGAGGATAATGATATTAGAGTCATGCTAGTGGAGTTATTATGAAATTGAGAAATACATGTGTTAAGGTTAGTGATTCTCGTATCATGCACGTATGGTGAACCGCTATGTGACGAAGTTAGAGCATGAGGTATTTGTAGAGTGCCAACCTTTGTGTGGAGGTCAGGGGCCCGCGATGGTTAACTCCTACAAACCTCCCCCCTAGGAGCATGCGTTGATTGCTTTGTTTTGATGACTCGTAGATTTTTGCAATAAGTATATGAGTTCTTATGACTAATGTTGAGTCCATGGATTATATGCACTCTCACCCTTCCACCATTGCTAGCCTCTCTCGTACCGCGCAACTTTCGCCGGTGCCATAAACCCACTATATATCCTTCCTCAAAACAGCCACCATATTATTCCTCAAAACAGCCACCATACCTACCTATCATGGCATTTCCATAGCCATTCCGAGATATATTGCCATGCAACTTTCCACCGATCCGTTTATATGACATGAATCATATTGTCATATTGCCATGCATGATCATGTAGTTGACATCGTATTTGTGTCAAGGCCACCATGCATAATTTTTATACATGTCGCTCTTGTTTCATTGCACATACCGGTACACCGCCGGAGGCATTCATATAGAGTCATACTTTGTTGTTGTAGTATCGAGTTGTAATAGTTGAGTTGTAATGAAAAGTGTGATGATCATCATTGTTAGAGCATTGTCCCATGGGAGGAAAGGCTAAATCTATAAAGCCCCTCCACACAAAAAAGAAAAAAAAAGAGAAAGAAAAGAAAAAGGGACAATTGCCACTATCTTTTTTCCACACTTGTGCTTTAAAGTAGCATCATGTTCTTCATTGTAGAGAGTCTCATGTTTAGTCACTTTCATATACTAGTGGGAATTTTTCATTATATAACTTGGCTTGTATATTCCAACGATGGGCTTCCTCAAATGCCCTAGGATGGGCTTCCTCAAATGCCCTAGGTCTTCGTGAGCAAGCAAGTTGGATGCACACCCACTAGTTTCTTTTTGTTGAGCTTTCATTCATATTTAGCTCCAGTGCATCTATTGCATGGCAATCCCTACTCACTCACATTGATATCTATTGATGGGCATCTCCATAGCCCATTGATACGCCTAGTTGATGTGAGACTATCTCCCTCCTTTTGTCTTCTCCACAACCATCTCTCTAATCCACCCATAGTGCTATGCCCATGGCTCACGCTCATGTATTGCGTGAAAGTTGAAAGGTTTGAAAAGATAGAGCATGAAAACAAGTGATTGGCTGAAATCGGGGTTGTGCATGATATGAATATTTTGTGTGATAACGAGGGAGCACAGCCAAGACTATATGATTTTGTAGGGATAACTTTCTTTAGCCATAGTATTTTGAGAAGACATGATTGCTTTGTTAGTATGCTTGAAGTATTGTTATTTCTTATGTCAATATAGACTTTTATCTTGAATCTTTCAGATCTGAACATTCATGTCACAATTAATAGAGTAACATTGAAAATTATGTTGGTTAGCATTCCACATCAAAAAATCCGTTTTTATCATTTACCTAGTCGAGGACGAGCAAGAATTAAGCTTGGGGATGCTGATACGTCTCCAACGTATCTATAATTTTTGATTGTTCCATGCTATTATATTATCCGTCTAGGATGTTTTATGGGCTTTATTATACACTTTTATATGATTTTTGGGACTAACCTATTAACCTAGAGCCCAGTGCCAGTTTCTGTTTTTCTCATGTTTTAGGGTTTTACAGAAAAGGTAAATCAAACGGAGTCCAATTGACGAGCCAATTTTTTATGATTTTTTCTGGACCAAAAGAAGCCCCCGAAGCAAAAGAGTTGGGCCAGGAGAGCCACGGGCTGCCCACGAGGGTGGAGGGCATGCCCTGCAAAGGTGCTGGCGCCCTCCTATCTCGTGGACAGCCCACAAGCCCCCCTGACATGGGAGCTATGCCAAAACTTTCTATAAATACTGAAACCTTCGGAAATTAACCAAGATAGGGAGTTCCGCCGCCGAAAGCCTCTGTAGCCACCGAAAACCAATCTAGACCCTATTCCAGCACCCTGTCGGAGGGGGGAACCCTCACCGGTGGCTATCTTCATCATCCCGGCGCTCTCCATGACGAGGAGGGAGTAGTCCACCCTCGGGGCTGAGGGTATGTATCAGTAGCTATGTGTTTGATCTCTCTCTCTCGTGTTCTTGAGATGGCACGATCTTGATGTATCACGAGCTTTGGTATTATAGTTGGATATTATGATGCTTCTCCCCCTCTACTCTCTTGTAATGGATTGAGTTTTCCCTTTGAAGTTATCTTATCGGAATGAGTCTTTAAGGATTTGAGAACACTTGATGTATGTCTTGCACATGTTTATCTGTGGTGACAATGGGATATCATGTGATCTACTTGATGTATGTTTTGGTGATCAACTTGCGGGTTTCGTGACCTTGGGAATCTATGCATAGGGGTTGGCACACGTTTTCGTCTTGACTTTCCGGTAGAAACTTTGGGGCACTCTTTGAAGTTCTATGTGTTGGTTGAATAGATGTTTCTGAGATTGTGTGATGCATATCGTATAATCATGCCCACGGATACTAGAGGTGACAATGGAGTATCTAGGTGACATTAGGGTTTTCGTTGATTTGTGTCTTAAGGTGTTATTCTAGTACGAACTCTATGATAGATTGAACGTTACTACGGACTCTTGAATAGATCGATCAGAAAGAATAACTTTGAGGTGGTTTCGTACCCTACCATAATCTCTTCGTTTGTTCTCCGCTATTAGTGACTTTGGAGTGACTCTTTGTTGCATGTTGAGGGCTAGTAATATGATCCAATTATGTTATCCTTGTTGAGAGAACTTGCACTAGTGAAAGTATGAACCCTAGGCCTTGCCTACTATCATTGCAATACCGTTTGTGCTCACGTTTATCACTTGCTACCTTGCTGTTTTTATATTTTCTTATTACAAAAACCTATATCTACCATCCATATTGTACTTGTATCACCATCTCTTCGCTGAACTAGTGCACCTATACAATTTACCATTGTATTGGGTGTGTTGGGGACACAAGAGACTCTTTATTATTTGGTTGCGGGGTTGCTTGAGAGAGACCATCTTCATCCTACGCCTCCCATGGATTGATAAACCTTAGGTCATCCACTTGAGGGAAATTTGCTACTGTCCTACAAACATCTGCACTTGGAGGCCCAACAACGTCTACAAGAAGAAGGTTCATAGTAGACATCATTGCGCCGTGACGCATTTGCCTGGGGTGAGGAGGCGACAACAGCGTTCGATGCCCTCAAGGGGGCCCTCCCGACGGGCCCCGTTCTTCAGATGCCTGACTGCGACCGCCCGTTCGTCATGGATTGCGACGCCTCCGGTGCGGGGTTCGGCGCCGTCCTTCAGCAGGGCGATGGACCTATTGCTTTCTTCAGCGGGCCTTTCGCCGCGCGCCATCTTAAGCTCGCAGCGTATGAGCGGGAGCTCATTGGCTTGGTGCACGGAGTGCGCCACTGGCAGCCCTATCTTTAGGGTCGGTCGTTTCGGATTCGTATGGATCACTACAACCTCAAGTTCTTATTGGATTAGAGGTTGTCTACCGTGCCGCGGCATAATTGATGAGCAAGCTCTTTGGCTTTGACTTCATTGTCGAGTATCGTCCGGGTCGCCTTAACACCGTGGTCGACGCCCTGTCTCACCGTGACACCCACAACGACACCACCATCGGTGACTCCGAGCGGTGTGGCGCTCTGCGTCCACTCGGGGCCCTCGTTCGCCCTCTTCGCTGACATCCGTCGGGCCACAGCGGCCGCGCTGGACGCTTTGCTCCTTCAAAAGCGGCTTGTTGTGGGCGACCTGGAGGAGCCATGGCGTCTAGCGGACAGCTTGCTCCTGCATGGGCGCCGTATCTTCGTGCCGAAGCATGACGACCTCTGTCACCAGGTTCTACTGCTGGCCCACTCGGCGGGCCACGAGGGGGTGCAGCAAACCCTCCATCGTCTCTGCGCCGACTTCTACATCCCCGGTGATCGGGCCCTATTCCGGGACTGGGTGTGGTCTTGTGTGACGTTCCAGCGCAACAAGACGGAGACACTACGGCCGGCTGGTATGCTAGAACCCTTGGAGGTGTCGTCTCAGGTCTGGGCAGATATCTCCATGGACTTCATTGAGGGCCTCCCCAAGGTGGGCGGCAAGTCCGTCATCCTCACGGTGGTCGACCGCTTCTCCAAGTATGCTCACTTCATCACGCTCGGCCATCCCTACACTTCCGCGTTCGTGGCTTGTGTCTTCTTCGAAGACATCGTCCGCCTGCATGGGTTTCCATCTTCAATCATCAACGATCGGGACCCGGTGTTCACGGGGCATGTCTGGCGCGATCTCTTCTGGATGGCAGGCGTGAAGCTCTCCCTGAGCATGACCTTCCACCCTCAGATGGACGGCCAGTCTGAGATTGTCAACAAGGTGATTGCCATGTATTTGTGTTGTGTTACCGATGATCGTCCTCGCGCTTGGGTGGGCTCGCGTGGGCGGAGTACTGCTAAAACACCTCCTATCACTCCGCCCTGCGCACCATGCCATTCAAGGTGGTCTACGGCAGACCGCCCCCGCCCATCCTGCCGGTTGACCCGACGATGGCTCGGACGGAGGCGGCAGGCGATCTTCTTCGCATCCGTAACAAGATGCTGGCGGAGGTGCGGCAATGCCTCATTAAGGCCCATCAGCTGGCCAAGCACTACTACGATGGCCACCATCGCGAGGCGGAGTTCGTGGTGGGCGACTGGGTGTGGCTGCCTCTCCTTCATCGCTCTACGCAGTCCCTGGACCCACGCACGAAGCGCAAGCTGGGCCCTCACTACGCTGGGCCCTTTGCCGTCTTGGAGCGCATCGGGAAGGTGGCCTACCGCCTTCAGCTTCCCGTCGGTGCTCGCATCCACGACGTCTTCCATGTGGGGTTGTTGAAGCCTTTCAATGGGGGGCCACTAGCGGCCGCCCCCGCACTTCCTACAACCTCCGACGGGCACCTCCTTCTGGGACCGGAGAAGGTGATGTAGGCCCAGCTACGTTGCGGGGTGTGGTACTTGTTGATCCATTGGGCTGGCCTTTCGAAGGAGGAGGCCACTTGGGAGTAGCGCGACGAGTTCCGCCAACACTACCCAGACTCCCAGCTCGAGGACGAGCTGTTTGCGCACGCGGGGAGAGATGTTATGACCGGGGTAACTTATACCCGTAGGAGGCCCACTGGGCAGGTTTAGTTAGGGGCTTAGCCCACAAGTTATCTTATTTTTAATAGCATCGTGGTTATATAAGCTGTAAGACTCTTTTGGAGATTAAGCAATAAGACAATTCTATTGCCCGGCTCCCAGAGGAGCCGGAACCCTAAACCCTAGGCGCCTCCTATCTCCACCGCCGCCTCCTCCCACGTGCACGACGGCGCCCAGCCACCGGCGACCGTGTGTCCGGTCACGCCCAACTTCCTCCTTCCCCTACAATCTCCGCCCTAGAACCGGCAGAACCCTAGCTCCTAACAAAAACTAGCCGGGAAGTGGGGATATTAGTAGCACATAGGTAATGTTATGAACCCCTAACTATGATTAATTGTGATGTTAACTGGTTCATGATTTTTTTGGAATAAAGTTGCAAATATGCCTACCTTTTGAATGAATAAACTCTAGATGTCGTAACTTTTTATAATTTTTTGGTTGCTAAATGATGCAATTTAAAATTATGTTGTTGTGCAACCGGTCTTTGTTAATCCAACATTTAAACGAATCATCACATGATGTCTAATGAAAACATAAGGCAAGTACAAATCCAACATTCAAATGAGTCGCCCATGAAGAGCTGGCGAATATCGCGTTCATAACATTAGTCCGGTCGTTGCAGCACCATTAGTCCAACTTTGTGTATCGAACAAAGCAGATAGGCCAACATGGACCGGGTCGGGCCGGAGTGGGCCAGCCTATTCCCGTTCTTAGGACTTACCTTGCTTACATGTCGGGTGCACTCTCAATCTAAACGGCTCCATATAAGAACATAAGAACAAGTCTTAACAAAGTCGCGAAATTTTGGATTGACAAAAGTACTATGGAGGCAAGCGCACCAAAGCACACCCTCCCGCGTCGCCCCGCGTACGACAGGGAGGGCGACCAGCCGACCACGTCGCCGCCGCCAGAGGCCTCCCCCACCCCGCTCCTCCTCCCTCACCGCCGCCACAGGGTGCGGCCAGGCAAAGCCTGGTCGGCGCCGACGACGGCGGGGCATTCTCATCTTCTCGCGCGGTGGCCTCGATGTGGGACGGGGCGACCACGGCGGGATGTGCTGCTGGCGGTGGGCGCAGTTTCAGCGGCGGCTCTCCAGCGCAGTTTCGGCGGCGGCAGAGTGTGGGCCATGTGTCGGGCGGCACGGTGGTGGGGAAGCATGGCTGTGGGGGCGGCTCACCTTGTTTTCGATCTGGATCAGGCAGGGGAGGTGCCTGGCGGGCGGGGGAGGTGCTTGGCGGGCGGGACGGGCTGGAGCTGGTGCGGACGCCGGGGGCGGCCCTGGAGCGATGGTGCGGAGCAGAGCGCTCGGCCACGACGGCCCGCTATGGAGGCGGGGCGACATTGGCTTGGCGGCGCATGATGCAGGCGCGTGCGATGGCGTGCACGGCGGATCTGGCCTGGCGGTGCTCATGGGCTATGCTGCTCCTTTAGTGGCGGCTTCGAGTGGTGCCATGGGCCTGCTTCGTTAGAGGAGATTGGAGGATGCCGGGGCAGCGGCCCCGGTCCTGACGCCGCCGGGTCTTGCCGGCAGATTGGTTGTCGTGCATGGATCTTGTTCCTACTTCGAGGATCCACGCCGAGTGGTGGTGGTTCTGCCGACGAAGCGGGAGGTGCTGCGGCTGGCAGGTCACTGAGAGCCGGTGGACGTCGACCATGGGGATTGTGTGCTGTGAAGTGCTTTGAATCTGCTTAGATTCTGAGATGTAGTTGAGCTCTGGGCGAAAGTCCAGCCCCGACCTTGGGTCGGTGCCGGCAACGACGGTGCCATGGCGTCATTCCCCTTCTTGAAGGCGTTGCCGTGGAGCTGCATTGCACGACTCTCTCAGAGAAATCTCTAGCTTCGGATGGTCGAAGCGGGCGATGACGGCGGCTACGTCGTTTCCTTCTTTGAGGCATCACCTTGGAGAGTCAACATACTACAGTTTGCACGGATCTCTTCGTCGTCGGGGACAGTGGATGTCGGGGCGGCGGCTTCGGGTGGTTTCTGATTGTGCGTCGAGATGGCGATCTCGGGAACAATGTGAGTTGCAACTCTATGAGGTGGGGCTCTATATCAACAATGGTTGGGTGGCATCCTTGTCCCACTTGGGCGGTAGGGGTGTCGGCTCGGTCGATGCGCCCTAGAGGGGGTGACTTTACGTTGGGACGGTGGCCCCGGATGTGGTGCAACGTTCGTGGTCTGCGAGCGGTTGCCTGAGCAGCGTGGGTTGCGGGCAGCTGGGTTGTGCGGTGTTTCTGCTCGAGGGGAGCGGTGGTATGTCGGGGCGGCGGCCCCGGAAGCCGGTGTCAATTGATTGCGTTGGGCACGACGAAGCGGTGAATGTCGGGGCGGTGGCCCTGGGAGAATCACTATGGCGACCAGACTTCTGTGGCAACGATGATGGTGGGAGCGATGTCGGCGACGCGGCAATGATTGCGATAGCCGGCCCTTCTCCGACATGTCCATGGTATTTCCTTGGTTTGTTTGCTGCTGTGGAGTCGAAGCTGCGGCGACGGGGCCATGTGGTGTGCGATGACTGGCTGCAGGTGACCCTTTCGGCGATCTTCTGTGGCGCCAGTCGTGCCTGGTTCTGTTCTTCTGAGTTCTCCGTCAGAGTCGGAGCTGCTTTGTCTGGCCATAGGTCGACATGTTGTTGATTAGGGTGGGCTTTGCCCTATGTGTTTCAGTCTTTGGGAGTGGGCTTGGTCCTTGTTGTTTCGGTTTTTCCTTGGTTTTTCGTAATTAACTGGGCAATTTTCTTCTGCTTAATTAATAGATGAGACAATCTTTTACTCCGTTTCAAAGAAAAAAAACATGAAGTCTACAAGCGAAGACAGACTGAGAATCGCTAAAAAAATAATCTGCATAAATTCCCTCAAAGTACGATCCACCTGTCATTGGTCAAAATCTCTTTCCCATAATCCCCGATTCATAGCACGGCACACATTTCACTAATTGAGAGCGTGTCCCAGATTTCATTCATAACATGGCTGGAAAAATTGCACTCAAGGAAAAAAAATCTTTAATTTTTTCTTATTTAGAGGAGCACTGAAATGTTTGTGTTTTGGTGTAGATTTTTTGGTAATTTTAAATCACGTTTGTTTAAGTAAGGTGAAATCATCGTTAGGACGTATCCCTTTGCATAACAGAGTGGTAGGCAGTTCTTCTCTCATAATTCAGGACAAGCGCTTGAATCCCACATCAATTTCTCTTCCTAATATTTTATGCCTCATGTATTATATCTTAGTAAAAAAGGTTATGTTGCTGAGATTCAAACCCTGGTCTACAAAATTGGATGTAACGAACACACAATTGGGATAGATTAGGTTTTGTGTAGAAATATTGCTGAAATTAATTTATCCAGTTTTTTAAATTTGAGTTTATCCAATTTTAACTAAGTTTTTCGTTGATTTGTCCAAAGTTTTCTGAAATTTCAGAATTTTGACGCCCCTTTTGTGGGAAAAACTTTCGATCTATCATCAACTGTCAAGGTAATATAACAAACACTAGAAGATTTTTGTATGCTTTGGAGGGTACCGAATTTTTTCCAGTGAGATACCCGACCACACTATTCGCACGGGCTTGAAAGGGAGAGGGCAGAAGAGGAAGAAGCAGGCTGATTGTATGTGGGCCGCTCTGTATCAACCCCAACCTTTAAATACGGAGGCTCACATGTCCGAGACTGACATGGCGACTCTGCTGGACTGCCTTTTTTATCGCGATCGTCATATTATTTTTTGAATGAACGGTTATTATGATGATTCGATCATTACAACACGGGGAGCCTATTTGGTGCGTAGCTCGACCAGTTATTTTGTTGACTTTTTTGAGCTTTCAGAATAAGCTATCCCTACCCAGCTTATTCTATAAGCATAACTAAAATTTTCTTTTTAGAAGCTTATTAGTCAATTATTAACTATTAGGCTTCTAAATAAATAAATTTGTTTGGGCTTCTAGAATAAGTTGGGCAGGGGGCAGCTTATTTCAGCTTATTCTATAAGCCATCAAAAGAACTGACCCTTAGGGACCGATCGTGTAGCCTCCGCTGCAGCTACGTACTCTTCGGCCGACCCGTTATCTCTTTTCAGTTTTGAGATGGCTCTAGAACCTTCCCAAACCGTCTCTCTCTCTTTTGTGTTTTTTCTTTAGTTTTTCTTCTGCTTTTCATTTTCGTTCTTTCCTTTCCTTTTATTTCGTTCCATCTTTGTTTTTCTTCAACTTTTAGTTTCCATATTTCTTTTTTATATTATTTTTTGAAATAATGAACAATTTTTTAATCACGAACATTTCTTCAATTCACATTCTTCAAGAAATCATGGATATTTTTAAATTTTGCAAATATTTTTTACAAATTCGTGAACATTTGGAAAATCATGAACGTTTTTGAATGCGCAGTTTTTTTAAAAGATCGTTATTTTTTTATTAAACTACTGAGCACTTTTTTAATTATCAAACAATTATTGAAATTGGGCAAAATTATGAAATTCACAAAAAAAATTATTTTTGACGTACATTTTAAAAATTCTTGAATTTTTTTGAATCAGGGAACATTTATTGATTAGCTGAACGTATTTTAATTATTCATGAACATTTGTTGAATTTTTTGAACATTTCAAGAAAATTCATGAACATTTTTTGAATTCCAAACATTTTCGAAATTCACAAAGTTTTTTTGTACACATGAACAGTTTTTCAAAGGCATAAACATATTTTGAATTTGTTAACATTTTTTTTTCAAATAATGAATATTTGTGACTATGCGAACAATTTTTCAAAAGCATGATCATTTTTTGAATCCGTGAACATTTTATGATTTATTGAACACCTTGTTTAAAATTCACAATTTTTATAAATTTGGATTTTTTTTGAAATGTCAAAATATTTATAAAATATAAAAAATATCAAAAGAAAAGAAAAGAAAAGGCAAAAAGACGAAATGAAAAAAAACAGGGTTCCCCACACATGGGCATGTCCAAAAGGGCACGTTGGCTCGTTCGCCATCGCGTAGCGCGCGAGGTCCCTTACGGCGCATGTGCGCAAGTTGTTATAATTAGTGTGACATCCGGGTAATTAAGCTACAGTAACCCTCTGCTAATGACGACACGTCATCACAATTACTGTTAATAACCTCGCGATGATCCAATCTCGTTCGAATTCAAAAGTGAAAATTATGTCACACGAAAAAGATTTCCAAATATTAAAACTAAAATGTTCGGGTGGCGCCAAACAATGCATAAGCAATTATGGTGGGAAAACCAAATTTTTATAAAATAATTAAAAGCACTATATTAATTATAATAGTAGCTAAAACCATTAATTAAATGCATGTGGCATTTTATAAAATACTAAACCGTTTTGTTTTGGGGTAATTCCTTTTTGTGTGGCAATGTGTTATATTGTATCACTGATTTAGGGATCTACCTTATAAATTATAAAACTAAAATTGGTTAAGAGTTAAAAAAGAAAAAAAAAAGGAAAACAGAATAAAAACTTTAACTTAAACAAAGGTAAAAAGAAAAAAAGATTAAGACCCCCCTCTTCCCTGGGCCAAGTGGCCCGGCTGGCCACTGCCAGCCAGGCCAGCCCATTTTTCGCCGCTCGCTCGGCCTATATGGCCTCCACGACCCCAACCCCTAGCCACCGACAGCCCACCTCTCCCACTCGCTCTCTCCTCCCCTCCCGATTTGGATCGGGATCGGGGCAACCGATGGCCCGGCTCGTCACCGCCGCCTTGCCGTTCGCCGTGCACCACCGCCGTCGTCCTCGTACCCTCCCCAAGTCGCTACCTCACGCCTCGCCGACCCCCCGGTGCATCTACAACGGGGGTGAGCCCCGCACCACACCTTTCCCTCTCTTCCTTCCCCACGCACCACGCGCCCGACGCTGCATCCGTCCGCGCCCACGCTCGCGGTGAGCGCGAGCTCACCACACCACCTCTAGCCTCGCCGCGCTCGACGCCTTACTACGCCATGGCTACGCCCGCAGCCACGCGCCGCCTTGCCGTCGTCGTCGCGATCTGCGCCGCGCGCGCCCCGCTGCTTCCCCGCGTGTGCGTCGCCTCTCGCCGCAGCTACTCCGCCGGCGGCCGCCCTCGCCAGGCCGCCGCTCACCTCAGCCCCTCACCGACGGCCTCCCTCAGCCCCTCACCCCGGCCTCCCACGGCCCCTCACCGCCGGCCCCCGACCTCCCACGGCCCCTCACCGCCGGCCCCTCGCCTCCCTTGGCGCTCACCGTCGGCCCCCGGCCTCCCACGGCCCCTCACCGCTGTTCCCCTTCTCCCGCACCGGCCTGGCCGCGCTGGCCTGCCCCACGTGCCGGCGGAGCCCCGTCGTGGCCTCACCGTGCCGTGGCCGGCGCCCCCGCCAGCCCCTCGTTCTGGGCGAACGCCCAGTCGGGCGCTGGGCGCCCGAACCCGCTAGCACGCCCGCCCCGTTGGCCCCTAGGGCCAATGACAGGGGGGCCCGCGCCCTGAAACGTTTTTTAAGGATTAAAGTAAATAAATAATAATTATTACAATATTTCTTAATTAATTAATTAACTTAATTAGTCATGATTAGATTAACCTAATCACTAGTTAACTTAATTAAACCCTGATTAGACTAAACAGTCAATGACGAATGGGACCCACGCGTCAGTTTGACCCAGTCAACCCCCTGTTGACTGCTGACGTCATGCTGACGTCAGCATGCACTATTCTAGATAATGTTGATTTATTTAATAATTTAGAAAATGAATTAAAACTTTAAAAATTAATATAAAATAATCCGTAACTCGGATGAAAATACTTTATATATTAAAGTTGCTCAGAATTTCGAGACGCATCCGAATACGCACACCGTTCGTCCACCACACATCCCTAGCATACCGAACCCGCAACTTTCCCCCTCCATTTCATCCGCCCGAAAACGCGAAACACCGGGAATACATTCCCGCGTGTTTCCCCCGTTCGCTAGTATCACCCGATACTGCGTTAGGGCACACCTAGCACCGTTACATGTCATGTCATGCATCGTCATGCATCTGTTTGCATTATATTCACTGTTTCTTCCCCCTCTTCTCTCCGGTAGACTACGAGACCGACGTTGTTGCTGCCCCGATCGACTACGGTGTTGACGACCCCACCTTGGCTGCCGAGCTTCCAGGCAAGCCCCTCCCTTGACCAACCTGATATCGCCTATTCTTCTCTCTACTGCTTGCATTAGAGTAGTGTAGCATGTTACTACTTTCGATACTCCTATTATGCTGCATAGCCTGTCATTGTTGCTACCACTGTTGATACTTTACCTGCAATCCTAATTGCTCAGTATAGGATGCTAGTATTCCATCAGTGGCCCTACACCCTTGTCCGTCTGCCCTGCTATTCTATCGGGCCGTGATCACTTGGGGGTGATCACGTGTTTATACTACATACACTTATACATCATACATGTTGTGACTAAAGTCGGGTCGGCTCGTTGAGTACCCGTGGTTGATTCACAGATTGAGGGCTGAAAGGACATACTTTCCCGACGGCCCTCTGTGTGGATCTTTGTGGCGGAGCGACATGGGAGGTTGAGACACCCAGTCGAGAGATGGCCTGGCCCTGGTCGTTGTCCGTGGTGATTTCATAATAACACGCTTAACGAGTTAGGATATTTGATCTGAGTCTGGCCGTTGGCCTATACGCACTAACCAGCTACGTGGGAATAGTTATGGGTACTCGACGTCGTGGTATCAGCCGAAGCCTTCTTGACATCAGCGACTGAGCGGCGCGCGCCGGGTTGGACCGCGTAACATAACTTCCTTAGTAATGGAGGTTGCTAGGTCTGCTCACCGGCCGCCCTCGCAACGTGCAGGTGTGCATTGGGCGATGGGCCCAGACCCCTGTGTGCTTAGGACTTAGACCGGCGTGCTGACCTCTCTGTTGTGTTTAGGTAGGGCTGCGATGTGTTGATCTTCCAAGGCCGGGCATGACCCTGGAAAGTGTGTCCGGCCAAATGGGATCGAGCGTGCTGGGTTATGTGGTGCACCCCTGCAGGGAAGTTAATCTATTCGAATAGCCGTGTCCCTCGGTAAAAGGACGTCCCGGAGTTGTATTCCGACTTCGTGATAACTAGAACTGGACACTTGATAAAACACACCCAGATGAGTTCCAGATATAACTCGGTGGTTGCTCTCTCACAGGGTGATGTGCGGGAGGATCGCCGAGTAGGATTATGCTATTCGATGTTACTTGGTGAACTTACCATCTATTCTCTTCTACTGCTGCAAGATGGAGGCGGCCAGAAGCGTAGTCTTCGTTTGGATTAGCTATCCCCCCTCTTATTCCCGCTTGCTGCAGTTTAGTCCACCGATATTACCCATATCTTTGTTACCATTGCATATGTAGTATAGATCCTTGCTTGCGAGTACTTTGGATGAGTACTCACGGTTGCTTTGCTCCCCCTTTCCCCCCTTCTGTTCCTTCTTCTCGGATGATGCAACCAGATGGTGGAGCCCAGGAGCCAGACGCCACCTACGACGACTCCTACGACACCGGAGGCGCCTACTACTATGTGCAGTCTGCCGACGATGACCAGGAGTAGTTTAGGAGGATCCCAGGCAGGAGGCCTGCTCCTCTTTCGATCTGTATCCCAGTTTGTGCTAGCCATCTTATGGCACCTTGTTTAACTTTATATCTGTACTCAGATATTTGTTGCTTCCGCTGACTTGTCTATGATGGAGCACTTGTATTCGAGCCCTCGAGGCCCCTGGCTTGTAATATGAAGCTTGTATGACTTATTTTACTTTTAGAGTTGTGTTGTGATATCTACCAGTGAGTCCCTGATCTTGGCCGTACACATTTGCGTGCATGATTAGTGTACGAACAAATCGGGGGCGTCACAAGTTGGTATCAGAGCCGACTGCCAGTAGGAATCCCCCTTTCCAACTCCCTGGCCGAAGTCAAGTCTAGTCTTTGAAAAACAAATTTACTAACTTGTTGTGTGGCTTACGGGCCCACATCACCAATGGGTGGTATTAGGATCTTTTATTCCTGATCTTTACTCTGGGAATCTGATCTCTCTTCTATTCGGGTTAAATGATTTTACTAATTATGACACTAGGTTCTCGTAACTATTTCTCCCGGAGAGCCCTCATTCCGGAAGATCACCTGCTTCGTCAGAAGACTATGAGAATATCCCTCGATATTTTCCCGAGACCCTTGTGCTAATTGTCTTTGCAATTCACTGCCACCGATATATCCCTATGGATATCTGCATGCACTTGGCATTCTCATGATCATTCCTTGTCGCTCTTGTTATTACAAGATGCCTGGAAATATTCTCCGTTGTCCCGAGAATCCTTTGAGTTTACTGTCTTGCATATTAATTTCACATGAAAACCCTTACGGTTATTTCCTCACATTTATCGAGGATCCATCCTTCTCGATTGTTCATATGTCTCCCAAAAATTTTCGGAATACTTTTCGATGTTTCGAAAATCCTCTGCAGGCTGTCACTCTTGAAATTATTGCCTGCTTGCATTATGGTTAATTTCATATGACTAGTAGTCTTCGTTAACATCCCTTGTCTTAGCCATTTTGTGCCTATTGATCCAATGTGTGTGTATGCACGCAATCATCAGGTTATCCTTTTAAAATTATCTTTCCGGCTCAGACGTCATTCCGGACATGAGTTGGTTCTCGGCAATTCAAACCTTTATTGATTGTCCAACTAAGTGTTTTCAACTTATCCATCCTTGATCAGAGCATCTGCTTCTGATCCTTCATTTTGGAAACCATAATTTCTTTCTATTTAAGCATCAGGCTAATCAGGTGATTCTTGAATCTGTTGCCTTTGCATTCTTTCTTCCTCTAAGTGAGTACCGATACTCACATTAGCTCCATTTTGGATCGTCCGATCCATTGTTGGATTTTTATCCGACATTATCCTTCATATTCAATCACCTTGTGAGTTCCTCCCCTGATACATAATGCCTTGGTAAAATGTATCCTCTGCTTGGCCAACCATGCTCTGCTTTTGAGCTTGAGTTATTACTTTTGAAATTCTAAGTATAGGTTACTAAGATGACCGATGGGTTGAACCTATGTTTTCCCCTAATCCGTGAGAACCCGAAAGTTTTCACAAGTATTACTCTTCCGGTGTTCTACCAGTTAAAATTCCAACACTATAGTTTTATCAAAGCGAGAGGTGAATGAAATGATATGCATTAAAGAAGTGGGAGTCGACCTTGAACTTTGTGTTCATGCCCATGAATATGATGTAGACCGTCTCAGAATCTTCTTGCAAAATGATTATCCAGCTGTATGATTTCTTCGGTATTCTTGAATTGATTCCTTATAGTTATGGTTCCGACCATGCTATCCTGGTCTGATATATCTGATGGGAATTCATTCCAGTGCCTTGTCTATTTTTGGCAAGGTTGAAGTATCTACTGCCATAGGTCAATGACCCGGTTCTATTTCTATCATGTTCTACCTTCGAGTATTACCCACTGGTATCTCGAAGATGTCTTGCCATTGCACCACATCTTACTAACTTTGTTGCAGTAATGTCTTTCCTTGTCGTAATCACTCTACGGGTTCTGGGTTGTTATCAACCGAGGACACCGACTAGTGAAATTATTCTGCACTACAAATCAAATACCCCTAGTATTTTACTGGGAAATTCTGAACTCGGTCCAATCATTCCTAGACTATCAGTTGCATCCTAGTCTCGCTATCTTTGACTGTGCTACCTCGTTCTTCTCAGGTGCACGAATTCTTAAGTGTGTGAGCACGACTTACGTCGAGCTCTTAACATCATGTTGCTTGTCTTGAAAGGCAACCTTGGTTTCGAGCTTGCATCTTATATATTGATCCTATAACTTGCCACTTCGTCATTCCCTTGCTTGTTGTCGTTGTTGTTTGATTGCGTCCTCTTGAAACCTCCCGGCAAATGTGTCAGATCACCTTCAACACTTTGACTTCTTCCAACATGTCAACTATGTTCATGATGAGAAATACCATCCTTGCCCTCGATGATTTTTATTATCATCGACAACACCCTTGACTTCCTTTCATCGTGAACTTGTCCACATTATGATTACAACTTGCTCTCCAGCTAGTGTTGTGTTGTGCATTGAAGTGTTACTGTATTTTATGTCAAGATTGTTGTGGGGATTGCCCCACCTCTTAGAAATTCTCGGTATGAAGATACTTCTCATCATCACCATTCTTCCTTGGTCCCCGTGTTGTTTTCAACCGGGATACCAATATGCAAAGGATGCTGCTTGAGTTCTACACTTCTAGCAAACCTATTGCTTTGAAGTTAACGATCGACAGTTCGTTCTTAGACTGTTGGTTATTGAATCATCATTCTAACATTGATCTTGCTGCCTAAGGTCATATTTCGGGCACACCTTTCAACTAATGATTAATGGTGTATGTCTTCCTCGAGCATACAACATTATATCCTTTGAATTAACAAGTGTCATCTTCTTGTTCACAATATTGTAGAAATCCATCCGTTTGGAATTCTCGATGAATTGTCACTGAGCCCATCAGCCACCTCCTCATCCTCTCCTTGGTTTAATGATGAACTATTGTTTATGGAACCCGCTCCCATAGTTCATCTCCCGAGAATCTTAAAGTGTCATTTCGTCGATTTGTGTTGCACCTTTTCTTCTCGAATATCCTGAATCTGAGGTATCATGGCACCAATCGGATCTGAATCTTGGTCAGATATGATGGCTGGAAAACTTTCCAGGAGTTATAATATTGGCCCTTTGATGACTCGGTAATATGATGTCATGCCTAGCACCCCTGGCTGGAGGACCTATCATTATAATCTCTTTTGCAAGGATAACCATTCTTCCAGGAGGAAATTATAAGACTTATTCTATAAGTTCTACCTGATGAATCCTTTATGTATCCAAGTCCGACCTTTGCTTCAAGACCATGCCAATGTGATACGTCCAAAACGTATCTATAATTTCTGCTTGCTCCATGCCTTTTTTGTGTGATATTGCTATGATATTTATGCACTTCCATACACTTTTGATCATATTTGGACTAACCTACTAATGGTTGCAAAAGTGCACAATGTTCTTGTTTTACACTTTATTGTGTAGGAATTACTTGGAAATTGACAAAAACGCAAAAGGAGTCGTATTGGAGTAGGACTCTGACTTTCCTGAAATCTGTCTGAGAACGTTTTTTAAAGATGGTCACGTTCCGGCCCGAAGACGACGTCAAACGGAAAAAGTCTAGTTGCGAAAGTTGTGGGGAATTTCGAGGCAATGCTTCTGGATATAAAATTCGTCCAAATCGGAGTCCGGACGGCCGAGTAAAGCCCGTTTTACTAAGGCCCAAAACCTGATGACGGGAATCCGAGAGTCTATATAAAGAGAGAAAACCTAGGTCACCGAGGGCCACGAATTTTCCTCCTCCCAAGCCGCCGTCTTGGAGGGGAGGACCAGCACCATTGCAGCACCATCCACAAGGAAGAAGGGGGGCCAAGGAGCCGCTGCCCCCTAGGGCCGCCGCCGCCCCCTAGGGCCGCCGCCGCCGCCGCCGCCCCCAAGGGCCGCCGCCGCCGCCTCCGTGGCTGCCGCCGCCCGTCTCCTCCTCGCGGGACTGCACCTCTCCATCAACACCATCATCAACCTCCTCCTCACCATGTCCATGTGTGAGTAGTCTTCTCCGGGGCCGAGGGCTCGTACGTGTAGCTATGTGGTTATCTCTCTTTCCCATGATGTGATCTTCGTTGTGATCATATGCTATGTTAATCTAGGGTGATCCCATGATATTTCCCCTTCCTCTATGTATTGGATTGATGTACTCACTTGTCTTTATCTAGTATAATCCCCGAGACCAAGGTGACAGCGGTCTATTAGACATGGATTAGAAAAAAAAAATCATGAGTGATTTCCTCTCTTGTGTGTTGATTGAAGATTGAGAGTCTCTTGGTGCTTGTCTTTGACTATCCTTTAGATATGTTGTGGTGATTGTGGGACTCTCTTTGGATGGCCGCGGTGACATTGGGAAATCCTTAGATTGAGAACTACGAACTTTGAGGTGTGCTTTTGTAGCCCTACATAATTCTCGTCCTCTCTTGACCACGAAGGAATGACCTCCGGGTGCGTCTCCATTGCATGTTTTATGGGAAATATCATGTGATTCGATTATGTTAATGTTGTTGGGAGTTGCCTCTAGTGAAAGTATGATCCCTAGGCCTTGTTTCCACCATTGCAATACCATTTGTGCTCACGTTTACCACTTGTTTGCTTGCTGCACTTTTTATTACAGATTTATATTACTTTGTTTTGCCATCCATACCACTTGCCATTTAACATCTCTTCGCCGAACTAGTGCACCTATACATCTAACAAGTGTATTAGGTGTGTTGGGGACACAAGAGACTTCTTGTATCTTAGTTGCAGGGTTGCTTGAGAGAGACCATCTTCAACCTCTACTTCCCTGAGTTCGATAAAACTTAGGTCATCCACTTGAGGGAAATTGCTGTTATCCTACAAACCTCTGCGCTTGGAGGCCCAACATAGTCTACAAGAGTAGAAGCGTGTGTAGACATCAAGCTATTTCTGGCGCCGTTGCCGGGGAAGTGAGTGCTTGAAGGTATATCTTTAGATCTTGCAATTAAATCTTTTTCTTTCTTGTTTTTATTTCACTAGTTATGTTTATGGAAAACCGCATTCTTAGTTCGTTGCTTGTGGGAAGACGCCCCACACCTGTGGTGGTTGCTCCTCCTCCTACTGAAATTGTGCCCTATAAAATACCGGCTGGTATTATCGATTATATTTTGGCTAATCGTTATGCAGGAGACAGACATCCTGGTGAACACTTACTATATCTGTCACAACTATGTTCATTATTTAAGCTTGCAGGTGTATCAATGGAGTTTGTCATGAGGAAATTGTTCGCCGTATCACTTATAGATAAAGCTTCAGATTGGTATAAGCTTCTCGATAACTCGCACTTGCTTGATTGGCAAGAGCTTATGTCTCTCTTTTATACTAAGTTTTATCCTCTTCATGAAATTCATCGAGACAGGAACTATATCTATAACTTTAGGTCTTGTGACGGAGAGAGCGTAGCTCAAGCTTGGGGGAGACTGAAAACGTTAATGCTAAAAAGTCCTAACCATGGGCTCCCCAAAGATGCTTATATGGAGATTAAGAGTACCTTTTTACATGTGGATCATGGTAACAATGCTTTATGTGATGCTTATATTATTGAGTTCATCCATGATGCCACTGAAATTTATAATGAGAGATGGAGACTTGGTTCTAAATATCTTAATAATAAGAAGTTTCCTCTCTTTATGGTGAATATTTTGAAGTTATGCTTGTTTTGCCTTCCTATGCTAGTTGCTTTGTGCTTCAATGAATTATTCTATTGCAATATTCCTATGCATAGGAAGCATGTTAGGCTTAAATGTATTTGGTATTTGCATCTTGATGCTCTCTTTTGTTCTTCAACTCTATTCCTACTAGAGCATCATTAAAGTCTTAAGCCTATCTTTATGGCTATAAAGAAAGAGCTCTAGGGAGACAACCCTTGTTATCTTTGCTTTCAGTTTTAGTGGTCTTGATGTTTGTTACTACTGTAGCAACATCATTGTATCTTTATTTTTCAGCTTTGTGCCAAGTTTAGCCTCTGATTGCAAGAAAGTTCAAAAGTTGTGACGTGCTGTCTAGGAAACAGATTCTGTCCTTGGATAGAAAAATTCGTATAAAATCACCAGATCATCTTTTTGGTCTGAATGTTTTCGACAGCGTGCTCTATACAATTGTCTTTCGGGCGTCTGTTCTGAGTTTTTTGATTAGAGTTGCAGAAGTGCCCCGAAAAAATCATTTACTACCTGCTGGTCTGTTTTTCACACATTCTGTCCTGTTTTGCCTCTCCTTCAGTTTGCAAACCTTGAGCTTGCTTTTTCTTTGCAAAAACCTTTTGGCAATCTTGTGAAATAGTAGACCTTCAAGAATATCCTTATTTCCAGCAAGGAACAATTATTTTATTATGGGTACTAACCTCGCTAATCAGATTATGATGAGTTATGTATGAAGGGAGTTTTCAAGTGTGCGAGGGAAGATGATAAAAAGATTCAGGAGTGTCAAACGCTCAAGCTTGGGGATGCCCCCATGCACCCCCAAGAAATATTCAAGAAGACTCAAGCGTCTAAGCTTGGGGATGCCCCCGTGCATCCCCTTCTCCATCAACGATTATCAGTTCGTCTTTCATTCCACTATATTTTTATCACTTCATGTGTTATGTGCTATGCTTGGAGCGTCTTGCTTTTAGTTTCCTTTTTAGTTTTCTTTAGCTGTGCTTGCTTTTCAGAACGAGTTGGAACTTAGCTTTCTTTATGTGGGAGAGAAACACGCTCCACTTCAACCTAGAACATAACATATAATTTTCATGTCTATCTTTGCTGTGTGTGTTCTTTGTCTTTCAATAGCTACTGTCATGCTTAGCTCATAGCTTTCACGCTTATCTTTTTAAAGAGCTTTTGTTTAGTTGGTCGCTGGAACTCTCTTTAGTTATCATGCTTATCTTATTAAGAGAGTTGGCTTCTGTTGCACTGGTTGATATGTCTATGATAAAAATGCTATGTGCATAATGATGCTTAGTAGTTCATGTTTTCTTATGGTTAGTCTCAAATAGCTGGGGGGGGGGGGGTTCTCAATGTATCATTGGGGTACCAACATGATTTGTTTGCCTATGATGTGGTATGGTCTAGTGATATCTTCCTTCAAGAATTTATTTTGATTGACTTGGCGTATGCTCACGCATATTTAAGACTGTAAAGAAAGTTTATCAAGCCTTGATGATCTTTAGTTTCTGAGTAGCGATATAACTTCCATGCCTGATTCAATGTTGCTTTGTCGCTCTGCATGATTATGACTGTCATTGCTCTTTTAGTTGGTCGCTCCCAGTCTTTTGCTAACCTTCGCCTGTACTAAGCGGACTGACTGCTTGTGCATCCAAAATCCTTTAAACCAGTTATGCCATATGAGTCCACCATACCTTCCTATACATGGTATTTACCTGCCATTCCTAACGAAGACTTTCATGTACCATCTCGAAATTATTCAAAAAAAGCATTTCTCTTTTGTGCCTCTGTTTTAGCTCATGAGGAAGTAGTAGTTAATTCATGATCTTTTTAAGTTGGACAAGCTTCACCCCGGGATTGCATGTCTAATGTACAAACCCATAATACGAGAAGGAACTGGCATAGACTGCGCCCGGCTCATTAAAAAATATACAACAACAAACCCTCCTTCACGCTTTGTTCATGAGAAATCAGAAAACTTTGGCAGTGATAAACAAAGGAGATTAAGAGGATGTGATCGTCCTCATTCGGGAGCCGTTCCTCGAAACTTGTCCAGCTCAAGAAGTAATTGAGTTATCTGCTAGCATTCGTTGACGAAATATGCATATTCTAAAAAAATAATTATTACCTCTGTTTTTAAAACCAAGAGCTCTGGTACATGTTTAGTTTTTGTTTCCGACCACGGGTTTTCAACCTTGCCAACAAAAGCCACGGTTCGAGAGTCTCCACCTTCTTTAAAGCACCAACTATTGAGAGCATGATTGTCATTCTGAGTGTAATGTGCATTGTCCCAAAGTACCATTGTCTTTTGCATGACTATGATATCGTTTATCCTGAAATCATTGTATCTAGTCGTCACTTAAACCTTGGAGGTGCCCCTGCATTTATGTTTTGCTTCACTAAAGGGGGCAAGCGAGGTACCACTTTATCATATTTGCACACCATGCTCATTACAAATCTATTTGGGTGTTTCAGTATCATATTGTAAAACTTTCATTTCTTTGTGATTCTCTCATGAGGCAACTTAATTACTACAGATTCATTGTCTCAGTAAGCACTTGTCATGTGACTGTGAAAAGTCCTTATATGGTTAATAGCATGTCACCACAGAAATTATGCTTGTTATCATTTACCTACTCGAGGACAAGCAGGAATTAAGCTTGGGGATATTGATACATCCAAAACGTATCTATAATTTCTGCATGCTCCATGCCTTTTTTGTGTGATATTGCTATGATATTTATGCACTTTCATACACTTTTGATCATATTTGGACTAACCTACTAATGGTTGCAAAAGTGCACAATGTTCTTGTTTTACACTTTATTGTGTAGGAATTACTTGGAAATTGACAAAAACGCAAAAGGAGTCGTATTGGAGTAGGACTCTGACTTTCCTGAAATCTGTCTGAGAACGTTTTTTAAAGATGGTCACGTTCCGGCCCGAAGACCACGTCAAACGGAAAAAGTCTAGTTGCGAAAGTTGTGGGGAATTTTGAGGCAATGCTTCTGGATATAAAATTCGTCCAAATCGGAGTCCGGACGGCCGAGTAAAGACCGTTTTACTGAGACCCAAAATCTGATGACGGGAATCCGAGAGTCTATATAAAGAGAGAAAACCTAGGTCATCGAGGGCCACGAATTTTCCTCCTCCCAAGCCGCCGTCTTGGAGGGGAGGACCAGCACCATTGCAGCACCATCCACAAGGAAGAAGGGGGGCCAAGGAGCCGCTGCCCCCTAGGGCCGCCGCCGCCCCCTAGGGCCGCCGCCGCCGTCGCCGCCTCCGTGGCTGCCACCGGCCGTCTCCTCCTCGCGGGGCTGCACCTCTCCATCAACACCATCATCAACCTCCTCCTCACCATGTCCATGTGTGAGTAGTCTTCTCCGGGGCCGAGGGCTCGTACGTGTAGCTATGTGGTTATCTCTCTCTCCCATGATGTGATCTTCGTTGTGATCATAGGCTATGTTAATCTAGGGTGATCCCATGATATTTCCCCTTCCTCTATGTATTGGATTGATGTACTCACTTGTCTTTATCTAGTATAATCCCCGAGACCAAGGTGACAGCGGTCTATTGGACATGGATTAGAAAAATATTTTCATGAGTGATTTCCTCTCTTGTGTGTTGATTGAAGATTGAGAGTCTCTTGGTGCTTGTCTTTGACTATCCTTTAGATATGTTGTGGTGATTGTGGGACTCTCTTTGGATGGCCGCGGTGACATTGGTAAAATCCTTAGATTGAGAACTACGAACTTTGAGGTGTGCTTTTGTAGCCCTACATAATTCTCGTCCTCTCTTGACCACGAAGGAATGACCTCCGGGTGCGTCTCCATTGCATGTTTTATGGGAAATATCATGTGATTCGATTATGTTAATGTTGTTGGGAGTTGCCTCTAGTGAAAGTATGATCCCTAGGCCTTGTTTCCACCATTGCAATACCATTTGCGCTCATGTTTACCACTTGTTTGCTTGCTGCACTTTTTATTACAGATTTATATTACTTTGTTTTGCCATCCATACCACTTGCCATTTAACATCTCTTCGCCGAACTAGTGCACCTATACATCTAACAAGTGTATTAGGTGTGTTGGGGACACAAGAGACTTCTTGTATCTTAGTTGCAGGGTTGCTTGAGAGAGACCATCTTCAACCTCTACTTCCCTGAGTTCGATAAACCTTAGGTCATCCACTTGAGGGAAATTGCTGCTGTCCTACAAACCTCTGCGCTTGGAGGCCCAACATAGTCTACAAGAGTAGAAGCGTGTGTAGACATCACAATGCTATCTCGAAGCATGTCTGTGGTACTCCGATTTTCAACAAGAGCATTTGAAGCCCAATGCTAAATGTTTCTTGGTCAGTTATCCAAACACCGTTGTATGGGTACCATCATGATTAATCCTTGCCTCTTTAACTGAATGATTGGGTACTTTCTCTCCTACCCTGTATGCCATGTTCTTCTTGTCCATGGAAAGGATATACTCCAAATAATAGTGTGTAATCAATATTTTCCTTTCCATTTTTTTGTTTAACCTTTCTTTGATCTAAATATAATCTAAGCAGTAATAATTCTCTGCTTATGTAAACACCTCGTTGTACAACTCTGTCAGTACGACCTTGATTCTATTATTGATAATATTCAGGTAACCACCGATGGAAGAAAACTTTACCTACTGGTCTGCCTGGTTTCAACGAGCAAGAAAATGGTTCTCTCCGTCCCCCCGTCCTTGGTACCGACATTGTTGCCAGCTTAGCTAACAGACTATCCTCTGACATGCCTTGCTTTCTGTGCAAGATGTCATCGCCCTTCCTACTCTTAACCCACATGGTGGGCCCATAACCCACAGGTCCACTGGATCGAAACCTGACTCTCCTTTACAACCCGGATTCTAATGTATCCTTTGCACCTGGCTTCGTATGTGATTCACGAGCTAAATTCTATACAATTATTCATCCTGGAATCAAACACCATATTATTCTCATTGTCCAAGCCCCCATTCTAGCTTCCATCTAGGCATCGAAGGATTGCCTACTTTGGAACTTTGGTACCGTCGAATATTGCACTCAACGAATTCACTGAAATACAACTCATGGGCTACCTCGTGTATTCCCCTTGAGTTCACCGTCAAATGCCCAGCTTTGTGGAGATGCGTTCTCCCAAAGTTTTCCCCCTGGTCGCGTTCGTAGGACGATGGAGACCCCGAAGAAAGGATGATGACTTGATCACGATGACTTGAAGCAGAGGGATGAAGACATCATCGTCATGGACCGACCTCTTTGAGAAGAGCAACCAAGACCGAGAAGACTCGTTAGGTTTTCGCTACCAGCACTCCTCCCCCCTTGCTCCACCGCTTAAATCTCGGGACGAGATTTCTTGTAGTGGAGGAGAATTGTAACGCCCGGATAATTAAGCTATAGTAACCCTCCTGCTAATGACGACACGTCATCACAATTACTGTTGATAACCTCGCGATGATCCAATCTCGTTCGAATTCAAAAGTGAAAATTATGTCAAACAAAAAAGATTTCCAAATATTAAAACTAAAATGTTCGGGTGGTGCCAAACAATGCATAAGCAATTATGGTGTGAAAACCACATTTTTATAAAATAATTAAAAGCACAATATTAATTAAAATAGTAGCTAAAACCATTAATTAAATGCATGTGGCATTTTATAAAATGCTAAACCGTTTTTTTGGGTAACTCCTTTTTGTGTGGCAATGTGTTATATTGTATCACTGATTTAGGGATCTACCTTATAAATTATAAAACTAAAACTGGTTAAGAGTTAAAAGAGAACAGAAAAAGGAAAACAGAATAAAAACTTAAACTTAAACAAAGGTAAAAAGAAAAGAAGATAAAGACCCCCCCTCTTCCCTAGGCCAAGTGGCCCAGCTGGCCACTGCCACCCAGGCCAGCCCATTTTCCCCCGCTCCCTTGGCCTATATGGCCTCCACACCCCCCAACCCCTAGCCACCGACAGCCCACCCCTCCCACTCGCTCTCTCCTCCCCCTCCCGATCTGGATCGGGATCAAGGCAACCGATGGCCCGGCTCTTCACCGCCGCCTCGCCGTTCGCCGTGCACCACCGCCGTCGTCCTCGTCCCTTCCCCAATTCGCTACCTCACGCCTCGCCGACCCCCCGGTGCATCTACAACGGGGGTGAGCCCCGCACCACACCTTCCCCTTTCTTCCTTCAACACGCACCGCGCGCCCGATGTTGCATCCGTCCGCACCCACGCTCGCGGTGAGCGCGCGCTCACCGCACCACCTCTAGCCCCGCCGCGCTCGACGCCTTACTATGCCATGGCTACGCCCGCAACCACTCGCCGCCTTACCATCGTCGTCGCGCTCTGCGCCGCGCGCGCCTCGCTGCTTCCCCCCGTGTGCGTCGCCTCTCGCCGCAGCTACTCCGCCGGCGGCTGCCCTCGCCAGGCCGCCGCTCACCTCAGCCCCTCACCGCCGGCCTCCCACGGCCCCTCACCGCCGGCCTCCCACGGCCCCTCACCGCCGGCTCCCGGCCTCCCACGGCCCCTCGCCTCCCTTGGCCCTCACCGCCGGCCCCCGGCCTCCCACGGCCCCTCACCGTCGTTCCCCTTCTCTCGCACCGGCCTGGCCACGCTGGCCTGCCCCGCGTGCTGGCGGCGCCCCGTCGTGGCCTCGCCGTGCCGTGGCCGGAGCCCCCGCCAGCCCCTCGTTCTGGGCGAACGCCCAGTCGGGCGCTGGGCGCCCGAACCCGCTAGCACGCCCGCCCCATTGGCCCCTAGGGCCAATGACAGGGGGGCCCGCGCCCTGAAACGTTTTTTAAAGGATTAATATAAATAAATAAAAATTATTAAAATATTTCTTAATTTCTTAATTAAATAATTAATTAACTTAATTAGTCCTGATTAGATTAACCTAATCACTATTTAACTTAATTAAACCCTGATTAGACTAAACAGTCAATGACGAACGGGACCCACGCGTCAGTTTGACCCAGTCAACCCCCTGTTGACTGCTGACGTCATGAGGACGTCAGCATGCACTATTCTGGATAATGTTGATTTATTTAATAATTTAGAAAATGAATTAAAACTTTAAAAATTAATATAAAATAAATCGTAACTCGGATGAAAATACTATATATATAAAAGTTGCTCAGAATTTTGAGATGCATCCGAATACGCAGACCGTTCGTCAACCACACATCCCTAGCATACCGAACCCGCAACTTTCCCCCTCCATTTCATACGCCCGAAAACGCGAAACACCGGGAATACATTCCCGCGTGTTTCCCCCCTTCGCCAGTATCACCCGATACTGCGTTAGGGCACACCTAGCACCGTTACATGTCATGTCATGCATCGTCATGCATCTGTTTGTATTGTATTCACTGTTTCTTCCCCCTCTTCTCTCCGGTAGACTACGAGACCGACGCTGCTGCTGCCCCGATCGACTACGGTGTTGACGACCCCACCTTGGCTGCCGAGCTTCCAGGCAAGCCCCCCTTGATCAACCTGATATCGCCTATTCTTCTCTCTACTGCTTGCATTAGAGTACTGTAGCATGTTACTGCTTTCGATACTCCTATTCTGCTGCATAGCCTGTTATTGTTGCTACCAATGTTGATACTTTACCTGCAATCCTAATTGCTTAGTATAGGATGCTAGTATTCCATCAGTGCCCCTACACTCTTGTCCATCTGCCCTGCTATTCTATCGGGCCGTGACCACTTGGGGGTGATCACGGGTTTATACTACATACACTTATACATGATACATGTTGTGACTAAAATCGGGTCGGCTCGTTGAGTACCCGCGGTTGATTCACAGATTGAGGGCTGAAAGGACATACTTTCCCGACGGCCCTTTGTGTGGATCTTTGTGGCGGAGCGACAGGGGAGGTTGAGACACCCAGTCGAGAGGTGGCCTGGCCCTGGTCGTTGTCCGTGGTGATTTCATTATAACACGCTTAACGAGTTTGGATATTTGATCTGAGTCTGGCCGTTGGCCTATACGCACTAACCAGCTACGTGGGAATAGTTATGGGTACTCGACGTCGTGGTATTAGCCGAAGCCTTCTTGACGTCAGCGACTGAGCGGCGCGCGCCGGGTTGGACCGCGTAACATAACTTCCTTAGTAATGGAGGTTGCTAGGTCTGCTCACCGGCTGCCCTCGCAACGTGCAGGTGTGCATTGGGCGATGGGCCCAGACCCCTGTGTGCTTAGGACTTAGACCAGCGTGCTGACCTCTCTGTTGTGCTTAGGTAGGGCTGCGATGTGTTGATCTTCCAAGGCCGGGCATGACCCTGGAAAGTGTGTCCGGCCAAATGGGATCGAGCGTGCTGGGTAATATGGTGCACCCCTGCAGGGAAGTTAATCTATTCGAATAGCCGTGTCCCTCGGTAAAAGGACGACCCGGAGTTGTATTCCGACTTCGTGATAACTAGAACTGGACACTTGATAAAACACACCCAGATGAGTTCCAGATATAACTCGGTGGTTGCTCTCTCACAGGGTGATGTGCGGGAGGATCGCCGAGTAGGATTATGCTATTCGATGTTACTTGGTGAACTTACCATCTATTCTCTTCTACTGCTGCAAGATGGAGGCGGCCAGAAGCGTAGTCTTCGTTTGGATTAGCTATCCCCCTCTTATTCCCGCTTGCTGCAGTTTAGTCCACCGATATTACCCATATCTTTGTTACCATTGCATATGTAGTATAGATCCTTGCTTGCGAGTACTTTGGATGAGTACTCACGGTTGCTTTGCTCCCCCTTTCCCCCCTTCTGTTCCTTCTTCTTGGATGATGCAACCAGATGGTGGAGCCCAGGAGCTAGACGCCACCTACGACGACTCCTACGACACCGGAGGCGCCTACTACTATGTGCAGTCTGCCGACGATGACCAGGAGTAGAATAGGAGGATCCCAGGCAGGAGGCCTGCTCCTCTTTCGATCTGTATCCCAGTTTGTGCTAGCCATCTTATGGCACCTTGTTTAACTTTATGTCTGTACTCAGATATTTGTTGCTTCCGCTGACTTGTCTATGATGGAGCACTTGTATTCGAGCCCTCGAGGCCCCTGGCTTGTAATATGAAGCTTGTATGACTTATTTTACTTTTAGAGTTGTGTTGTGATATCTACCAGTGAGTCTCTGATCTTGGCCGTACACATTTGCGTGCATGATTAGTGTACGGACAAATGGGGGGCGTCACAATTAGGTTGTGATAGTAACGTGATTGGCAAGTTATCGAGAACAACTAATTGATGAGCGCTTGTGTGGGAGCCTCCCGAAGGTTAACTTGGGGTGGGCTAATGGCGCGCTCTCATTCGCCGCCATGTATCGGGCTCTGGGCGCTTTCTATGGTTTTATTTATTTATCTTTTCACACGCGTTTTTGACTTTTTATGAAGGAAATATGCCCTAGAGGCAATAATAAAGTTGTTATTTTATATTTCCATATTTGTGATAAATGTTTATTATTCATTTTATAATTGTATTAACCGGAAACTTGATACATGTGTGGATACATAGACAAAACACCGTGTCCCTAGTAAGACTCTACTAGACTAGATCGTTGATCAAAGATGGTTAAGTTTCCTAACCATGGACATGTGTTGTCATTTGATGAACGGGGTCACATCATTAGAAGAATGATGTGATGCACAATACTCATCCGTTAGCTTAGCATAATGATCGTTCGGTTTTACTGCTATTGCTTTCTTCATGTCAAATACATATTCCTCCAACAATGAGATTATGCAACTCCCGGATACCAGAGGAGTGGCTTGTAAACGTCACAACATAACTGGGTGATTATAAAGATGCTCTACGGGTATCTCCGAATGTGTTTGTTGAGTTGGCATAGTTCGAGATTAGAATATGTCACTCCGAGTATCGGAGAGGTATCGCTGGGCCCTCTCGATAATACACATCATGAGAAGCCTTGCAAGCAAAGTGACTAATGAGTTAGTTGCAAGATGATGTATAATGGAATGAGTATAGAATCTTTCCGGTAACGGGATTGAACTAGGTATGAAGATACCGACGGTCGAATCTGGGGCAAGTAACATACTGATGACAAAGGGAATAATGTATGTTTTCATAATGGTTTGATCGATAAAATCTTCGTAGAATTTGTGGGAACCAATATGAGCATCCAGGTTTCGCTATTGGTTATTTACCGGAGAAGTGTCTCGGTCATGTCTACATAGTTTTCGAACCCATAGGGTTCGCACGCTTAACGTTCGATGATGATATTGTATTATATGAGTTATGTGATTTGGTGACCGAATGTTATTCGGAGTCCCGGATGAGATCATAGACATGATGAGGAGTTTCGAAATGGTCGAGAGGTACAAATTGATATATAGTACGATGGTATTTGGACACCGAAAGTGTTCCGGGCACCCCCGGCAAAGTTATGGGCCTAATGGGCCAAGTGAAGGACATACCAGCCCGCAGGGGACTGGTGCACCCCTCCACCTGGCCGGTTGGCCCTAGGGAAGGAAAGGGAGGAGGGCTAGCCCCTCCTTTCTTCCCCTTCTAATGGGATAAAGGAAAGGGAAGGGCGCCACCTCTCCTTCCATCTCCTAGTGCTAAAAACAAGGAAGGGCGCGAATTGGGGTCGCACCCCAGGTAGGATTCGGCCTACTTGGGCGCCCCCTTGGCTGCCGCTCCCCCCTCCAACCTATATATATGTGGGGAGGGGTCGCCTAGAACACACAACAACATTTTTTAGCCGTGTGCGGTGCCCTTCTCCATAGTTTACGCCTCCGGTCATATTCCCGTAGTGCATAGGCGAAGCCCTGCGCGGATCACTTCACCGTCACCGTCACCACGCCGTCAACCTATAGGAACTCATCTACTTCCTCAACACTTTGCTGGATCAAGAGTTCAAGGGACGTCATCGAGCTGAACTTGTGCAGAACTCGAAGGTGACGTACGTTCGGTGCTTGATAGGTCGGAATGAGAAGAAGTTCGGCTACATCAACCACGTTGTCAAACGCTTCCGCTTTCGGTCTACGAGGGTACGTAGACACACTCTCCCCTTCTCGTTGCTATGCATCTCCTAGATAGATCTTGCATGAGCGTAGGAAACTTTTTGAAAATTGCATGCTACGTTTCCCAACAGTGGCATAATGAGCAAGGTTTATCTGTAGATGATATGCACGAGTAGAACACAAAGAGTTGTGGGCGGTGATAGTCATACTTGAAAGGACATGTGGTGCCCCCATGTGTGGTTTTGGTAATTGTAACATCCCAAAGTTCTAAATTTTGGAATGTTATACTAAATAGTTAGTTATGATTGATTGTGTGAAATTGAGTGAAAATTTGAAACTTTTGAAAGTCAAATGAGAGGGAATGAAATGACTTTCCCAAACTTTGACTTTGAATTTATGTTCTCTAGGAATTTAAATTCTTTTCATCACAAAACCCTGGAGTGAAGATAATATGACGTCTTACATTTATTAAATGAAAAAGTGTTTTGAATGGATTTTTGAATTCCACTTCAAAATATTTTAAATTCAGAAACTTTATGCAACTCAATGATTTTCCAGAGAGAATATAAAATGACTTCTTCAAATTATATGAAATATGAGTTGGAAGTTCTTTTGAAATATTCTGCAACTCATTTTAAAAATTTTGGGTTATTTGGTTTTATTCAAACTATTTTTCTCCAATAATAAAATATATGGTAAATAGGGTAAAATGATTCCCTACAGTAGAAACTTTGAGAGAAATAAAATTGAAATCATTTTTGGCATTTTAAAAATGATTTTTATTGGGTTTTAGTGCACCAGTAGCACTATTTGATTTATTTAAATTTTTGTGGATTTTATTTGATGCTAGAAAAATGTTTTTGTTGTAGAGATTATTTTTCTGAAAATTTTGATATATTATATGCCTATGTTCTATTTTATATTATTTGTTATTACTTAGTTTTGATTGTGTGAGTTAAAAAAAACTTCTGGACCAAACTGGGCCGGCCCAACTAGTCAGCTAGGCTGCGGCCCAGCCGACCCGACGCCCCCCCGCTCGCCTTCAAGCTTGGGACAGAGTCCCGATCCAACGCACCGCGCGCCGCCGTTGCCGTGGCCGGCACGGACTTCCGTGCCCCCTTCCCCAAGCAGTCCGCCCCCCTGGCCTTTAAAAGGCGAGGCCCGGCCGCCGCCTCTCGCCGCTGCCTTTGATTTCTGCCGCCGCCGCGATGCTCGCTCGCTCGCCGCCGCCGCCGCTCCACCCGCTGCCCGCTCCACCGCCTCGCCGCCGGAGCAGCGCCGCCGCCGTCGAAGCCTGGTCCCCCGAACTGCGACCCACGCCGGACCCGATTCGCCCTACCGATTTTCAAAGAAAAACCGCCCGAACCGGTAATAAAACCCCGGTCTAGTTTATTTTCTTTAGGTTAGGTTTTCTTCGGTTTTATTTAAAAAAACCTTAGATCGGTTTTGTTTTTTTAATTAGTTATTTAGAGGTCGTTCGCTGGTTAGGTTTCGAAAATGAACGTTTGTTCGTTATTATTTTCTTTTTCTGTTTATTTTTCGGCCAGGGACCTAGATGTAATTATTTATTTTACAAGTTAGTCCCTGATCTTCAATCTATCACAACTTTTTATTCGTTAGTCCAAATCCAACGAAACCAATGCCCACTTCTTCGTTACGATCCCCTCTATCCAGTAAAACAACTTAAACATGTTTTTGGAAATTTTAAAATTTGAATTCAACTAGTTTTGTTTCAAACTTCTTTTTGTCATAACTTGAGTTTTATAACTCCGTTTTAGTTGATTCTTTTTTCAAATCGAAGCTCTTGACTTAAACTTTCTGATAAGGCCAAATTCACCTAATTTTGGTACTATTAGAAATTGTTTTCTGTTGCAAGAGTTATTCACTTGTTTTCAAAGTTTTCGAAGTGTTTTCTTCGTTCTTTCCGATCTTCTGAGTGATTGCTTATGTGTGATTACTATTGTTTGCTTACGATGGATTGAACGGAATGTGACGAGTAGATCTATCATGAGATATGAGTGCGAAGAATCTACATCATCAGTACAAGGCAAGTTCATACTTTGATCATACTTTCCAATACCCAGTTTTCATTGCATTAGTTATATCCCCAAACACTTGCATGAGTAGGACTGGTTACATAAGATGATGCTTTGTAGTTCATGAGGTAGGAACCCAATGATTTGAGATCAACCCAAGGGAATATACGCTTTGTTACTTATTGCTTAGCCATGCTTGTAGACGTGGATTGGTATGAGTGATTTCATGAAAGTTGTGAAAGTGATATTTAACTAAGGGAAACTTTAAGGTTGAAATTTAATACACATCTGGGTGGGTTGGTTGTGGCACCCTAGGGATGGACCAGTGGTTGCCAGGGCACCTGGAGGGTCCAGTGTTTTCCTAGGGGATCTCGAAGGACCCGTGTGATCACCCTATTGGAATGCCACTGTAATGCCCCGGATGTAATACTTTCCCTTTTGGGTATATAATATATCTCCGGCTTCATCTATTTCCATTCCGGGTTCTTTGTCTTTCGGGCTTTCGTCGTTTTGTTGTGTGAGTGTGTGGCATTCATTCATATCATGTAGACATGTGCATTGCATTGCATTTGTGTTGTCGGTTGCATCCGGTTCCGCGTGTTTCTTCCCGTTGTCCGTTTCGCGTTCCGGAGCTCCCTCACGTGTTCGTGACGTCCCGTAGGCCTACTTTGTTGTTCGGGCGTTTAACGTTACCGGTGTGCCGCGAGGTTGTTGTGTGTGTTGTTGTTTTGTTGTGTGCAAACCACCTCTCAAATCTCGTCTCGTTTGGACTCCGTTGGTTTTTCCATCCGTTGCTCGTGTGGGTCCAAAGTGCCTTCACTTTGTGTCCCGGAAACACCCCTGCTGCAGTCTTTTATCTCCTTCTAGGCCTTTTAAATCTATCCCCGCGATCGGATCCGTCGGATCGCGATCGGAGGGCTCCTAGCGCCCCTAAATTCCTCCCTAACCCTAAAAACTGCTATATATTAGACCCTAGTCTAATTTGGCATCTCCTTCTCCTTCCACCTACCTCTAGATCCCTTCTCCTCTTTTTTCTCAGATCTGCCAATCCCTCTTCTCCACTTGTCAGCCTTCCCGCATTAAAGCAGCCGCTGAATCCTTCGAACCGCCGGGTCTTCGCGTCGCCAGGCCAGCGACCGTGCCGCCCGTTCCCTTCGCTCGAGCTGCCAGGTCAGCCCACTGGATCGAGGGATCCAGGACCACTTCGTCGATCCTTCGTCAGGCTCCAGCGCCGCTGGCCAGGCTCCCTCGTCCGCACCGCGCCAGGCAACGGGCCGCTCCTTCGCCCACCGGCCCGTTCGCTACGCCCCCGCGGGATCCTTCGATCCGCCTGTGGTTTATTTATCTAAGTTTGGTACTTTGACATTTGGCTTTTGCCCTTAGAGGGTTGTGATGTTCTTATTGTATGATGTTTGAGACTTGTACTGTAATTCTGTGACGTGGCGAGTGTAAGCCAACTATTTTCTGTTTACTATCCCCTCTTTTACATGAGTTGTGCAAAGATTACCAAACTTGAGATCATTCTAGGATGGATTTATGCCTTTAAGTCGTGCCTCGACACGTAGGAGGTATAACTCCATCCTGGGCATTACAAGTTGGTATTCAGAGCCTTCTCCGACCTAGGAGCCCCCACTGTTTGATCGAATCGTTGACGGTCGAGTCTAGGCACACACTGAAAAACTTTTTGAGTCCTATATTATATCGGAGAGTAGGATTTCTTTGCTTCTCATCCCCTTTCTCTCTGGTGAGGACTCCTGACGACTACTCTTGTCTCTCCTATCTTCAAAATTGCACAAATTTTTTTTTAGGAATCCCGCGAGTATTCTGGGATTGTTTCGATGTTCTTGTGACAAGGATATTGTTCTCGATGCCTCCTGTTACCGAGGAGTTGAGCTTCGGGGTATCATTGTAACAAGCATATCGCAGCAGTACTAAATACTTAAGACGGCCGACATCGAAAATCTCCCCTATACGGCCAGTGGCAAGATAACCCCGACATCACCCAGTACTGGGGAGGTAGTTCGGGAGTATTGCCATAGCTTGTTATAGTGGATGCTTTTCGAAGGTCCGAGGTACACAGTTTCCGAGAAAGACTGGTTATGTGTTGAAGGATGGATACACCTGGATGTAGGTTTAGAGTTGATTGCGCGGTGCTTCCCGTGTATCCCCAACACCTGATTGCATAACTGGAATCTTTCAGAAATCTATAGGTGGGTTTTATCCAGTAGATCGTAGGCATTCTTCCAACGAATGCAGGTTAGTGAGTTCGGGGTTTGACATTGAGTGAAGGGGTTATATGACCGATGTTACTATCAGGAGTTGCATCTTAAAGGGTCCTTGGCTATGCTGATCCGGGGATTGCAAAACCTTTTCGTAACGCGTTCATATGCTTTCAGCACAAAGATGTTAGAACGAAACTCCTCTCTTGTGTTTGTTCCATCTGTACCTTGTTGCTTTTCTTATTTTCATTTTGTTCCCTATGTGGCTTCTCGTGAAGATTGATGTTATCATTTAACTGAGAATATCATTCATTCCTCTTGTTCGGATGTTCTCATTCGTTCTATTGTTCGAATGATTAATGTGAAGACTTGTTGCAATTCATTCCATTGATTCAGCTTATTCCTTTTGTCAATCAATTGCTGATTCGTGGTCATCTCTTACAGGATGGCTCCGAAAAGGGTTCCCAACGCTAACCCAGAGGTGGAAGAGATCCCAGAACATCCTCCTTCCCCTCCTCCTCCGGCTGAGGCTTGGAGAGCAATTATGGAGACTACCGCTCAGAACACTCAGTTGATGATGCAGATGATGCAGATGATGCAAGCTAATCAAGCTAATCAGGGTGTTCCAGTGAATCAAGGCAACTTCTTCCAGCAGCACCATGCTACCCTCAACCAGTTCTTGGCCAACAATCCTAAAGCTTTCAGTTACTGTGTCGACCCTCTTGATGCTGAAGATTGGCTAACCGATATCAAGAAGCATTTTGAGTGCAGTAACGTGAAGGAAGATGATTATGTGAAGTTTGCAGCCTTCCAACTGAAAGATCAAGCAGCTGACTGGTGGCAGCAGTACAAAGACTCCAGGCCGGGTCAAGTGATCTCTTGGGAGAATTTCTGCAAGGATTTCCGCTCGCACCACATTCCTACAAGTGTTATCGAGGGTATGCGTGAGCAATTCCGCAACCTGAAGCAGGGCTCCATGTCAGTCTATCAGTATAATGTCAAGTTCCAAAACCTCGCTCGCTATGCTAAGCAAGACATTCCTGATGCCAAGAGTAAAATCTATCAGTTCCGTGGAGGTCTCAAAGATGAACTTCAGCTTGCTCTCACTTTGTTCGAGCCCGATGAATTCGACAAGTTCTATAATATGGCTTTGAAAAAAGAAGCAGCTCAGCTTAAGATGGAGGCTTCTAAGAAGAGAATTCGAGATGCTGTTCACTCTTCCTCATCGTCTCAGTTGGCTGCGAAACAACAGAAATTCTGGCTTCCTCCTCCTCCAGTGATTCGAGCTCCATACAACAACTCCAACAACTTCAACAACTCCAACAACAAGAACTCTAGTGGTCGTGGTTTCTCCCACCCACCCAACCCGAGCAACCAGTCGAAGAAGCAGTTTCAGTCTCAAGGCTCCAAGTCCAGTGGCTCTCATTTCCGTCCTCTCTCAGAAGTGACTTGCAACAAATGCACTCAGAAAGGTCACTATGCCAACAGATGTCCGAATCCGAAGCGTCTTCCTCCTCCTCCACCTATGAGTTCAGCTATTGTCAGGCATGATCCAAAGTCTGCAAGGGTCAATCTGATGAATGCAGCACAAGCGGAGGCTTCTTCTGATGTCATTTTGGGTAACCTTCCAGTGAACTCTATCCCTGCTAAAGTTTTGTTTGATTCGGGTGCTTCATGCTCTTTCATGTCTCAACCATTTGCATCCAAGTATAATGTGGACATCAAAAGTTTGCCAAGAGAGTTATGAGTTGTTTCTCCGGGTAGATTGATGCATTCTCGTATATATGCTCCGGATGTTTCTATTCGCATGGGTGATTATCGATTTTTGGCTTCTCCGGTGATTCTCGGCAATTCTGACATCGACCTCATCCTCGGAATGGATTGGCTTTCTCAGCATGATGCTCACATTGATTGTGCTCAAAAGGAAGTCAAGTTGACTCATTCTGATGAAGATGTGATTATCTTCGCCTCCAGGGATAATACTATTCGGCTTTTCTCTCTTAATGATAAGGGCGAAATTAATGCCATAGATCAAATTCCTGTGGTGAACGAATATCAAGACGTCTTTCCTGAAGAACTTCCAGGCATGCCTCCACACCGTTAGGTGGAGTTTGTCATTGAACTCGAGCCGGGTACTGAACCTGCATGCCGGCGTCCATACAAGCTCTCTCCGGATGAATTGAAGGAATTGAAGAAGCAACTTGATAAGCAGGAGAGTATGGGTCTCATCAGACCGAGTACATCTCCGTGGGGCTGTGGTGTCTTATTTGTCAAGAAGAAAGATGGCACGGAGCGTCTCTGTGTTGACTACCGACCATTGAACAAGAAGACGATTAAGAACAAATATCCGCTCCCCAACATCAACGAACTCTTCGAGCAGCTCAAAGGAGCTAAAGTGTTCTCTAAGCTTGACCTCCGAATGGGCTATCATCAAATTCGCATTCGCGAGGAAGACATTCCCAAGACGGCCTTCAGAATGAGCTACGGTTCATACGAGTATACCGTCATGTCCTTCGGTCTCGCCAATGCTCCTCCTACCTTTTCAAGGATGATGCATTACATCTTCAACCCCTATACTGGAGAGTTTGTGCTCGTGTATCTGGATGATATTCTGGTGTTTTCCAAGAATGAAGAAGATCACGAAAAGCACTTACGACTGGTTCTTGATCGACTCCGAGAGCATAAATTCTATGCCAAGTTCTCCAAGTGCGAGTTTTGGCTCGATAAGGTTTTGTACCTGGGCCACATCATCTCAGCTGACGGTATTGCGGTTAATCCCGAGAAAGTTGAAGCAATTGTCAACTGGGAAGCTCCTCAGAACGTCAAGCAGCTCCGCAGTTTTCTGGGTCTTGCCAGCTATTGCAGAAGGTTTGTTGAAAACTTCTCCAAGATTGCCAAGCCTCTTTCCAACCTGCTTCAGAAGAATGTCAAATACTTTTGGTCTCTAGAGTGTGAATTGGCATTCAAAACCCTCAAAGAGAAGCTTGTTTCTGCTCCAGTTCTGACTCCTCCGGATGAAACTAAGCCCTATGAAGTATTCTGTGATGCTTCTCTTCAAGGTCTTGGTGGTGTGCTTATGCAAGATAAGAGAATTGTGGCATATACTTCTCGGCAGCTCAAGCCAAGTGAGAAGAACTATCCCACACATGATCTCGAGCTAGCAGCTGTGGTACATGCTCTGATTACGTGGAGACATCTGTTGTTGGGCAGAAAGGTCGACATCTTCACTGATCACAAGAGCTTGAAGTACATCTTCACACAGCCGCATCTGAACCTCCGTCAGGCTCGTTGGGTTGAAATGATCCAAGAGTACAATCCCAGCATTGAATACACTCCAGGCAAGGCGAATGTGATTGCAGATGCTTTGAGCAGAAAAGCATATTGCAACAGCCTCCTTATCAAGCCGTACCAGCCTGAGCTTTGTGAAGCATTCAGGAAGCTCAACCTTCAAGTTGTTCCGCAGGGTTTTCTTGCAAATCTCCAAATTGTTCCTACCTTGGAAGATCAAGTCCGTGAGGCCCAGCTCAGTGATACCATGGTGAAGAAAGTGAAACATGGCATTGCAAAGGGCACTCCAAAATATAAGTGCTTCCGTGTTGATGAGAGAGATACCTTGTTCTTCGAGGACAGACTCGTTGTTCCCAAAGGTGATCTCAGGAAGCTCATAATGGAAGAAGCTCATGATTCTCTCCTTTCCATTCATCCTGGCAGTTCCAAGATGTACCAAGATCTCAAGCAGTCTTACTAGTGGACACGCATGAAAAGGGAGATTGCCCAATTCGTGAATGAATGTGATGTGTGCAGAAGAGTGAAAGCAGAACATCAACGTCCAGCCGGTCTTCTCCAACCTCTTCCTATTCCCGAGTGGAAGTTCGACCACATTGAAATGGACTTCGTCACTGGCTTTCCTAGATCCAAGCGAGGAAATGATGCTATCTTTGTGGTGATTGACAAGCTTACCAAAGTCGCTCACTTTCTTCCAGTCAAAGAATCAATCAATGCAGCTCAACTTGCAGAGCTGTACACTTCCAGAATTGTGTCCCTACATGGCATTCATCAAGTGATATCCTCAGACCGTGGCAGCTTGTTCACATCAAGGTTCTGGGACTCCTTTCAGTCCGCCATGGGCACTAAGATCAGATTCAGCACTGCCTTTCACCCTCAGACTAGTGGTCAAGTCGAGCGCGTGAATCAGATTCTAGAAGACATGCTCAGAGCCTGTGTCATCTCCTTCGGCATGAAATGGGAAGACTACCTTCCATTTGCCGAGTTCTCTTACAACAACAGCTTTCAAGCAAGTGCAGGCAAAGCACCATTTGAAATTCTCTATGGCAGAAAGTGCCGTACCCCTCTCAACTGGTCTGAAACAGGCGAACGTCAACTTCTTGGCAATGACTTGATCTCAGAAGCCGAAGAAATGTGCAAAGTCATACGTGAGAATCTCAAGGCCGCTCAGTCGCGTCAGAAGAGCTACTATGACGGCAAGCATCGTGATTTGGCTTTCGACATCGGTGATCATGTCTATCTCCGAGTTTCTCCGATGAAAGGAACCCAAAGATTCGGTATCAAAGGAAAACTTGCTCCTAGATACGTCGGGCCTTTCAAGATTCTTGGCAAAAGAGGCGATCTAGCCTATCAGCTTGAGCTCCCTTCAAACTTTGCAAATGTTCATGATGTCTTCCATGTGTCTCAGCTTCGCAAATGCTTCAAGGCACCTGAGCGCATGATTCCGTTTGAGGAGATTGATCTTCAGCAAGACCTGTCCTACCGAGAGCATCCAGTTGCAATTCTCGAAGAAACCGAACGCAAGACCCGCAACAAGTCCATCAAGTTTCTGAAAGTCAAGTGGTCACATCACACCGACCGAGAAGCTACCTAGGAACGAGAAGATCATCTTCGTTCCGAGTACCCTTCCTTTTTCCAGTCCTAGATCTCGGGACGAGATCTTTTTGTAGTACAGGAGAGTTTGTAATGCCCCGGATGTAATACTTTCCCTTTTGGGTATATAATATATCTCCGGCTTCATCTATTTCCATTCCGGGTTCTTTGTCTTTCGGGCTTTCGTCGTTTTGTTGTGTGAGTGTGTGGCATTCATTCATATCATGTAGACATGTGCATTGCATTGCATTTGTGTTGTCGGTTGCATCCGGTTCCGCGTGTTTCTTCCCGTTGTCCGTTTCGCGTTCCGGAGCTCCCTCACGTGTTCGTGACGTCCCGTAGGCCTACTTTGTTGTTCGGGCGTTTAACGTTACCGGTGTGCCGCGAGGTTGTTGTGTGTGTTGTTGTTTTGTTGTGTGCAAACCGCCTCTCAAATCTCGTCTCGTTTGGACTCCGTTGGTTTTTCCATCCGTTGCTCGTGTGGGTCCAAAGTGCCTTCACTTTGTGTCCCGGAAACACCCCTGCTGCAGTCTTTTATCTCCTTCTAGGCCTTTTAAATCTATCCCCGCGATCGGATCCGTCGGATCGCGATCGGAGGGCTCCTAGCGCCCCTAAATTCCTCCCTAACCCTAAAAACTGCTATATATTAGACCCTAGTCTAATTTGGCATCTCCTTCTCCTTCCACCTACCTCTAGATCCCTTCTCCTCTTTTTTCTCAGATCTGCCAATCCCTCTGCTCCACTTGTCAGCCTTCCCGCATTAAAGCAGCCGCCGAATCCTTCGAACCGCCGGGTCTTCGCGTCGCCAGGCCAGCGACCGCGCCGCCCGTTCCCTTCGGTCGAGCTGCCAGGTCAGCCCACTGGATCGAGGGATCCAGGACCACTTCGTCGATCCTTCGTCAGGCTCCAGCGCCGCTGGCCGGGCTCCCTCGTCCGCACCGCGCCAGGCAACGGGCCGCTCCTTCGCCCACCGGCCCGTTCGCTACGCCCCCGTGGGATCCTTAGATCCGCCTGTGGTTTATTTATCTAAGTTTGGTACTTTGACATTTGGCTTTTGACCTTAGAGGGTTGTGATGTTCTTATTGTATGATGTTTGAGACTTGTACTGTAATTCTGTGACGTGGCGAGTGTAAGCCAACTATTTTTTGTTTACTATCCCCTCTTTTACATGAGTTGTGCAAAGATTACCAAACTTGAGATCATTCTAGGATGGGTTTATGCCTTTAAGTCGTGCCTCGACACGTAGGAGGTATAACTCCATCCTGGGCATTACAGCCACCCAGGCTCAAAGGGATCATATGATATTTTCATAACTAGAAACTTCCATGTGCAGCCACAAGCCATTATGGGCTCTGGCATAATTGAGTATGTTGCGTGACCTCTTTCTGTGGTAGACTAGCAGATGTAGTGGATGTAGGTGGTACGGTCTACCCAGGGTTAAGAGTTAATGCTTCTGAAAGACTTTGTCTCGGTCATCCGTTTCTCAAACGCCATGCAGTGCGAGAAATTGAACGGAGGCGATCGAGTCTTGTGGGGAAAAGTGCACAAACATCTGCGGAGGGTACAAACTATTCATGAGTAGCCGTGTCCTCGGTTATTTTTTTTGACTATAAATAGTAGGGTAAAACCCCACTGTGATTTTTATAAATAAATAAAGATAGTATAACAAAAATTTTAAGAGGCTTGAGATAAGCCTTTAAGAAAATAGGAAAGATGAAACACTAAGCTAAGCTACTACTAAAAGAGAAAATAAAAATTACAGAAGGCTCTCAAGCCAAACAGAAAATTGTCCTTCATGCTTCTTCTTCATTCTGAATCTAAGGAGCTTAAGTTCTTCTAGGAATATGAACTTCCATCCTCTAAAAGTAGGTGTAATTTGCTCGAAAACTTTATTGTTTCTAGTGATCCAGATGGCCCATGCCCCAAGTATGATAATCTCCATATAGAAAGGATAATTTATGTTCTCCTTGAGGTCTTGAAAAGCTGTTAGTACTGACAGGTTTGGTGTTCTTGTTGGGCAGATAAAGTCCCAGCATTCTTGGACAAAAGGACATCCCCAAAATAAGTGGTGTAATGTTTCTTCTTGAAGACACCCATTGACTGCACAGTTGTAGGATTCGAGAACAAAGTTTTTTCTTATTAGAAGATTTCTTGTATTAACCCTATCATGTAATAATTGCCAGAAGAAAACCTTGTGCTTTGGTTGACATGAGCTCTGCCAAATCGATTTGAAGTGAGGAGGAACCTGTTTATATCCAATCAGAGCTTTGTATGCTTTTGAGGATGAATAGTTTGCATTTCCCCAAATATAACTCCATGTGTCCAAACAGTCTATGAATTCAGATTGTCTCATATGGATGCAAATGTCTTCCATTTGAAGAAATTCTTCATATGCCTCTGTAGTTAGGGGAAGATAGAATAGATCTTGTAGATATTCTGTCTGTAACACTTGCTGTAGGTTTAACTGTGGATTTTCACAAAAGAGTATAAATGATGAAATTTGTGTTTGCAAACATCCTGATGCCAAAGATCATCCCAAAAAAAGACACTGAATCCATCTCCCACATTGCATCTGGCAATGGCTTTATATTGTTGGATAAGGGCTAGATTTGATTTCCACCAAAAAGATCCCACCATGTTGTCCCCTGGTAATTTACCATCATTGTAGTATGTTTCCCATATCAAGTGAACCCATGGGATGTCTTGCCTGTTGAAGAATTTATGCAAATTCTTCATTAGCAATGTTTTATTGTGTGTGTAGATGTCCAATACACCTAAACCTCCTTGATCTTTTGGTCTGCACACAGTATGCCAAGCCACTAATGCAGGTCTTTTATCCTCCATATCTGGACTTCTCCATAAGCAATGTCTCAGGTATTTGATTATTTGTTTTTCATAGTAATAGGTATATCCAGACAGCTCATGAAGAATATTGAAAGTGAGGTGAGCACTGACTTGACGAGAAGCAATTTACCTGCTTGAGTCATGAAAACAGCAAGTCCTGCTAGTCTCTTAGCAATCCTGTTGACAAGAGGTAGACATTGTTCAACTGTTGGCTTGCATATACCCAATGGCAGTCCAAGATAGGTGAAAGGGAATTCTCCTCTCGCACATTGTAAAGTATTTGTGAATAGTTCAATTCTTTCTTCAGCAATGTTCAGAGGAACCATGAATGATTTGCCATAGTTAACTTTGAGGCCAGTTGCAGAGGCAAAAGTGTTGAGTAAAGCCTTCAAGCACAATAGTTGTCTAGTGTCTGCTTTCATGATCACCAGTGTGTCATCTGCATATTGTACTATTGGGAAGTGAGGACAGGAGTTGACCTGTAGGGGTGCAGTTAATAAGTTTAACCTCATTGCTTTGTTAAGGATGGATTTCAACATGTCTGCAGCTAGAACAAAAATTAGAGGAGAATATGGATCTCCCTGTCTCACTCCTCTTTTGATATAAATTTTCTTTCCAGGTACTCCATTCAGCAAAACATAGGATGATGCAGTTGAGAAAATAGTTTGCATCCAGGAAATTCACTTGTTACCAAAACCTTTAGCTCTGAAAATGTCAAAGATAGCTTCATGCTCTATTGTGTCAAATGCTTTTTCAAAGTCTAGCTTGATGACTAAAATTTCCTCTCTTGATTTATGACATTGGTGATATATTCATAAGCCCATCCAAGACAGTCCTATCAGCCTATCTTTAAGGAAACCATATTGGTTGATGTGAACCATTTGCAGTATGACCCTTTGAAGTCTGTTGGCCAGCAGCTTTGTAATTATCTTTACAACCCCATTCAATAGAGAGATTGGTCTAAAGTCATTTGGAGATATAGGCACTTCCTTTTTAGGAATCAGGGTAATGTAGGATGAATTAATACTTTCAAGGTTCACTGTCCCTGCATGGAATCCTTTTATAAGAGCATAGACATCAGCTTTGATTATATCCCAGCAACTTTTGAGAAATTCATTGTTGAAACCATCTGGGCCAGGTGATTTGTCTGATGGCAGATTCCTAACCACCTCATCAATTTCATCCTGAGTGAAATTCTTTTCCAGGTCTGTGAAAATCTGTGGGTCCACTCTGTTATCAAATAAATCCACCAGGTCAAAATGCATAGAATGGCCATTGGATTGCCCAAGTCTGTTTTTAAATGCTTCCCATAGTATAGCTGCCTTTCCTTCATGATCAGTGATCTTAACCTGATCATTATTTACCAACATAGCAATTTTGTTGTGTCTGAGGTTAATGGAGGCTTTTGTATGGAAAAAAATTGTGTTTTCATCTCCAAACTTAACCCCTTTAATTTTCCCTCTTTGTTTCCAATATATTTTCTGGTTGTTGAGCACAGTTAATAGATATTCTTTTAGCATGTTTCTGCAATTAGCTTCAAAAACTGAGAGGTCCCTGTACTCTTCAATCAAGTCCCATAAGAAAATATTATCATTTAGTTATGCAATCTACTTCTTATGGCAGGATAAACTCTTGGCCCAAATTTTGAGAGCTCTTCTAGTATTCTTGAATTTTGCATTGATCATCTTAGCACAATCAGTGTGGCCTACTGGTATGTGCCAAGCATCCTGAACCACTTGCTTGAAAGAACTATGATTCAACCAGTAATTTTCAAACCTGAACACTTTTGATTTTGGAACGTTTGTTCCTATTTTGATTATGCATGGCAGGTGATCAGAAATGGGCTTGGCCCAAGGAAGAGCAGTGGAATCTAGGTAACTTGTCATCCAAGCAGCAGATGTGAAAAACCAGTCAAGCTTCTCAAGGAGGGGACTATCCTGCATGTTGCTCCAACTAAATTGTCTGCCCTTAAGAGGTAACTCAATCAAGCCAAGTTCATTAATAGCTTCATTAAACATTAGCATTTCATTGACATCACCTCCAGGTTTATTTCTGTCTTCAGTTTTTCTAATGAAATTAAAATCCCCCATGACAATCCAATCCACCTCACTAGGCATCTGAATATTACCAAACCAATCTATGAACTCAATCTTGTCTTGATGATTGCAAGGGCCATAAATATTTGTAAGAATCCAATTTCTGTGAGAAGTATTGCAGGTGAACTTAATAGAGAGTGAATATTTGTTCTGGAACATTATTTCTCCTGAGAAAAGTGATCCATTCCATGCAGTGAGTATGCCAACAGATGCACCAACGGAGGGGATGTATTCAAATTTAGTGAATCTCTGTGGGCAAACTTTGTGTATATATGCAAGGTCAAAAGATTCTCTTTTGGTTTCTTGTAAGCAAACAATACCAGCAGCACTTTCCTCCACTTTTTGTCTTATGGCCAGCCATTTATCTGAAGAGTTAATGCCCCTGACATTCCAGTTTAGTATACTCCAAGTTCTGTTGTTATTCATAATGAGCAGTAGAAATATGTCTGTGAACTCCAAGGTCCATCCCCTGGTGTTTGACCCAGCATTTGAGGTTTTTATGAAGCCTAATGAGAACCAATCTAAAGCAAAAGTATATATCAGAAGGAAGCTATCAAAAGTTTTTATGAAGATGTCCTCAGTTATGGACATCTTTGAGTATCTAGAACTGGATTATTTGTTGATCTCATCACTTGATCTAATAAATTGTTGGGATTATTAATTTTGGTAACTTTAGGATTTGAGATGGAGGAACCATTCTCAATACTTCTTAAATACAACTTGTAGTTAAATAAATTTTATTCCTTTGTTGTAGGGAAAAACTAGCTTTATGCAAAATTAACCTTACAACCTCCACCAGCCAAATATGCATGTAGTTGTAGGCATTGTTCATCATTACTTGCTACAATGTGAATTTGCCAGTACATTCAATGTACTGACCTACATGGCTGCAATGTCTCATGTTGCAGGAATTATTTGATGAGTAAGTGTTACGTTAGGGTTGCGCTGTCTATACTCAACTTTGCCGTTGGTGTTGATGGGAATCCACACCTTGTTGTTACTTCCGCTATATGTATTGAGGTAATAGTATTTACGTTACTTTATACATGTGATTACCTCTGTTAAATTCTTGAGTATTGTGTGTGTCAGCATACTGATCCAGGGATGACACTTAAGCACATAGACTTGATCTATTCGGGTCGGGTCGCTACAAGATGGTATCAGAGGACATGTTGATTGTAGGACGTGACCCTAGAAACTGGCCAGCCCATAGGAAAGGATTTCTCTAAAACTTTATTTTCAAAAAGATTCTTTACCTCTCTTCTTTTCCGAGTTTTTTCAAATCTTCCCTCTTACCTTAAATAGTCAGACAATACCCTTTTCCATTGGAAATCTTCAAAGTAAAGAGGAATTCAGCATGCATTAGAAGAGTTGAAGCTACAACAGTGGATACTCCGAAGATTTGAAGAGTTGACGACTTTGAAGAGATATTGATCTAGAGAAGACCAAACCCCTGTTATGTACTTATGTTATATGCAACGATTGTGAGCCGTCATTTGTTTGACGTTTTTCCGACGGCCACAAAATAAAACCCGTCTCTTCAAAACTATTGTTTTGATTGAGTGTATATCTCTCCCTCTTTCGAATCTCATCCAAACCCCTTGGACCCAATAGAGGATGATTGAAGAATGACTTGAAGTCTCTGGACCAATGACCCAGCTGGAGGCAGAGATGTGGATACAAAATATTGAGGATCACTTCAGGAAAAATTTGATCGCAAGGAAGTATGATGTTCAGTACGCTCTTCAGTACTTTACAAAAAGTGCTGCAACATGGTGGAAAATGCATCAAGCCATACAAGGATGTAGTGGAGCAAAAATTTGGGAGGAATTCAAGAAGACTTTTTTAAAGTCCCGTCTCATCCAAAAGCATGGTGACAACCAGAAGAAGAAGCCTTGTGCCTGCAGGATTTGTGGAGAAATAGGACACACCCAGGAGGAGCACAGGGATGAATGTCCTCATTGTGAAGAAAGTCACCCAGCTGAAGAATGCCCAACTAGGCAGATTACTTGTTCTTGTGTGAAGGGACTACCCACTACCCCGCCCAGTGTAACATTTACCCCATGGTACAACAAACTATCCAGCAGAAGAAAGAAGCCATGAAAGAAGCCCTCGAGGAAATTTCAAAGGAATCCGCGATGGAGGAAGATATTGACGACCCTGATGGATAAGGCCAAAAAAGATTTTTCTCCCGTGCTTGCTGTTCATGTGGAGAAAAAGGACATCTTTCACAGCATTGCATGAAGGAAAGACATGAGTATCTGGGAGACTTCCTGACATAAGAGGTGGAGTTTGATCGACAAAAGATAGAAGAATTGATAGGAACAAAGAAGTCGAGGACGAGAAAGAGCATGTATCCCCAGAACAACCCAATTTATGCGGAAAAGGACCTGAGTCACATCACATGCTATCGGTGCAAGGATTTAGGTCATTACGCTAGCAACTGCCTAACAAGGGAGCCAAGTACCCAGTGAACCAATATAGTCACCAGGAAGTCCCTAGATTTGTCTAATGTCATTAGTTTAAGCTGCAAGGAAGTAGGGCATTTCGCCAGAGAAGGTTCAGACCAGAGGAAAGATTGAGCAGAGTAGTTGAGATTCGGATATTAGAATGAACATGTAGCTAAATGTGGAATACACTTTTATTACGATGTTGAGTTGAGTTATGGAAAGAACATTGTAATAGTTCGTGAAGCAATAGAAGTTGATATTTTTGGAATCTAAGAAGGAAATGTTATGAGCTGTTGGTTGAGTGTGAGTGCCTCTCTTGCTATCTCACCAAGATTAAAACCTTGAACCCACGGACAAGCTGATCCCAAACCTCTCTCGGACAAACAACCACATTTCACCCAAGGAAATACATACACTATCCTGAGTACCCCTTCTGTCTATTACCTAAAGATGACAACCCTTTATGAGTCTTTTCTCAAGGGCCCGAAAATTATCATGACCCTGACTAGCGATCAGGATTACCCAAAGATCCTGAAGGACATGATGAAGCATATTCACCTGGAAGGAGATGCAGATTACAAGGGTTATCGCTTCATGGAGAATGGAGTTGAACTTTGGTACGTGGAGGTACACCTCCACCGTGTGAAAGGAGTTTGCCCAAAAACTATGGGTCAATACTTTTTCATCTCTCAAGTACCACGAACAACATTCTTTGACTCTGTTCGTGAAGCTGCTATGGAGGCCATACGTTAGATTGGAGAGATACTTGAAGCAAGACTTCGTCACACTTAGGAATGCATGCGTGGGGTGCATGTAGAGATGATGGAGATGGAGCACATGGCCACTAGGATGAAGCAAAAGATCGATGAATTTAAGAATAACATTGCACAATTCTAGTGGGACTGAAGCATCCCCAGCTAGGACAAAGGAATAAAGATGGAAGGAATGTTTGACCAGACCAAATTATGTGGATGGCAGCATTCGTAGTGAAGCACCCTTGAAATTGAGTTTTGAATAGTGGCACAAGATGTAATAAAAGATTTGATATGATGAGAATATGGATTACGGATGAACCAGTGCATTTTATTTAGTGGTACTTTACTATGTGAACCCTGGACCCAGTAGAAAGGAAAAATGTTGCTCCAAAGAGTGGAGTTTGCACAAATAAGTTGGAATATATTCATGATATGAAGCTTACCCCAAGGTTATGAAGGAAGTAAGTACAAATTGGATTTAAAGAGGGTGTAATGCTGGAGTGTGGAGCAATAGTGACTCCAAGGACGAGTTAAGGGTATACAAAATCTAAAGTGGACCCATAAGACGAGGACCTAAGGAGGCTACATAATCACAAGGGAACCACGAGACTTGTCAGAAGTAATATGTTTCTGTTGTGATGAGGCAGAGCACTATGTTAGAGATTGTCCCAAGGAGAAGGAGAGTTGTGCGAAATAGTTGAGTTGAGGCATGTAATGGAAATGCAGTAGATCGTAGTAAGTTGAGAACCAATAAAGTTAGCATCAGGGTATTGATTTTGGATTTTGTGAGTTGTTACTGTAGAGGCAATGAGTGAAATCGAGATACATGGAATAAGATTTTTAAGAAAGCTAGTTTTTTTTATTTTAAGGGTGGGAGAACCCAACTCCGTTACCCGTATACAAGAGCTAGTTCCGTCAGACTTGGGAATGGACTACTCAATGCTGAATCTGAGTAATTATATCTTAGTTTGTACCAACAGAAGGAAGAGACACAATACAATTGGATGGATTTAGGAATGCTAAGGAAGTTGGATGTTGGTAGACTAATCAATTGCAACCCGATGATGAGACCAAGTGTTACTAGTGAGGAGATGAGCCATAACCCATAGGCCCCAGGACCTGTCGAGAAAGCAAGCACACTCTTGCTGAAGGAAACCCCTGGTAGAAGTTATGACATTGTCCGCAGGCGATCTTATAGGTGTTTACGCAAAACCTGAGGGTTGTGAAGAAACGATAAATGTTTTGTTAAGCTTGGAGAAGTAATGGATTTAATCAGAACTTAGTACGTTGACAAGAAAAATTCTGCAATGCTTGTGAGGATGACCGAGTTTTACAATGCGAGATTCACTAAAACATATACAAGGTAATGATTTGGGTGCAGAATGGATTGATCACCATACCGACTTACTCTTATGATTCGCCTCTGTTATATGGGATGGTAAATCTGAGTGACTTACCTATAGTAGAGAGACGACGATGAAAAAACCTTGTTTAAAACCTTAGAATGGTATGACAGTTTTCCCCTATACAAGGCAGTTGTTGCCAACCGTAGGTCATACGGTGAGAATGAAGCGTAGACCCGTTTTCTGCAGGAGAAACCATAAATTGTTGACCCCCATAAGATATCGATAGTTGTTTAGTATTGACGCCAGACCTGTCAGCTAAGAAGAACCAGTCTCGGAAGAACCTTCCTAGGATAAAAGGACACAAGAATTAAGTAAAAAGGTTATGTCACTACCGGAATAGCCCGGAGGAGGAATTATCCTGAAGATCGGAGAAGACCAACCCTGTCAACAATAAGGACGGAGTATATGAGCTTTTTTATGGAACCGTAACCATCATTCTAAGTGTGGTAGCACACTAGACCATAACAATAAATGGATTTGTTAGGAGACCCCGAACCCCAACCTATTTCTTGCTATCCTCTCCGAATCTCGAGTTGGAGATTCATTTTAAGTGTGGTAGGTTTGTAACATCCCAAAATTCTAAATTTTGGAATGTTATACTAAATAGTTAGTTATGATTGATTGTTTGATTGATTGTGTGAAATTGAGTGAAAATTTGAAACTTTTGAAAGTTAAATGAGAGGGAATGAAATAACTTTCCCACACTTTCACTTTGCATTCATGTTCTCCAGGAATTTAAATTCTTTTCATCACAAAACCCTGTAGTGAAGATAATATGACTTCTTCCGTTTATTAAATGAAAAAGAGTTTTGAAAGGATTTTTGAATTCCATTTTTGAAATATTTTAAATTCAGAAATTTATGCAACTCAATGATTTTCCAGAGAGAAGATAAAATGACTTCTTCAAATTATAAGAAATATGAGTTGGAAGTTCTTTTGAAATATTCTGCAACTCATTTTAAAAAATTTGGGTTATTTGGTTTTATTCAAATTATTTTTCTCCAAAAATAAAATATATGGAAAATAGGGTAAAATGATTCCCTACAGTAGAAAATTGGAGAGAAATAAAATTGAAATCATTTTGGCATTTTTAAAATGATTTTTATTGGGTTTTAGTGCACCAGCAGAACTATTTGATTTATTTAAATTTTTGTGGATTTTATTTGATGCTAGAAAAATGTTTTTGTTGTAGAGATTCTTTTTTTGAAAATTTTGATATATTATATGCCTATGTTCTATTTTATTTGATTTGTTATTACTTAATTTTTACTGTGTGAGTTAAAAAAACTTCTGGACCGAACTGGGCTGGCGCAGCTAGTCAGCCAGGCCGCGGCCTAGCCGGCCCGACACGCCCCCCCCGCTCGTCTTCGAGCTCGGGACACAGTCCCGATCCAACGCACCGCGCGCCGCCGTTGCCATGGCCGGCACGGACTTCCGTGCCCCCTTCCCCAACCCGTCCGCCCCTAGCCTTTATAAGGCGAGGCCTCGCCGCCGCCACTCGCCGCCATTGCCGCGCCGCCGCCTTCGATTTCTGCCGCCGCTGCGATGCTTGCTCGCTGCCGCCGCCCACGAAGCTCGCTCGCCGCCGCCGCCGCCGCTCCACCCGCCGCCTCGCGCCGCCCGGTCCACCGCCTCGCCGCAGGTTCAGCGCCGCCGTCGTCGAAGCCGCCCCCCCTGAACCGCGACCCGCGTCGGATCCGATTCGCCCCGCCAGTTTTCAAAGAAAAACCGCCCGAACCGGTAATAAAACCCCCGGTCCAGTTTATTTTCTTTAGGTTAGGTTTTCTTCGGTTTTGTTTAAAAAAACTTAGATCGGTTTTGTTTTTTAATTAGTTATTTAGAGGTCGTTCGCTAGTTAGGTTTAGAAAACGAACGTTCGTTCGTTAGTATTTTCTTTTTCTATTTATTTTTGGCCAGGGACCTAGATGTAATTATTTATTTTAAAAGTTAGTCCCTGGTCTTCAACCTATCACAACTTCTTATTCGTTAGTCCAATTCCAACGAAACCAACGCCCACTTCTTCGTTACGATCCCCTCTATCCAGTAAAACAACTTAAACATGTTTTTGGAAATTTTAAAATTTGAATTCAACTAGTTTTTTTCAAACTTCTTTTTGTCATAACTTGAGTTTTATAACTCCGTTTTAGTTGATTCTTTTTGCAAATCGAAGCTCTTGACCTAAACTTTCTGATAAGGCAAAATTCACCTAATTTTGGTACTGTTAGAAATTGTTTTCTGTTGTAAGAGTTATTCTCTTGTTTGCAAAGTTTTCGAAGTGTTTTCTTCGTTCTTTCCGATCTTCTGAGTGATTGCTTATGTGTGGTTACTATTGTTTGCTTACGATAGATTGAACGGAGTGTGACGAGTAGATCTATCATGATTTATGAGTGCGAAGATACTACATCATCAGTACAAGGCAAGTTGATACTTTGATCATACTTTCCAATACCTACTTTTCATTGCATTAGTTATATCCTCAAACACTTCCGTGAGTAGGACTGGTTACATAAGATGATGCTTTGTAGTTCATGAGGTAGGAACCCAATGAATTGAGATCAACCCAAGGGAATATACGCTTTGTTACTTATTGCTTAGCCATGCTTGTAGACGTGGATTGGTATGAGTGATTTCATGAAAGTTGTGAGAGTGATATTTAACTAAGGGAAACTTTAAGGTGGAAATTTAATACACATCTGGGTGGGTTGGTTGTGGCACCCTGGGGTGGACCAGTGGTTGATAGGGCACCTGGAGGGTCCATTGTTGTCCTAGGGGATCCCGAAGGACCCGTGTGATCACCCTATTGGAATGCCACCCAGGCTCAAAGGGATCATATGCTATTTTCATAACTAGAAACTTCCATGGGCAGCCACAAGCCATTATGGGCTCTAGCATAGTTGAGTATGTTGTGTGACCTCCTTCCGTAGGTATACTAGCAGATGTAGCGGATGTAGGTGGTACGGTCTACCCAGGGTTAAGAGTTAATGCTTCTGAAAGACTGTGTCTCGTGTTGGAAATATGGCCTAGAGAAAATAATAAAATGGTTATTATTATATTTCCTTGTTCATGATAATTATCTAGTGTTCATGCTATAATTGTATTATCCAGAAATCGTAATGCATGTGTGAATACATAGACCGCAAGATGTCCCTAGTGAGCCTCTAGTTGACTAGCTCGTTGATCAATAGATGGTTACGGTTTCCTAACCATGGACATTGGATGTCATTGATAACGGGATCACATCATTAGGAGAATGATGTGATGGACAAGACCCAAGCCTGAGCATAGCACAAGATCGTGTAGTTCCTATGCTAAAGCTTTTCCAATGTCAAGTATCCTTTCCTTAGACCATGAGATTGTGCAACTCTCGGATGCCGTAGGAATACTTTGGGTGTGCGAAACGTCACAACGTAACTGGGTGGCTATAAAGGTACACTACGGGTATCCCCGAAAGCATATGTCGGGTTGGCACGAATCGAGAGTGAGATTTGTCACTCCGTATGACGGAGAGGTATCTCTGGGCCCACTCGGTAATACATCATCGTAATGAGCTCTATGTGACTAAGGAGTTGGTCACGGGATGATGTGTTACGGAACGAGTAAAGAGACTTGCCGGTAACGAGATTGAACAAGGTATTGGGATACCGATGATCGAATCTCGGGCAAGTACTATACCGATAGACAAAAAGAATTGCATACGGGATTGATTGAATCCTTGACATCATGGTTCATCCGATAATATCATCGTGGAACATGTGGGAGCCAACATGTGTATCCAGATCCCACTGTTGGTTATTGGCCAGAGAGATGTCACGGTCATGTCTGCATGATTCCCGAACCCGTAGGGTCTACACACTTAAGGTTCAATGACGCTAGGGTTATAGGGAATGTATGTACGTGGTTACCGAATGTTGTTCAGAGTCCCGCATGAGATCCCGGACGTCACGTGGAGTTCCAAAATAGTCCGGAGGTAAAGATTTATATATGGGAAGTCCTCTTTTGAGCACTGGAGTGATTTCGGGCGTCACCAGTATAGTACCGGGACCACGGGAAGGTGTCCGGGGGTCCACCGGGTGGGGCCACCTACCCTGGTGGGCCAAGTGGACTAAGTAAGAGGGGGAACCATCCCCTGGTGGGCTGGTGCGTGCTACTTCTTGAGCTTGCGTTGTATTCCCTCGAAGAGGAAAGGGAGATGCATCATAGTAGCGTAAGTATTTCCCTCAGTTTTCTAGAACCAAGGTATCAATCCAGTAGGAGACCACGCGCGAGTCCCTCGCACCTGCACAAACAAATAAGAACTTGGCAGCCAACGCGATAAGGGGTTGTCAATCCGTTTACGGTCACTTACGAATGTGAGATCTGATAGAGATGATAGTTTATATTTTTGGTATTTTTAGTTTATAAGAACAGCAAATAAAAGCGATAAAAGTAAAGTAGATGTAGATTGATATGTTGAGAATAGACCCGGGGGCCATAGTTTTCTCTAGTGGCTTCTCTCATGACAGCGATATTCTACGGCGGGTAAACAAATTACTGTCGAGCAATTGATAGAAAAGCGAATAATTATGAGACTATCTAGGCATGAACATTGTATATAGGCATCACGTCTGAGACAACTAGACCGACTCCTGCCTGCATCTACTACTATTACTCCACACATCGACCGCTATCCAGCATGCATCTAGTGTATTGAGTTCATAAGAACCGAGTAATGCCTTAAGCATGATGACATGATGTAGAGGGGTAAACTCAAGCAATATGATATGAACCCCATTTTTTTATCCTCGATGGCAACAATGCAGTACGTGCCTTGCTGCCCCTACTGTCACCAGTAAAGGACACCGCAAGATTGAACCCAAAGCCAAGCACTTCTCCCATTGCAAGAACTATAGATCTCGTAGGCCAAACGAAACCAATAATTCGAAGAGACTTGCAAGGATATTATGAGCACACATAAAAAGTTCAGAGAAGAACCAAATATCTTTCATAGATAACCTTGATCATAAACTCACAATTCATCGGATCTCGACAAACACACCACAAAACGAGATTACATCGAATAGATCTCCTCGAAGACCGAGGAGAACTTTGTATTGAGAACCAGAGAGAGAGAAGAAGCTATCTAGATACTAGCTATGGACCCGAAGGTCTGTGGTAAACTACTCACAACTCATGGTGAGGACGATGATGATGAAGAAGAAGAACTCCGTGATGGATCCCCCTCCGATGGAGCTCCGGAACAGGCTCCAAGATGGGATCTTCACGGGAACAGAAGGTACGGCGGTGGAATTAAGGTTTTCTCTCTGTTCATGGAGGTTTTGGGGTACGTAGACTTATATAGGAAGAAGGAGGGCACCGGGGGACGCTCGAGGGGGCCACGAGGCAGGGGGGGCGCCCTGGGAAGGGGGGCGTGCCCCCACCCTCGTGGGCCACCTCTTGATCCCCTCACGTGGTTCTCAAGCTCCATGTGCGTGATTTTCTCCAAAAATAGCTCTCGCGAAGGTTTCATTCCGTTGTACTCCGTTTGATATTCTTTTTCTGCAAAACCCTGAAACAGGCAAAAAACAGCAATCTGGACTGGGCCTTTGGGTTAGTAGGTTAGTCCCAAAAATGATATAAAAGTGAATTATAAAGCCCATTAAACATCCAAGACTTCATAAATAATAGCATGGAACAATAAAAAATTATAGATACGTTGGAGACGTATCAGTGCGCCCCCCAAGGGCCCAAGGCGCCTAGGGTTGAGAAACCCTAGGGGTGGGGGAGCCTCCACCTTGCTTTGGGGGCAAGTCCCCCCTTGCCCCCCCTCTCGCTTGCCCCTATATAAAGAGAGGGGGTGGGAGGGCAGCCGCACCCAAAAGCCTGGCGCAGCCCTCCTCCTCCCAACTCCTCCTCTTCTCCGGTGAAGCTTGGTGAAGCCCTGCTGGAGTGCCACGCTCCTCCACCACCACCACGCCGTCGTGCTGCTGCTGGACGGAGTATTCCCCAACCTCTCCCTCTCTGCTTGCTGGATCAAGGCGTGGGAGACCTCGCCGGGCTGCATGTGTGTTGAACGCGGAGGCACCATTGTTCGGTGCTTAGATTGGATTGGTCGCGATCTGAATCGCTTCATGTACGACTCCACCGACCGCGTTGTTGCAACGCTTCCGCATCGCGTTCTTCAAAGGTATGAAGATGCACTCCCCTCTCGTTGCTACTAACTCCATAGATAGATCTTGGTGATGCGTAGAAATTTTTTGAACTTCTGCAACGATCCCCAACAGTGGTATCAGACCCAGGTTTATGCGTAGTTACTTTGCACGAGTAGAACACAAGTTGTTGTGGGCATAGATTTTGTCAATTTACTTGTCGCTACTAGTCTTATCTTGATTCGGCGGCATCGTGGGATGAAGCGGCCTGGACCGACCTTACACATTCGCCTACGTGAGACAGGTTCCACCGACTGACATGCACTAGTTGCATAAGGTGGCTAGCGGGTGTCTGTCTCTCCCACTTTAGTCGGATCGGATTCGATGAAGAAGGTCCTTATGAAGGGTAAATAATAATTGGCATACCACGTTGTGGTTTTGGTGTAGGTAAGAAACGTTCTTGCTAGAAACCTATAGCAGCCATGTAAAAAAACTTGCAACAACAATTAGAGAATGTCTAACTTGTTCTTGCAGCATGTGCCGTGTGATGTGATATGGCCAAAAGGATATGATGAATGATATATGTGATGTATGAGATTGATCATGTTCTTGTAATAGGAATCACGACCTGTGTGTCAATGAGTATGACAACAGGCAGGAGCCATAGGATTTGTCTTATTTTTATGGTATGACCTGCATGTCATTTAAAACACCATGTAATTACTTTACTTTATTGCTAATCGTTAGCCATAGTAGTAGAAGTAACGTTTGGCGAGACAACTTCATGAAGACACGATGATGGAGATCATGGTGTCATGCCCGTGACAATGATGATCATGGAGCCCCGAAAATGGAGATCAAAAGGAGCAAAATAATATTGGCCATATCATGTCACTATTTGATTGCATGTGATGTTTATCATGTTTTACATCTTATTTGCTTAGAACGATGGTAGCATAAATAAGATGATCTCTCACTAAAATTTCAAGAATTGTGTTCCCCCTAACTGTGCACCGTTGCTAAGGTTCATTGTTCCGAAGCACCACATGATGATCGGGTGTGATAGGCTCTAACGTTCGCATACAACGGGTGTAAGCCAGATTTACACACGTAATACACTTAGGGTTGACTTGACGAGCCTAGCATGTACAGACATGGACTCGGAACACGGAAGACCGAAAGGTCGAACATGGGTCGTACAGAAGATATGATCAACTTGAAGATGTTCACCGTTGATGACTAGTCCGTCTCACGTGATGATCGAACACAGCCTAGTCGATTCGGATCATGTATCACTTAGATGACTAGAGAGATGTCTATCTGAGTGGGAGTTCATTAAATTTGATTAGATGAACTTAATTATCAAGAACATAGTCTAAAATCTTTACAATATGTCTTGTAGATCAAATGGCCCACACTAATGTTGCCCTCAACTTCAACGCGTTCCTAGAGAAAACCAAGCTGAAAGACGATGGTAGCAACTATATGAATTGGGTCCGTAACTTAAGGATCATCCTCATAGCTGCCAAGAAAGCATATGTCCTTGAAGCACTGCTAGGTGACGCACCCGTTTTCCCATCAACTCAAGACGTTATGAACGCCTGTCAGTCGCCTAGTGATGATTACTCCCTGGTTCAGTGCGGCATGATTTACAACTTAGAATCGGGGCTCCAAAAGCGTTTTGAGCAGCACAGAGCATATGAGATGTTCCAAGAGCTTAAAATGGTTTTCCAAGCTCATGCCCGAGTCGAGAGATATGAAGTCTCCGACAAGTTCTACAGTTGTAAGATGGAGGAGAATAGTTCTGTCAGCGAGCATATACTCAAAATATCTGGGTTGCACAATCGCTTGTCTCAGCTCGGAGTTAATCTCCCAGATGACGCAGTCGTTGACAGAATCCTTCAGTCGCTCCCACCTTGCTACAAGAGCTTTGTGATGAATTTCAATATGCAAGGGATGGAGAAGTCCAATCCCGAGGTATATTCAATGCTGAAATCAGCGGAGGTGGAGATAAAAAAGGAACATCAAGTGTTGATGGTGAATAAAATCACTAAGTTCAAGAAAGGCAAGGGTAAGAAGAACTTCAAGAAGGACGACAAAGGAGTTGCCGCGCTTGGTAAGCCAGTTGCCGGGAAGAAGCCGAAGAATGGAGCCAAGCCTGAGACTGAGTGCTTTTATTTCAAGGGAACGGGTCACCGAAAGCGGAATTGCCCCAAATACTTAGCGGATAAGAAGGCCGGCAACGTCAAAGGTATATGTGATATACATGTTATTGATGTGTACCTTACTAGCGCTCGTAGTAGCTCCTGGGTATTTGATACCCGTGCAGTTGCTCACATTTGTAACTCAAAATAGGACCTGCGGAATAAGCGAAGGCTGGCGAAGGACGAAGTGACGATGCGCGTCGGGAATGGTTCCAAGGTCAATGTGATCGCCGTCGGCACGCTGCCTCTACATCTACCTTCGGGATTAGTTTTAAACCTCAATAATTGTTATTTAGTACCAGTTTTGAGCATGAACATTGTATCTGGATCTCGTTTAATGCGAGATGGCTACTCATTTAAATCCGAGAATGATGGTTATTCTTTTTATATGAGAGAAATGTTTTGTGGTCATGCCCCGCTGGTCAATGGTTTATTCTTATTGAATCTCGAATGTGATGTTACACATATTCATAGTGTGAATGCCAAAAGATGTAAGGTTGATAATGATAGTCCCACATACTTGTGGCACTGCCGCCTTGGTCATATTGGTGTCAAACGTATGAAGAATCTCCATGCAGATGGACTTTTGGAGTCTCTTGATTATGAATCATTTGACACGTGCGAACCATGCCTCTTGGTCAAGATGACCAAGACTCCGTTCTCCGGAACAATGGAGCGAGAAACCAGCTTGCTGGAAATCATACATACCGATGTGTGCGGTCCAATGAGTGTTGAAGCTCGCGGTGGCTATCATTATGTTCTCACCCTCACTGATGACTTAAGTAGATATGGGTATGTCTACTTGATGAAACAAAAGTCTGAGACCTTTGAAAAGTTCAAGGAATTTCAGAATGAGGTTGAGAATCAACGTGACAGAAAAATAAAGTTCTTATGATCAGATCGTGGAGGAGAATATTTAAGTCACGAATTTGGCACGCACCTAAGGAAATGTGGAATTGTTTCACAACTGACGCCGCCTGGAACACCTCAGCTTAACGGTGTGTCCGAACATCGTAATCGTACTCTATTGGACATGGTGCGATCTATGATGTCTCTTATCGACTTACCGCTATCCTTTTGGGGTTATGCTTTAGAGACTACTATAACACCCCAAAATTTTGGTTTGGTTTTTACCAAATTCTTTATTTGATTTAAAGGAGGTTATTTGAACTTTTTTTTAAGAGAGACCCTCCTTCCCAAATTTTGTTTCTGACAAATCTTTTTGAGTCTTTCTCAACATTGATTCTGGCCTTGAGGGTTTTTCAACTTATGTGGGTTCAACACAAAAACTCTTGGATTGTTTTGCTAACTCTTTTGTTAAAAAGAATTCCTATCTTTTCTTTTTTATTATTCCCTCCCTACTCAAAAATACACTCTTGCCATGACCTATGTTGAAAACTTCCTCCCAAAACCTTCCTCCCTACCTTGGGTCAAGTCAAGCATCAACTCCAGCAAGTTTCAACTTTCCCTAGTTTTTATTTCTATTTATTTAAACCACAAAATCTTTTTCTGTCATTTATTTGGACCTTAGTGGTTTACAAAGGAACTACTAGATTTCCTTTGAATCTTGGCTCCAAATAAATTCCTATGGCTACTCCTTAGTACCCTCAACTTATACCCATCAAGATCTACTGGTCATCAGTTCAAAATTTTCAAAATATGCTTGCTGCAAGTTTGGAGCAGATTTGCCATTTTTGGTGAATTTCATTCTTTCTTCTTTCCAAAAATTCTGTGATAATTCACGCAGTCTCCAGATGCATCAAGAGACCCCCTCACCAAGTCCCAGCTCAAGAAAAATTTTCCACGTGCGTCAAACATTTCATCGAGCAGCTTGCATGCACTGTTCCTGTCAAGTTTCAGAGTTCAGTGTTACAGTTCAGGGTTCAGTGTCGTTTTCTTCAGTCGCCCGTCGCCAATCTCGCCAGTTCCTCGCTTGGCCTCTTGCTCACTGCTCCTCCTCCTTATCCTCGCGCCGCACGGTCGGTTGGCTGGACGTGGGCGTCGGTGCTGAGCCGTCCCGTCGTCTCCGGCGAGTGCAGCGATGACAGAGCCACCCGCCTCGGCCGTCAGACGAGCTCAGCGAAGAGCACCGTAACCCAGCACCGCCCAAGCCTCCTCAAGCCTCCGCGTGGCCATCTTATCCTCAGAGCGCGCTAAGGGACACTCGCCGTGGCCTGAGACGCGCAGAGCACGTTTCCTGCCGCCGACGAGCCCGTGAGCTCCGTTCTGTCGAAACCGCGGGAGCAGGCCAAATGCGATCAAGCTTAGCTGTTGAATGGAGCCAGTGGACCAATCCGAAGATGCCCAGTCACCTAAACCACCAGCCCGACCACTGCCTCGCCGTAATCCCTCGCCGGAGATATTTTGCTCACGGCACCTCCCTCGCCCGCCTATAAATAGGACCCCAGAGGCGTTGTGAAGCCACCGCATCCACCACACCCCACCACAGCCTCGCCAAAACCCCTCAGAGGGCCTCGGAAGAGCCTTCTTCCCCGACTCCGGCCGCCCCGATCCGCTTCGGGCTCCGGCAAGATCCGCTCTGGTGAGAGCACCCCCGCTTCCCAAACTTGGTCAGCAACCTTCTGGTCCACCACCTCGTCTAACCCAAGCGTCAATTTGTAGTCAGAAGCCCCATCCGGTGAGACCCATCATCGCCCGACGCCGCCGTCCGCCGTAGAGGAAGTAGCCGTCGCTGTGGTGCTTCCCGTCGGTCTCTTCCACCACCCACCGACGCGGAAGAACCTCCTGAACACGCCGGTACTTCCCTCCCTCTCTGCTTCGCAGTGGTTCGTCGCCGGCGATCATCGCAGGTCTCTGGCGCCGGCGAGCTCTGTTTTCCCCTTTCAAACCTGACATGCGGGACCCCCTTGTCAGCCCTTTCTTTTATTCGAAACGTTTTCTGAAAGCGCCTTCGGGCAAAGTACGCTTTCTATTCGGCTAGGCGTATTTCATCCGAAGCGTTTTCTGTCTATTCAAACTACCCCCTGGACAGTTTCTGTTTTATTACAGACTAGTCCTTGGGTTTGTTTTCTTTATAACTTTTAAACTAAAAATGATTTTTAGTTGATTCCTTTTCTGTCATCTTCATAATCCTGCCTACTTTTTTTATCATATTTATTTGAAAAATATTTGGAACACTTTTTACGCACGCATGGTATTTACGTTAGTATCCGATTCTTTTTATACCGTAGATACCGAAGGAGGTGACGGAGCCGCAAACTTCGCCGAGCTAGACTCCGACTACTCCGAACCAGGCAAGCATGTTTGAACCTCTGATATGATGAGTGTTTTTTCATGTTTGCTAGTGTGTTTTTTCTTATGGCATGTTTATATAAGCATTTGTTGGATGTTATATTCCATGCAAGGTAAGTTGCAAGTGAGCTACAAAACTTGATGAGATCATATGATGGAGAACAACCTGATCATGTGGTGTCGGGGGAAACTGTCCGCCACGAACACCTATGGGACCGGAGCCCCTTGTTTGTGCGGTACGAGGGCGGAGGGTGCACAAAGAGCAGATCGAAGCAAACACGCGGGCAGTTTTACCCAGGTTCGGGCCGCACGGATGCGTAAAACCCTACTCCTGCTTGGTTGTGTATTGAGTTGAGCGCTCGGGAGCTTGAAGAAGCAGCTACACCGTGCGTGAGAGTAATCTAGGTTTCGAACCCCCTCCACGTTGTGCATGGGCCTCCTTTTATAGTGTAAGGGGTCACCGACAGGTGTCAACGTAGGAGAAAGGGGTAAAAATGTAAAAGAGGTGGTAGTTGTAACAGTGCGGGAACAGTGGAGCTACAGTACAGAACAGTGGTCTATACCTACTTTAACAGTGGGGGACAAGGGCATTTAATGCCCGTCGCCGTCGACCCCAAAAGCTCCCGCCCTGGCGTCTCCGTCTGCCACGGCGATGGATCCACCACCGTGGAGTGCCACCGTGTACCCCAGGCTGCACAGCCATCCGCCACGCGTCCCTGCATAGGCCCCAGGGCGACGCGTGGGCCGATGAGCTGGAGCGTGGGCACACAGCGCGGCCTTCCCGACAAGCACCTTGCCGGGGCCTTGATCTTGCCGGGCCCGGGAGCTTGCCGCTCCCCGGGCCCTTGCCGGGGCGCATATAGCGCCGAGGCGATATCTTCTAGTCTTCCTGGCAAGCTCCTCTTGCCAGGGTCTTGTGTTAGTGGAACAGCCTTGAGCCTGGTACGGCCTTCCCGGCAAGCTCCTCTTGCCGGGGTCTCGATCTTATGTCTTGTATACTTTGTTTTTGAATGGTTTGATAAGGAGCAGGAAGGTCTCCGGCGAGCCCGCAGTGAACCTTGCCGCGGGAAGCTGCAACTGCCCGTGCACAAGTTGGGGTACTGGGGTACCCCTACCTTAGTACACCGACAGGAGCCCCCGGGCCTGGGCCACACACGGTGCCGAGCGCTGTTGGGCCAGGCCCAAAACAGTGCACGGGCACCCGCGGCCCGCGGCGCGCCGAATCCACTTCCATATCCGCCGCACCCCACGGTAACGGCACGCGTCGATTGCGGCGCCGTGGGATGGGACGTGCCCACGATCTCTTAATGGAAAGGGCGAAACGCCCCCCACTCCCCCATAAAAGCAGGGGCAGCGGGCGCGGTTCCCCTCCCTGTGCTCTCATTACGTCGTCTTCCACCTGCAAAAGATTCCTTCTTGCGCTCTGCCTCCACACCTCCGCCGCCGCCGAGCTCTTCGTCCCCTTCCTTCCGCCGCGTCCGCCATGGCCCCAAAGACCGACAAGGCGAAGGCGGAGAAATCCAAGAAGGAGAAATCCGAGCAAGCGGCCAAGCTCATCGCTTACCGGAAGCGGCACGTCGTCTTCCCGCCGAAGCTCGGCGTGCAGGAACTCTGGAACAAGTATTACTTGTTCTGGTCCAAGGGAACCGATGCGCATCCCCGCACGCGAGCATACCCGGCCGTCGCCAAGGACAGCTATCCCGGCGGGTATCACTTCTTTGCTGCCTTTTTCCATTGTGGTCTCTGTCCTCCTTTTTCGAACTTCTTCTGTGATATCATGAATACATATGGCTTCCATCTGCTTGACTTCACCCCCAACGCCATTCTCACCATGGCCGTTTTCGCACATATGTGCGAAAACTTCATAGGAGTCCACCCCAACGTAGCCCTCTTTAGACACTTCTTCACTCCTAGAGCCGAGGCCGATGCCCCCCTCTCCGGAGGAATTTCTTGGGTCTTCCGTCTCAATAAGAAAGGGGCGTACTTGCCGGGGGAGCTCCGCGGCAAGTGGGAGGAATGGCGAGCGGAGTGGTGCTGGATTGTAGAAGACCAGCCGCAAGCCTTCACTGCGCCGCGCACAACGCCCATCGTGCGCGGCAGGGATTGGAGTGATCTAGACTCCGACGACGTCAAGCTCGACATCGCCCTCGTCCGGATTCTTCGTCTTCGGATGGCCCGGCTGTCGGTTGCCGAGGTGGGCGCAGATTTCCTCCGCCGGCGCATCGCCCCTCTCCAAGACCGGAAGAGGCCGGCCTGGGAGTACGGCGGCCCGGCAGACATCATGAGGCTGCGCCCCGGGCTTAATTTTAACTTCACCACTCTGGAGCTGCGCGGAATGGTACGGGAACTCTTCAAGTACGACCCGACGCACCCCGAGTGGTTCAGGACTCCCCGGGAAGTGGTGCCGCTCTGCAACAACGCCGCGAGGGACCGGATCCTTGCCATGATGCCGATGTGCGACTCGCATGGCTTGGACCGCTCGTGGATCGCCCCGAAGCCCATCGACGTCCTCAACTTCTACGACAACCTCGCCGAGGTGGCGAGTAACAAGGAGGACCTCAAGCTGCACACGCGAGACACCACCGACCAGGAAATCGCCTACATAGCTTCTCGGGCTGAGGAGGCCGCCGCAGCCGCGGCGGCAGGAGTCTTCGGGTTCTCGCCGGAGGAGGCGGAGGCCGAGGAGGCGTCCACCCAGGCGGAGGAGGCGGAGATCCGCCGGTTGTTGAACCTCCCACCCGACGCGCTCGCCGGGGTCCCCTCGTTGAGGCACTCCGGGATCCATGGGATCGCGACGGAGGCTGCGGCAATGGAGGGCACCGCCGGAGGGAGCAGAGGCGCCGCGAGGGGCGGAGGCGCCAAGGGAAAGAGGGCCGTAGCGCTGGACGCTGGGCCCAGCGAGCCGGCCGGGGCAGAGGAGGAGGAGGAGGAGGAGGCCGAAGACTCCGGCGGATCCACGGAGTTATACGCCGACGACCTCTCCTCGTCGGAGAGCTCCCCGCCCCCGGCAAGCCCGAAGCAGTCCCCGGCAAAGCGCCTCCGCAAGGCGGCGACGGGGGAGAGGGCGCAGGCGCCCCGGCAACAGCCACCTCGGCGGGCGGCTCCCCGGGGGAGTCAAGCCGCGCCAAGGCCGTCCGGCGCACCAGCCGCAGCGGAGGCGGCCCGTGCGCGGACCACGACGGAGGCGCCCCGCAGGCCGGCAGCGAGCCGGCAGGGGTCTTCTCGGAGCGGAGCGGCGGCTCCGCCCGCTCCTCGGGCGCCGGCAGCCACAGGGGTTGGGTCTTCGCAGCCCCCAGCCCCGGTGAACACCAAGCGCGCGAGGGAGTCTTCATCTTCCGCTCCTCGCGCCGACGCGCCCACGGTGGAGTATGACTTCTCCGCCCTGAGCGAGGACGACGAGGAGGACCAAGAGTGAGGATTCGGGACCTCATATCTTCTTGATTTCTGTCTTGATTCTTCTGTTGATGCTGACTCTGTTTACTGTTTTGATTTCAGGACCCTGGCCCATCGCGCAGCGAAGAAGGCCAAGGCGCCCGAGGCCGAGGTCGCGGAAGGCTCAGCGGCAGCGGCAACAGGGGGTGTGCCGGAGCCGAGCCTGCCGGACTCGAGCGCTGCTCCGATGAGCAGCCCCCAGCGCAGCCCGCAGCGCAGCCCCCAGCGTAAGTCTGGGGTTCTTTCTTTTTCTGCTTTGGGGAACGCCTGAGAATTTGATTTTGTCTTCACGTGTTGACATCTCTTGTCTTGCTCCGTGCAGAGGAGGAGCCCCAGCGGGAAGAGCGCCCGGAGGCCACAGCTGAGGAGCCGCAGGCCCCGCCATCCCCGCCAAGGCAGAACTCTCCGGCAAGGGAGAGTGCTCCGTCAAGGGCGGGTACTCCGCCAAGGCGGAGTACCCCGCCAAGGACGAGCAGCCCGGCAAGGGCGGCCACCCCGCCAAGGCCAAGTTCCCCGGCGAGGGCGACTACTCCGACGAGGCCGAGCTCCCCGGCGAGGGAGCCCGCCACTGAGGACGTCCGCCAAGGTAATCTTTGTGACTTGTCTTCTTGGCTTGTCTCTTTTTTGGATATTTGCTTGAGTCTTGAATTTCTTTGTCTTCTTCTTCTTTCTAGATCTTCCTCCTCCTGTGCCCATGGAGACGGAGGTGATTATCCTCGAGGAGGAGGACGCGCAGGGCGGCGGTGGCGACGCTCCGGTCGTCGAGGAGGTAACCGAGGCCGCCGAGCCGGCCGCGCAAGAGACTGCTCCGGCCGCAGACGCAGCGGCCGGGGAGGGGGACGGTGGCCGCACCGCTGACCCGGAGGCGGCGGGAGCATCGGATGCTGCACCGGCCACCGGTCCCTCCGCCGGCGAGGAGCAGAGGTTCTATCTCGAGGCCCCCAATGGCGTCTTCATCCAGATGCCGTGGGGGTCCTCGTCGCGAGCTCCTGCGGAGGGCGAGGCGTTCGACGGAGAGGTCCTCGCCTCCGCAGGCCTGAAGATCGTCCAGGCGCCCGGTGGAGGTGAGGGGCCCGAGGAGGAGCGGTTGCTTCATCAGCTCCTGGCCCTTTACCGGGCCAGGCAAGCAAAGCTCGCTTCCCGGGAGGCTCTTGCCGCCAAGGCCGCGGCAGAGATGGAGAAGCGTGCGGCGGAGCTCAGCGCCGCCAATCAGGCTGCCCTCCGCCAGGTGGCGGAGGAGCGTGAGCGTCTCGCCGGCGAGTACCAAGAGTGGGTACTCGAGAAGGCCGAAGCCGATGAACAACAGCGTCTCGCCGGGGTGGAGATGTCCCGGCGAGAGGGAGAGCTCGCGCAGCGGAAGGTTGAGCTGGACTCTCATGAAGAAGACCTTGCCGCTCGCGAGGCTTCCCTTGGCGGGGAGCTGAAGGAGGCGAAGGCCGCCGCGGTTGCCGCGGAGGACGCCAAGAAAGAGCTCGCCGCCAAGGTCGAACAACTGGAGAAGGCGATGAAGGTGAGCGCCGAGAAGGTTGCCGCGCTCATCTTGGAGCGCGAGAAGGATGCTCACACAAACTCAGAGCTTCAGGTGAGCTTATCGAAGAGGGGCGACGAGCTGAAGGCCGCCAAGGACTCCATTGAGGACTTGGAGCTGAAGGTCACCACCCTGAAGGAATCGCTCGATGCTGCCCGGGCCCAGGAGACCAAGTTGAAGGATGAGCTCCGCAAGGAGCGAACCTTGGTGGAGAGCGTCAACAAGGCATCCGAGCTCTTCCGGCAGACTATTGAAGTGTGGACCGAAGAGCTGGTTTCTTCTGCGTCCAATATTGACCAGGAGTTGCTGGCGTTGAAGGTCGAACATCTTATCTACTCGCCGGATCCAGATCTCCCGCACAGCGCCAAGCTCAGCCTCTTCTTCAGAGGCGTCGCTCCGGCTCTTGCAGGTCTCCGGAACCGTATCCCCGCGCAGCTGGCCGAGGAGTCGCGCCGGCTCTGCGCGGGAACTCTGGAGCGGGTGTTGACGAAGATCGTGTACCGCAACCCGGGAATCAACCTCACGAACGTTCTTCGCACCCTGCCGGCAGATGCAGACACGGAGGCCCTGAAGGAGCAGGTCGGCCACATCATCGCCAAGGTGGCAAAGCTTGGCAGGAAGGAAGGCGACCGCATAGACTAGGGCTCCATTTATCTTTATCTTTTTGTTGCTGCACATTATATTATGAACTCATTAGTCCATCGCGACAAACTATCCTTTGTAAGATATTTGCTTTACTTCGATCAATCAGTGCAATGTTATCTTCCTTGTTCCAATCTTTGACTTTGTATGTTTTTCACCCTACGCTCCCGGGGAGCTCGCCGGCAAGGGGCCCTTGTCGCGAGCGCTGAGTGCTGGACTCTAAGCAGCCTGCTGGCCAAGGTCCTCGCCGGCAAGCAACCTTGCCGCAGCTAGTCGCAACGCACTTAGCTTGCTGAGCGTACTCGGAAACGAGGCAAGGGCGCGACACTTGTCGCAGCTCACTTAAATCGTTGAGTGAACTCGACAACAAGATAAGGATGCGGCAAGCTACGGGTAGGTTCCTCCGCGCACAGGTTTTCCATACAAAGTGTGATCGTTCAAGGAAGACAACCAAAAATTTAAAATTTGAGCTGGTCAAATTCTAACAACTTATCTTTCATATGCTGCTTGCTCATATTGCTTGCTTTCCGGTAAGGCTCTTCTTACTTGAACAGCACTTAGTTCCTCCTCCATCTCCTTCCCCCCCGGCAAACTTGTGCGCGAGGAACGTTCCTTCTGCTTAAGAGAAAAGGAAAGGGAGAGGGAAACAAGCATATTGCCTTTCGGCGTAATAGTACTTACCGTATGTCTGAGTGTTGCATCAAATGCCAAACAGAACATGCAAACAACAAAGAGAAGCATGCAAAAGGCAATCGATGCGAAAAACACGAAAACTTTACTGATGCACGGGGTCTGCGCCCGGCTTTGTACAAAGGGTTACATGCAACAGCGGCAAGGCTTGTACAAAAGGTGGTTGCCGGAGCGGATCACGGCAACCGCGCCTTAGGGGTGAAACTTGCGAAGATGCTCTATGTTCCAGGAGTTGCTCACCGGTAAGCCTTCTTCGGTCTCGAGGCGGACAGCGCCGGGCCTCGTAACTTGTCTCACCCGATAAGGGCCTTCCCACTTCGGCGTCAACTTGTTGGAATTCTTGGCGGACTGAACACGCCGAAGAACAAGGTCGCCTTCCTCGAGACTCCTGGCCTTGACTCTGCGGCTGTGGTAGCGGCGCAAAGCTTGCTGGTATCGAGCAGCTCGTACAGCAGCCTGGAGACGTCCCTCCTCAAGGAGCAATGCGTCATCTTGCCGCAGTTGCTCTTGCTCGAGCTCATCATAAGCGAGTACTCGAGGAGATCCGTATACGAGTTCCGTGGGGAGAACTGCCTCTGCTCCATAGACTAGAGCAAAAGGTGTCTGTCCGGTGGCTCGACTTGGTGTCGTTCTGATTGACCAAAGAGCCGCCGGGAGCTCCTCTATCCAATTCCTTCCGCACTTGCGCAGCCTGTCAAAGGTCCTTGTCTTGAGTCCGCGCAGCACTTCAGCATTTGCCCTCTCCGCTTGGCCGTTGCTCCTCGGGTGAGCAACAGAAGCGAAACAGACCTTGGCGCCAAGGTCCTGGACGTACTGCATGAAGGTGCGACTAGTAAATTGCGTACCGTTGTCGGTGATGATCCTGTTCGGGATCCCGAAACGGCAAACAATCGACCTGAAGAACCTGACTGCTGACTGTGCTGTCACCTTCCTCACCGGCTCTACTTCTGGCCACTTTGTGAACTTGTCGATTGCAACGTACAAGTACTCAAAGCCCCCGACAGCGCGAGGGAAAGGGCCGAGGATATCGAGCCCCCAGACCGAGAAGGGCCATGACAAAGGGATTGTTTGGAGAGCTTGAGCTGGCTGATGAATTTGCTTTGCATGGAACTGGCACGCTTCACACTTGGTTACTAGTGCAGTTGCATCTTGGAGGGCTTCTTGCCAAAAGAACCCTTGCCGGAAAGCTTTCCCGGCAAGTGCCCTTGCGCCAATGTGGTGGCCACATATGCCTCCGTGTATTTCTGCCAACAGCTTCTGTCCATCTTCTCTGGAGATGCACTTCAACCTGACACCGTTGAGTCTTCTTCTGTATAGCTCGTTATCCACGAACTGATACATACTTGACTGCCTGGTTATCTTCTCTATCTCTTGAGGGTCGTCGGGAAGTTCTCCAGTTTGCAGAAAACGGACGATCTGCTGCGCCCATGCTGGAGCCCGAGGCTCGACGGCAAGGACTAAAGGCTCGAGGGCCGCTGCGGGAACCTCGGCTTCTACGGCAAAGACCTCTGATCCTGCCGGAGCTGACGGTCCCCCGGCAAGCTCGCCGGGGCGAGGCTTGTCGGGAACACTTGCTTCAACTGCACAAGCCCGAGGGCTCGCAGGAGCAAACTGTTCCTCAGCGTTGTTGTTGATCTTGGGAACTTTGGCGGCGGGTTCAGGAAGATCCGCCGGCAAGTAGTCGCCGGAGACCAACTTTCTCTTCTTGGACTGCCCAATTGATGGTGTAACTGATGGCTGAGTCAGCTTGAGCAAAAAGGTCCCTGGTTCCACAGGTAACTTCATCGCGGCGCACTTTGAAAGGCCATCTGCAATCTCATTTTGAGCTCTCGGGACGTGCTCCATCTGCAAACCTTCAAAGTGCTCTTCAAGCTTTCTCACTTCATCGACATAAGCTTCCATCAAAGGGCTCTGATAGCTCTTGTTAACTTGTCGGACCACCAACTGAGAATCGCCCCGCACAATTAGCTTTCTGATCCCAAGTTCGGCCGCAATCCTGAGGCCGGCAAGCAAGCCTTCATATTCTGCAGTGTTGTTTGTCGCTTGCTCCCTGGGAAAGTGCATCTGGATAACATATTTGAGGTGCTCTCCGGTGGGCGCGATGAGTACCACGCCGGCACCGGCGCCTTGCAGCGAGAAGGCACCGTCAAAATACATTACCCATTCACTTGTCGCTTCTTGCACGGGTGCGCTTGTTTCTTGAACTTCATCTTCTGGTGTTGGGGTCCATTCGGCAATGAATTCTGCCAAGGCTCGGCTCTGTATGGTTGAAGTACTTTCAAACTTGAGTCCAAAGCTTGACAGCTCCAGTGCCCACTCGACGATCCTGCCTGTTGCCTCTGGATTGTGCAATATCCTCTTCAACGGAAAGCGAGTGACCACTGTTATCTCATGGGCTTGGAAGTAGTGGCGCAGCTTCCTCGAGGCCATGAGGAGGCCGAAAAGCAATTTTTGCACACCAGAGTACCTTGATCTAGCTCCCTGGAGAAGGGAACTTACAAAATACACTGGGCGCTGCACCATCTTCTTCCGCACCTCTCCTTGTTCCTGCGCAGAGTCTTCCTTGTCGGGGCCAGAGCTTGTCGGGACAGCCCCCTGCTTGTCGCTAGATTCGCTTGCCGGTGATGCTGATTCCTCGTCGGACTCCCTCTCCGCTACTAACGCAGCACTAACCACCTGGTTGGTTGCTGCTAAGTATAGCAACAACTTTTCCTGTGGTCTAGGTGCGACGAGTATAGGAGTGGAGGACAGGTACCGTTTCAAATCCTGCAACGCCGCCTCCGCTTCCGGAGTCCACTTCATGGGACCTGCCTTCTTCAAGATTTTGAAGAAAGGTAGGGTGTGCTCTGCGGACTTTGAAATGAACCTACTGAGGGCAGCAACGCAACCTGCAAGCCTTCTGACATCCTTGACGCGCTTCGGGGCCTCTATCTGCTCAATGGCTTTGATCTTGTCGGGGTTGGCTTCAATCCCCCTCTGCGATACAAAGAACCCGAGAAGCTTGCCGGAGGGGACTCCAAAGACGCACTTCTCGGGGTTCAGCTTGAGCTGTATCCTGCGCAGGTTCTGAAACGTTTCTTCCAAGTCTTGAATCAGGGTTTCTTTGCTCTTGCTCTTCACCACGATGTCATCCATGTAAGCTTCTACATTCCTGTGGATCTGTGGCTCAAAAGCAGTGTACACTACCCTTGCAAAGGTTGAGCCTGCATTCTTCAATCCAAATGGCATGCGGATAAAGCAATAAGTGCCACATGGAGTGATAAACGCAGTCTTCTCTTCGTCTTCCTTGGCCATGAAAATCTGATGATAGCCTGAGTATGCATCAAGAAAACAGAGTAGCTCACATCCGGCGGTGGAGTCAACGATCTGGTCAATGCGCGGCAAAGGGAAGGGATCCTTGGGACATGCTTTATTGACATCGGTGAAGTCTATACACAGTCTCCACTTCCCGTTGGCTTTGCGCACGACGACTGGGTTTGCCAACCACGTCGGATGGATCACACCTCTAACTAGACCTGCTGCCTCTAGTTTCTTGATCTCCTCATTGATGAACTCTTGGCGCTCCACGGCTTGCTTCCTCACTTTCTGCTTGATGGGCCGCGCATGAGGACAGACAGCAAGCTTGTGCTCAATCACCTTCCTGGGAACACCGGGGATGTCAGACGGTTGCCAAGCAAACACATCGACATTCGCCCGCAGGAAGGCGACGAGCGCGCTTTCCTATTTGCTGTCAAGGGTGGCACTGATGGTGAAGGTACCACCAGTGCCATCCTCCTTTGCGGACACTTTCTTGGTTGCCGGAGGAGCAGCCATTCCTTTCTTGCTCTTGCCGGTGGAGATCGATGGAACGTCCTCGACGGCAGCGCAGCACTCCGAAGAGGTGCGGTTGCCGGAGTGGGTCCCAGAGCACTTGCCGGACTTGGTCTTCGTCTTCTTCCCCCCGGGAGCTTCAGCGGCAAGAGTATCCTTCTCGGCCGCAGCTGCCGCATCCCGGTAAATCTTGTCGGCGCAGATAAGCGCATCTTTCTTGTCGCTGTGGACAGTGATGACGCTTATCGGCCCCGGCATCTTCAGCACGTTGTAAGCATAGTGGGAAGCCGCCATGAACTTGGCGAGGGCGGGACGGCCGAGTATTCCATTGTAGGGCAATGGAATATCGGCGACGTCAAAGGTGATGCGCTCAGTCCTGAAGTTGAGCTCCCCGCCAAAGGTCACCGGCAGAGTGATCTTTCCCTTGGGCTTGCTCCTTCCCGGGTTGATTCCTTGGAATGAACCGGTCTCTTCGAGCTCGCCGTCTTGAATCTGGAGTTTCTTGATCATAGCGGAGGAGATCAAGTTCAGCCCGGCCCCGCCGTCAACCAACATTTTAGTGACCTTGAGGATCACCCTGACCGCACCACGGCGGTCGGGTGCTTGCCGATGCTGGTTTCTCCCACCATCCGCAACCTGGCGCGCCAAAGATGTCGGGGGAAACTGTCCGCCACGAACACCTATGGGACCGGAGCCCCTTGTCTGTGCGGTACGAGGGCGGAGGGTGCACAAAGAGCAGATCGAAGCAAACGCGCGGGCAGTTTTACCCAGGTTCGGGCCGCACGGATGCGTAAAACCCTACTCCTGCTTGGTTGTGTATTGAGTTGAGCGCTCGGGAGCTTGAAGAAGCAGCTACACCGTGCGTGAGAGTAATCTAGGTTTCGAACCCCCTCCACGTTGTGCATGGGCCTCCTTTTATAGTGTAAGGGGTCACCGACAGGTGTCAACGTAGGAGAAAGGGGTAAAAATGTAAAAGAGGTGGTAGTTGTAACAGTGCGGGAACAGTGGAGCTACAGTACAGAACAGTGGTCTATACCTACTTTAACAGTGGGGGACAAGGGCATTTAATGCCCGTCGCCGTCGACCCCAAAAGCTCCCGCCCTGGCGTCTCCGTCTGCCACGGCGATGGATCCACCACCGTGGAGTGCCACCGTGTACCCCAGGCTGCACAGCCATCCGCCACGCGTCCCTGCATAGGCCCCAGGGCGACGCGTGGGCCGATGAGCTGGAGCGTGGGCACACAGCGCGGCCTTCCCGACAAGCACCTTGCCGGGGCCTTGATCTTGCCGGGCCCGGGAGCTTGCCGCTCCCCGGGCCCTTGCTGGGGCGCATATAGCGCCGAGGCGATATCTTCTAGTCTTCCTGGCAAGCTCCTCTTGCCAGGGTCTTCTGTTAGTGGAACAGCCTTGAGCCTGGTACGGCCTTCCCGGCAAGCTCCTCTTGCCGGGGTCTCGATCTTATGTCTTGTATACTTTGTTTTTGAATGGTTTGATAAGGAGCAGGAAGGTCTCCGGCGAGCCCGCAGTGAACCTTGCCGCGGGAAGCTGCAACTGCCCGTGCACAAGTTGGGGTACTGGGGTACCCCTACCTTAGTACACCGACATGTGGTGGCATGATAAGTTGTAAGCTGGTATTGTTGGAGCATACCAGTTCTATATCAACTGTTTAACTCCGGTGTTGACGTGGATCAAGTCTCGATCCCGTCCATTTCCCTTTTTGTGCTGCCACATGTTTTCTGCAAAGAATACGGTTTAGTTAGTTGCAAACCTCTTTCCTGGTACACACCAAATAGAGAGGCCGTGATGAAGGTTCCATGGCCCTGGATTAAAGCCGTCATCCGGTCAGGGGGCATGGGTGTTTCCGGTTGGGACCGAGAGGGGGGCACCCCTTAGAGCGCGCGATATAAATTCGATCCCATGCTATTCGAGGAGTGACCTCCCCGCCTCAAGAGTTTTTCTTGAACGTTGCCTAGGGTGATTCCGAGCAACTGAATGTGGAATGGGTGTGTACTGGTTAGATGTGTTTTCTTCTAAAATACCGTGAACGGAACTAGTCCTTGGTGACTACTGAAATCCGTTGGCTGTGGTAGAGTACAAACTCTGCAGAGTCAAAACCATTCGCATAACCAAGTCCTTGGTCAAGGACGTTGGTTAGCAGATCAGTGTCAGTCTCAGCGTCAGTCTCTGTAGAACTAATACTTCTGACAGAGGTAAACCCGGTTGAATGTTACTTCTGTGAATGGACTAACCTGTTTACTTTTATGTGCCGAGTATTCCTTAGGATGGTGCTACCTCCAGGAACTACTCAATTTTTTTCTTTGTTTGATATAAGCCCTTTATGTGATGTCGCTCAGACGTCCGACTGTGGCATTCTTGTCATTTACTTTTGATATAAGCCCTTTATGTGATGTCGCTCAGACGTCCGACTGTGGCATTCTTGTTATTTACTTTTGGTATAAGCCCTTTATGTGATGTCGCTCAGACGTCCGACTGTGGCATTCTTGTTATTTACTTTCGATATAAGCCCTTTATGTGATGTCGCTCAGACGTCCGACTGTGGCATTCTTGTTATTTACCTTTGATATAAGCCCTTTCTGCGGTGTCGCCCTGACGCCCGACTGCGGCATGCTTATTCTACTTTACCTTTCGAGGCGTCGCTTCAGACACCCGATCGGTCTTCAGCTATTTTATTCATGTTGTAGTACCTATTGAACTACTCATGTGTGTATTACTAATCTGCTAGTAGGCATCATGTTTGCATTTGTTATATCTTATGTCCAAACTGTCTTGCGAGTACATTCAAAGTACTCACCTGGCTTGTTGATTTGGCCAGATGTTGACGAAGGCGATCTTATGGATGAAGAGTACGATAGCGAGTCCGACGCCTAGAGGAGTCCCAGTCAGTCCCTTGCGATCCTGGAGTTGGTCACTTGTATTATATACGCTTCCGCCACCATAATAAAATCATCGAGCCTCACTCCGGCGCTTGATGAGTGTAAGATAATGGAGTCACGCCACCCACATCACTGTGACATATCCACTATCACTATATCTACGAGTTAGTAGTTATGCCACCATATCCCGTTGTGTCATACCCGCCTTTATGTATAATATTGGCGTACTTGTAATAAATTGTTGAGCAGCCTCAGCTCAACCCTGTATAATATTTAGTGCTTCTGGATTTTCTGTATCAAGGATTTGTCTGCCAGTATGGAGGATTTCTCTATACTAGTTTGATGAAAGGGGCGATTTTTCAATAAGTGTTTTATTGGAAAAACGGTCCTGACAACTACCGCATTCACTTTAAATAGGGCACCATCTAAATCCGCTGAGACTACACCGTACGAACTATGGTTTGGGAAGAAACCTAAGTTGTCATTTCTAAAAGTTTGGGGATGCGATGCTTATGTCAAGAAACATCAACCTGAAAAGATCGAACCCAAATCGGAAAAATGCGTCTTCATAGGATACCCTAAGGAAACTATAGGGTATACCTTCTACCTCAGATCCGAAGGCAAGGTCTTTGTTGCCAAGAATGGATCCTTTCTAGAGAAAGAGTTTCTCTCGAAAGAAGTAAGTGGGAGGAAAGTGGAACTTGATGAGGTGATTGTCACCCCTCTCGAACCGGAAAGTAGCGTAGCGCAGGAAGATGTTTCTATGGTGCCTGCACCGACTAGAGATGAAATTAATGATAATGATCATGAAACTTCGGATCAAGTCACTGCTGAACTCCGTAGGTCCACGAGGACACGTTCCGGACCAGAGTGGTATGGCAACCCTGTCCTGGAAATCATGTTGTTAGACAACGGTGAACCTTCGAACTATGAAGAAGCGATGGCGGGCCCGGATTCCAACAAATGGCTTGAAGCCATGAAATCCGAGATAGGATCCATGTATGATAACAAAGTATGGACTTTGGTTGACTTGCCCAATGATCGGCGAGCCATAGAAAATAAATGGATCTTTAAGAAGAAGACTGACGCAGATGGAAATGTGACCATCTATAAAGCTCGGCTTGTCGCTAAGGGTTATCGACAAGTTCAAGGAATTGAATACGATGAGACTTTCTCTCCCGTAGCGATGCTGAAGTCCGTCGAATCATGTTAGCAATTGCCGCATTCTATGATTCTGAGATATGGCAAATGGACGTCAAAACGACATTCCTTAATGGCTTCCTATGGAAGAATTGTATATGATGCACCCGGAAGGTTTTGTTGATCCTAAGAATGCTAACAAGGTATGCAAGCTCCAGCGCTCCATCTATGGGCTGGTGCAAGCATCTTGGAGTTGGAACATTCGCTTTGATGAAGTGATCAAAGCGTTTGGGTTCGTACAGACTTATGGAGATGCATGTATTTACAAGAAAGTGAGTGGGAGCTCTGTAGTATTTCTCATATTATATGTGGATGACATATTGTTGATGGGAAATGATGTAGAACTCTTGGAAAGCATAAAGGCCTACTTGAATAAGTGTTTTTCAATGAAGGACCTTCGAGAAGTTGCTTACATATTAGGCATCAAGATCTTTAGAGATAGATCGAGACGCCTCATTGGTCTTTCACAAAGCACATACCTTGACAAGATATTGAAGAAGTGCAATATGGATCAGTCCAAGAAAGGGTTCTTGCCTGTATTGCAAGGTATGAGATTGAGCGCAGCTCAATGCCCGACCTCGGCAGAAGATAGAGAGAAGATGAGTGTCATCCCCTATGCCTCGGCCATAGGTTGTATTATGTATGCCATGTTGTGTACCAGGCCTGATGTGAACCTTGCCATAAGAATGGTGGGGAGGTACCAAAGTGATCCCGGAATGGAACACTAGACAACGATCAAAAACATCTTGAAGTACCTAAAAAGGACTAAGGATATGTTTCTTGTTTATGGAGGTGACGAAGAGCTCATCGTAAAGGGTTACGTCGATGCTAGCTTCGACACAAATCCGGATGACTCCAAGTCAAAAACCGGATACGTGTATATTTTGAATGGTGGGGCAGTCAGCTGGTGTAGTTGCAAGAAAAGCATCGTGGCGGCATCTACATGTGAAGCGGAGTACATAGCTGCTTCCGAAGCAGCACGGGAAGGAGTCTGGATGAAGGAGTTCATCACCGACCTTGGAGTTATTCCAAGCGCGTCGGGCCCGATGATTATCTTCTGTGACAACACTAGAGCTATTGCCATTGCCAAGGAGCCCAGGTTTCACAAGAAGACCAAGCACATCAAGCGCCACTTCAACTCCATTCGTAGTTATATACAAGATGGAGACAAATATATTTGTAAAGTGCATACGGATCTGAATATCGCAAATCCGTTGACTAAACCTCTTCCACGAGCAAAACATGATCAACACCAGAACTCTATGGGTGTCCGATAAATCACAATGTAACTAGATTATTGACTCTAGTGCAAGTGGGAGACTGTTGGAAATATGCCCATAGAGGCAATAATAAAATGGTTATTATTATATTCACTTGTTCATGATAGTTGTCTAGTGTTCATGCTATAATTGTATTATCCGGAAATTGTAATGCATGTGTGAATACATAGACCACAACATGTCCCTCGTGAGCCTCTAGTTGACTAGCTCGTTGATCAATAGATGGTTACTGTTTCCTGACCATGGACATTGGATGTCATTGATAATGGGATCACATCATTATGAGAATGATGTGATGGACAAGACCGAAGCCTAAGCATAGCACAAGATCGTGTAGTTCGTATGCTAAAGCTTTTGCAATGTCAAGTATCCTTTCCTTAGACCATGAGATTGTGCAACTCCCGGATGCCGTAGGAATACTTTGGGTGTGCTAAACGTCACAACGTAACTAGGTGGCTATAAAGGTACACTACGGGTATGTGATGGCCTGGCTTATTAGGGATGATAGACTACTCATATCAATAAGGAATTCCTTCTTTTCCGGGAGCCCATTCGGATAGAACTCCAAAGTTAAGCGTGCTCAGCTTGGAGTAGTTTCAGGATGGGTGACCGACCGGGAAGTTGCTCCCGGGTGCGCATGAGTGAGGACAAAGTGCGCAGAAAAGACTAGTATTGATATGTGAGGCTAGTCTAGATCCCGCCAGGAGTAACGACCACCGGCGGGTGTGTCCGGGGCGTTACAAGTTGGTATCAGAGCCGACCCTCGCGGTTACACGGATGTTTGCGGACAGTTTGCAGTCATGATGTGCATGACGTTTGTGACCCGTCGTGGCACACGGCATGGCACATGTGCTGTCCTGGAAGCACAGACGGTTGTGCCAAGAGGGAACGTTCCTGTGGCCCGACGAGGACGTCGGTTCCTCTGAGTGAGGGTGTATGTGATGGCCTGGCTTATTAGGGATGATAGACTACTCATATCAATAAGGAATTCCTTCTTTTCCAGGAGCCCATTCGGATAGAACTCCAAAGTTAAGCGTGCTCAACTTGGAGTAGTTTCAGGATGGGTGACCGACCGGGAAGTTGCTCCCGGGTGCGCATGAGTGAGGAAAAAGTGCGCAGAAAAGACTAGTATTGATATGTGAGGCCAGTCTAGATCCCTCCAGGAGTAACGACCACCGGCGGGTGTGTCTGGGGCGTTACAGGGTATCCCCGAAAGCATCTGTTGGGTTGGCACGAATCGAGACTGGGATTTGTCACTCCGTATGATGGAGAGGTATCTCTGGGCCCACTCGGTAAGACATCATCGTAATGAGCTCTATGTGACTAAGGAGTTGGTCGCGGGATGATGTGTTACAGAACGAGTAAAGAGACTTGCCGGTAACAAGATTGAACAAGGTATCGGGATACCGACGATCGAATCTCGGGCAAGTACTATACTGATAGACAAAGGGAATTGCATACGGGATTGATTGAATCCTTGACATCGTGTTTCACCCGATAAGATCATCGTGGAACATGTGGGAGCCAACATGGGTATCTAGAACCCGTTGTTGGTTATTGGCCTTAGAGATGTCACGGTCATGTGTGCATGATTCCCGAACCCGTAGGGTCTACACACTTAAGGTTCGATGACGCTAGGGTTATTGGGAATGTATGTACGTGGTTACCGAATGTTGTTTGGAGTCCCGGACATCACGAGGAGTTCCGGAATAGCCCGGAGGTAAAGATTTATATATGGGAACTCATGTTTTGATCACCGGAGAGATTTCGGGGTTCACCAGTATAGTACCGGGACCACCGGAATGTGTCCGGGGTCCCACTAGGTGGGGCCACCTACCCCGGTGGGCCAAGTGGACTAAGTAAGAGGGGGAACCAGCCCCTGGTGGGCTGGTGCACCCCCCCAAGGGCCCAAGGCGCCTAGGGTTGGGAAACGCTAGGGGGTCGGGGCGCCTCCACCTTGCTTGGGGGGCAAGTCCCCCCTTGGCCACCCCCCACAGATTGGATCTGACGGGGCCGCCCCCCTCTCCCTTGCCCCTATATAAAGAGAGGAGTGGGAGGGCAGCCACACCCAAAAGCCTGGCGCAGCCCTCCCCCTCCCAACTCCTCCTCTTCTCCGGTGAAGCTTGGCGAAGCCCTGCCGGAGTGCCACGCTCCTCCACCACCACAACACCGTCGTGCTGCTGCTGGACAGAGTCTTCCCCAACCTCTCCCTCTCTCCTTGCTAGATCAAGGCGCGGGAGACGTCACCGGGCTGCACATGTGTTGAACGCGGAGGCACCATTGTTCGGTAGGGATGGCAATGGGTAGGGTATGGGCTGGTATGACACTTTTCTACCCAAACCCATACCCAAATCTTTTTTCTATACCCACCCACTTCACTACCCATGGGCGCAAATTGGTACCCATGCCCATACCCATCGGGTATCCTATACCCAATGGGTATCCGGTGGGTACAATATATAGCATTGACATGACAAAAGTAAGATGAGAAAATTTCTAAATTCAGGTACCCATCCGATGGGTACAATATATAGGCTTGGTTGGGGATGTATCGATGGGGATTCAATAACCCGGCTCTTGATTGCTTCATCTTCTAATCAGAGAAGATAACTACCGTATGTATACGAGGGGTCTGGGGCGATGGCCAGCTATGGGCATGTGGTCCATGGGCTAGTTAAGAACTCAAGATAATTATTTATCCACATATTATAGGGTTTAATTTATTTATTAATTTTCTGGGTATCCACTGGGTTACCCATGGGTATAATTTCATACCCATACCCTACCCACGCATTTTGCGGGTATGGATACCCATACCCATGGGTATGAAGTGGTAGAAAGTCTCACCCATGCCCACTATTTTCGGGTAGGGTACCCGCGGATACCCATACCCATGGGCAAAACTGCCATCCCTATTGTTCGGTGCTTAGATCGGATTCGGCCGTGATCTGAATCACTTCGTGTACGACTCCATCGAACATGTTCTTGCAACGCTTCCGCATCGTGATCTTCAAAGGTATGAAGATGCACTCCCCTCCCGTTGCTAGTAACTCCATAGATAGATCGTGGTGATGCGTAGAATTGTTTTGAATATCTGCAATGATCCCCAACATCTCGGTCATCCGTTTCTCAAACGCCATGCATTGCGAGAAATTAAACAGAGGCTATCGAGTCTTGTGGGGAAAAGTGCAAAAACCTCTGCAGAGTGTACAAACTATTCATGAGTAGCCGTGTCCCTGGTTATGGACATCTTTGATTATCTAGAAGTGGATTATTTGTTGATCTTATCACTTGATCTAACAAATTGTTGGGATTATTAATTTTGGTAACTTTGGGATTTGAGATGGAGGAACCCTTCTCAATACAGCTTAAATCCAACTGAGTAGTTAAATAAAATTTATTCCATTGTTGTAGGGAAAACTAGCTTTATGCAAAATTAATCTTACAGCCTCCACCAGCCAAATATGCATGTAGTTGTAGGCATTGTTCATCATTACTTGCTACAGTGTGAATTTGCTAGTACATTCAATGTATTGTCCTACATGGCTGCAACGTCTCATGTTGCAGGAATTATTCGACGAGTAAGTGTTATGTTAGGGTTGCGTTGTCTACACTCAACTTTGCCGTTGGTGTTGATGGGAATCCACAACCTTGTTGTTACTTCCGCTATATGGATTGAGGTAATAGTATTTACATTACTTTATACATGTGGTTTACCTCTGTTATAAATCCTCGAGTACTGTGTGTGTCAGCATACCGATCCAGGGATGACACTTAAGCACAGAGACTTGATCCATTCAGGACGGGTCGCTACAGTAATTGATGACATTCTCTGTGGAGTAATGGTTGCATCGAGTTATACTTGAAGGATTTGTCCATATGCACTTGTTGAAGTCCATGTGTTGGTTTCAAGGAGTTTATGAGTTGACCAAGGTGCTATTAAGGAATTATCCAAAGATTGGTCATGTGATTATGTATTGAGATTATTGCAAGCATGTCTTGAAGAAGATTGTGTGATCATTCATGTTTACCTTCAAGACATCATCCAAATGAAGAGAGTTGGAAAGAGTCAAGGTTGATCAAGACTAAGTACAAAGAGTGATTCAAGTTGATCTTCACACAAAGCATAGAAGATACACCGAGTGAAATCAAGTGATCTCACGATTTGGTAAGAATTGTCCACTGCGCTTTGTATACTAACCCATGGTCTTTGTGAGAGTTCTATGTGCGGTTAGGTTTGCTTCCATGGGCTTACATCAAGAGGAAGATCACATACAACCCATGGAGGATGACATCAAATCAAGGTTGTGTTGTGCAAGTTCAACTCGAGCATCACAAAGAAATAATGCTTGTAGCTTGCTGTCCATTGTGGTGACAATGGACTTGTGAAGGTGTGCCAAAGAGTGACTCACCCATAGTGGAGTATGGGGGGCAATCAACTAGCCTTCATCGAGCCAACGCAATCACGAAAGGTGGTCCAACTTGAGGGAGTCAAGATCGTCATCATCTAGCTCAAGTGGACTTCGTGCAATGAAATTGTTTGCCCTTGAGAGGTTTTCTATTTTACCGGTCTCATGGTTATAGTTTGGAGACCGGGTTATAGGATCGATAGATGTACTATCAAGTGGGGCTCTCTAGTGAGTAGCTTGATCGTATCATTCGTTGAGAGCTCAAACCATTGCATCCTTGCATCATCTTTCTTGATTCTTATTTGTATTTTCTCTTGTTAAGGTTTCAGAGCTTGTGGTTATCTTCGCGACAGGCTCTAGTACATCAAAAACGGATTTCATATGCTTCTTCTATTGCGTTTTCGGTGTTGGAGGTTTTACCGGTCTCTTTCGAGGAAGGCTTCTCACCATTATCTTATGGGCCTTTTCTAATGTGCTTATTATTGTTATTTCTATCAAGATTACGTTAGGCCATGTCGTTAGCTTTCCAACAAACTTGGTTTCGTTGAACTCGGAGTCCATTTGCAGAAGTTGTGTCAGTTTTGGTGTCCTCAAAAAGGCTGCAGCGGTAGTACCGCTTGCAGGGGATGTATTTTTTTTACTACCGCGGTGTAACATCCCAAATTTTCAATTTGGAATGTTTTACAATTATTAGCTAAGCATCTATGCATTTTTTTTATTTGAGTGTCATTTGGAAATTTCAGAGGCATTTGAGTTTTATCTGACTTTGAATTCTACTTGGCAATTGAAATTTATTTCAAAAATCCCTGACGAGATACTTGTTCAAAAGTATGAGAGGAGCGAACATGACACTCCAAAAAGTCAGAAGAAAACAATGCCGAAAGTTTTGAATTCAAATTTGAGTTTCATTTGGATTTTTTTTAGAAAAATGTTTTTTATAAAGTTTTTATTTAGCCTCTGAAAAATAGTTCATCATGTAGGATTTATTTTTCTGATTTTTTTGATATATATATGTCCTATATTAAAATATTTTTTATTTTCTATCTATATATTTTTTTTCTCTCTGTCAAAAAAAAAAACGCAGCCAAGGCCCATGCCCAGCGCTATCTTCTTCTTCCTCCTCGTTCATGTACAGAGGAACACGAACGGAGGGACTTCCATGGCGCCTCCACCTCTCTCTCCCCTCAACTCCCTTCCCCCGCACCCACTAACCCCCGGAATCGGTTCCCCTCGCCTTCCTCTACCCCTTCCCCTTCCTAGTGCGCCTTGGAGTCGCCTGTAATGGCCATTACGAGGCAGAGAAACA
>LR738715.1:202958870-203044972 GCA_902687465.1 Secale cereale | reverse complement strand
CGCACCCACTAACCCCCGGAATCGGTTCCCCTCGCCTTCCTCTACCCCTTCCCCTTCCTAGTGCGCCTTGGAGTCGCCTGTAATGGCCATTATGAGGCAGAGAAACAGCCACCATTAAATACCATAGTCTTCTCGGATTCTGACCTCCCCAAGCCCTATATAAAGCATCCCCGCGAGCCCCTCTCACCCCTCGTCCGAAGCCCTCTCCTTCTGGAGCTTTTCCCCCTCCCAAACCTCGCCAATTGCTCGCCGGAGTTCGTGAATTCCGGCGACCTCTCACCATGTGTACATGAAGCTATCTACAACCACACCTTGATCAAGTGGTTCACCACATCGTCCTCTACACCGTCCCGTACGCATCCTTCGCCGAAACACACCGGAGCCGCCTTCTTCCTCGTCTCCGGCGACAAGTCCGGTGAACACCATGTCCGATTTTTTTTCTCTTTTATCAGTTTATTTTCCAATTCAGATTCTTTACCGAATATTGTTTCTAGTATATCTTTTAGTCTATAGATCCGATTTAGTTGATTCTTTTTCCTACGGTTTCATAAAAATATCCTCTATCCAGAGAACCAAACGAAATATATTTTTTGAAAATTTTAAAATTTGAATTCAAACATATCTGAATTCAAACTTCGTTAGGCCGTAACTCGAGTTTCGTAACTCCGTTTTGGGTGATTCTTTTTGCAAATCGAAGCTTGTGACATGTACCTTCTGTTAAAACCAAAACCATTTATTTTTGTTGCTGTGAAAATTATATTCTGTACAGAAACTTTATTTTTTGTCTTTTTGGAGTTTTTCGAAGTCTTTTATTCGTTTTCTTTTTGATTCTTTGCTTGTATGCTTATGTATGTTATTGCTTGCTTACGCTAGATCATCCGGAGTGCGAAGCTTGCTACTACGAATCTTTAGAGTTCAACGAACGTCAGCAAGGCAAGTTCACACTTTGATCATAAGTTTAAATACCCAGTTTTTACTATGCATTAGTTTCACCCTCAAAGATTGCATGAGTAGGATTGGGAACATGTGGTTATGCTATGTAGTTCATTTGGTAGGAACCTATGACCTTTTATCACCCCGGGAATATTCGTTATGTCATATATTGCTTAGCCATGCTCGTAGACGGGGATTGGTATGTGTGATACATGCAAGTTGCGAGAGATAATAATTTTGGGACAACATAAGGTGGCAACTTTAATACACATCTGGGTGGATTGTTTGGGGCACCTGGAGAAACTAGTGCTTGCCCAAGGGGAATCCCGGAGTACCCGTGTGATTACCCTAGGTCCGCCACCCAGGCTCAAAGGGATCAGAAGATATTTCATGCCTAGAAACTTCCGTGTGCAGCCACAAGCCATTATGGGCTCTGGCATAGTTGAGTAAGTTGTGTGACCTCTTTTCGTGGTAGACTAGCTGATGTAGGGGAAAGTAGGTGTACCGGTCTACCCAGGGTTTGGAGGAAATACTTCAGAAAGACTATGTCTCGATCTTCCGATCATGGAGGTGGTCGAGTCTTGTGGGGAAAAGTGCGCAAACCTCTGCAGAGTGTATAAACTAATCATGATTAGCCGTGTCCCCAGTTATGGACAACTTGAGTATCTAGAAGTGAATTATTGGTTGATCTCATCACTTTATTTAATGAAATCATTGGGTTACTAATAACTTGGGAATTTTGGGATTGAGTTGGAGGAACCTTCTCAATAATGGCATTTTAATTTTGTAGTAAATAAAAATTTATTCCTTTGTTGTAGGGTAAAATTGGCTTTATGCAAACATTAAACTTAGAGCCTCCACCAGCTAAATTTGCATATAGAGATAGTCTTTTTCTTTATTATTATTTCTATGGTGTGACATTGCCAGCATATTCCATGTGCTGACCTACACGGCTGCAACGTCTCATGTTGCAGAGTTTTCCGACGAGGAGTAAAGGTGCGATAGGTCGTTGTTCTGCACTCAGTTTGCCGTGGAGTTGATGGACTCATTTTACTTTTGATGCTTCCACAGTTATTTTATCCAGATGGCCTTTGGCCATATTATTGTAAAAAATACTCTTTTAAGGACCTCGATGTAATAAAGTGTGTGATTGAACTCTGTTATAATTCATCGAGTACTGTGTGTGTCAGCATACCGATCCAGGGATGACACTTAAGCACAGAGACTTCGATCCATTTGGGTCGGGTCGCTACACGCGGCTACTTCCATGGCTACTTCCGCTCCAGACCAAAAACTTATCATAAGTCCAGCGGTGGTAGGCACAGGTGTATTTTTTAGTACCACTCGCAAGCAGTAGTACCGCTACCCCTAGCGGTAGTACCGTGAGGACAAGCGGTAGTACCGCTCCGATGGTTCTTCTAGCCTTTTTCCTCCTCGCTGTTGTTTTTCAAAGGGCTTCCTCCGCCCTAGCAGTAGTACTGCTTTCATGAGCGGTAGTACCACTCTATGCGGGCTATGAGCATAACGGTTGGATTTTCCCACCTATAAAAGGGGGTCTTCTTCCCCAATGAACCTCATCTCTTGAGCTCGTGTTCTCCCCCCATTGCTGACCTTCTTCGTTCTTGCTATCTCTCAATCCCTCCATGGATTGTTGCTAGTTTTGGGGGGAAAAGAGATAGGAGATCTAGATCTACGTTTCCACCAATCACTTTCTCCTCTATGTGAGGGGAACCCTTTGGATCTAGATCTTGGAGTTCTTCGTGTTCTCTTCTTCGTTCTTCCTCTCATTTTCCTCCCTAGCATTAGTGCTTTGGTGGGATTTGGGAGAGAAGGACTTGGGCACTCCGTGTGCCCTTGCCATTGCATTTGGTGCATCAGTTTGAGTTCGCCACGGTGATACGTGGAAGTGAAGTTGAGAAGCTTATTACTCTTAGGTGCTTGGTACCCTTGAGCATCTTCCTCTTGGGCGCTGGGGCGCCCTAGATGGTTGAGGTCACCTCAGAGCCATATTCCATTATAGTGAAGCTTTGTTGTGTCATTGGAAGCCTCCAATTAAGTTGTGGAGATAGCCCCAACCTTGGTGGTGTTCGGAGCTCAATCATTGTGGTGTAAAGCTCCGGGCAAGCGTCGGGGTCTCCAATTACGTTGTGGAGATCGCCCCGAGCAATTTGTATGGGTTCAATGACCGCCCTCAAGGGTACCTTAGTGGAATCACGGCATCTTGCATTGTGCGAGGGCGTGAGGAGATTACTGTGGCCCTAGTGGCTTCTTTGGGAGCATTGTGCGTCCACACTGCTCCAAATGGAGATTAGCATCCGCAAGGGTGTGAACTTCGGGATACATCGTCGTCTCTGCATGCCTCTATTATCTCTTACCCGAGCCTTTTACTTATGCACTTTACTTTGTTATAGCCTTATTGTTTCTTGCTATATATCTTGCTATCACCAAGTAGTTTATCTTGCTTATCATAAGTTGTTGGTGCACATAGGTGAGCCTAGTGGTTGTAGGTTTTGTGCTTGTCAAATTAACCGCTAGGTTTTTTCTGCATTTTTTCAAGCCTTAACCAAAACTATTTTAAAGCGCCTATTCACCCCCCTCTAGGCGACTGATATGTCTCCAATGTATCTACTTTTCCTAACGCTTTTCCTCTTGTTTTGGACTCTAATTCACATGATTTGAATGAAACTAACCCCGAACTGACGTTGTTTTCAGCAGAACTACCATGGTGTTGTTTTTGTGCAGAAATAAAAGTTCTCGGAATGGGACGAAACTTTGCGAGGAAATTTTATACAATAAAAGAATAATACTGGAGCCAAGAACCACCGGAGGGGGCACTTGGGTCGGAACAACCCAGCAGGGCGCCCCCCTCCTGGCACGCCCAGGTGGGTTGTCCCCATGTGGTGGCCCCACTGACCCTGATACCAACACTATAAAATCCTATATTTCGAGAAAAAAAATCAAGGAGAAAGAATTATCGCGATCCACGAGACGGAGCCGCCATCACCTCCTGATCTTCATTGGGAGGCCAGATCTGGAGTCCGTTTGAGGCTCCGGAGAGGGGGATATTCGTTCTTCATCATCACCAACCCTTCTCCATCGCCAATTCCATGATGCTCCCCACTGGGAGTGAGTAATTCCTTCGTAGGCTCGCTGCTCGGTGAGGAGTTGGATGATATTCATCATGTAATCTAGTTAGTTTTTTAAGGGTCGATCCCTTGTATCCATTATGTTCTGAGATTTATGTTGCTATGACTTTGCCATGCTTAATGCTTGTCACTTTGGGCCTGGGTGCCATGATTTTAGGTCTGAACCGTTTATGTTATCACCATTGCATTCATGTTCTAGATCCGATCTTGCAAGTTATAGTCACCTAATACGTGTTATGATCCGGCAACCCAGAGTAACAATAGCCGGGACCACTCCCGGTGATGACCGTAATTTGAGGAGTTCATATATTCACCGTGTGTTAATGCTTTGTTCCGGTTCTCTATTAAAAGGAGGCCTTAATATCCCTTAGTTTACAATATGGACCCCGCTGCCATGGGAGGGTAGGACAAAAGATGTCATGCAAGTTCTTTCCATAAGCATGTATGACTATTTACGGAATACATGCCTACATTATATTTATGAACTGGAGCTAGTGCCGTATCGCCCTAGGTTATGACTGTCACATGATGAATATCATCCAACAAATTACCGATCCAATGCCTACGATTTCCTACATATTGATCTTGTCAAGTTACTACTGCTATCGTTACAGTTGCACTTGCTACAGAATTATTACGATCACTGTTACCGTTACTATTGTTGCCCCCACTACTATCAAAACTATCATATTTCTGTGCTACTGATCACTTTACTATAGATAATTAATCTCCAGGTGTGGTTGAATTGACAACTCAACTGCTAATACTTACAAATATTATTTGGCTCCCCTTGTGTCGAATTTACAATTTTGGGTTGAATACTCTACCCTCGAAAACTATTGCGACCCCCTATACTCGTGGGTTATCAAGACCTTTTTCTGGCGCTGTTGCCGGGGAGCATAGCTATATTTGTTGAGTCAGTTGGAATTATTATAAATTTATCACTATGAATAATCTGAAGGATGCTAAGACTAAGATTTTTTCCTCTAAGATGAGGGGAGGTAAGGAACTGCCATCCAATTCTGCTTTAGATTCACCTTCTGTTATAATTAGACTCGCAACACCACCACATGCTATTAATCCTGATATGTCGCAAGTTATTGATGATGCTACTTCTGCTATGAATGATACTTATGATGATGCTAGTACCTTCCATGATGATGATGTGACACTTGGTGAATTTCTTGATGAACAAATTACTAGAGTAAGACAACATGATGTTGTTGAATCTGATGATGAGCTTGAAACTGAAATTTTTGAAACACCTGCTAGAACTAGCCTTCCTAGTTATGAATTGCCTAAGGTACCTGAAGTTTATGTTATGAATGAGGAAACAACTAGAGATATTATTGCTTGCAAGGATAGAGATGATCTAGAGAAATTATTATGCAAGTATAAAGAAAAGTCTCCGAATACTAGAATGAAATGTGATCCTAAGTTTTCTACCTCACCTATCTTTATTGATGATAAGGATTATGAATTCTCTGTCGACCTAGAGTTAATTACTTTGGTTGAATCTGATCCTTTCAATTGTTATGAAACTGAAACTGTTGTGGCACATCTCACTAAGTTGAATGACATAGCCACCCTTTTTACTCATGATGATAAAACTCTTTACTACTGTATTCTCAAATTATTTCCGTTCTCATTAAAGGGAGAAGCTAAAGCTTGGTACAATACTCTTACTCCTGGTTGTGTGTGTAGTCCCCATGATATGATTTATTACTTCTCAGAAAAATATTTTCCTGCTCATTAGAAACAAGCAGCCTTACAGGAAATACTTAACTTTGTGCAAACTGAAGAAAAGAGTCTCCCATAAGCTTGGGGGGAGGCTCTGCCAATTACTTAATGCTTTGCCTGATCATCCTCTTAAGAAAAATGAAATACTTGATATCTTCTATAATGTACTAACCGATGCTTCTAGGGACTTCCTAGATAGTTGTGTTGGTTGTGTTTTCAGGGAACGAACTATTGGACAAGCTAAAGAATTATTGAATAACATATTGAAAAAATATGATGATTGGACTCTTCCTGAACCACCACCTAAACCCACTTCAAAGAAGAGGGGTATATTATATCTCAGTCCTGAAGATATGCAAGAGGCAAAGAAATCTATGAAGGAAAAAGGTATTAAAGTTGAGGATGTTAAAAATTTACCCCCTTTTGAAGAAATACATGGGCTTAATGCACCACCACTACCTAAGGTGGTAGAGGTAAACTCTCTAATGAAATTCAATGATAATGACAATCCTCACAATATGCACCCTAGCCAATGCCTTTATGAGTTTGAAAATTACATTAGGAAACATGATCACTTCAATGCAAATGTTATGAAACAATTGAAATACAATTTTGATATGATTGCTCGCTTGAGTGACTTGTTATTTAGAATCTCAAATGATGTTATGGGTGTTGGAAAGCATGCTTCTATGGTACAAACCTAGTTAGAACAAGTTGCTAAATCACAAAGAGAATTGCTTGATGAAATGAATAACACCATACATGACTTTGCTGTTAGAGTTGCAACTAGAGGAGGAAAAGGACTCAGGAACCACTTTATCCCGAGGGACACCCAAAAAGAATTGAATAGGATTCACAAAGAAATAAAACCACTGCAGCTAGTCCTTCTAAAAAGAAAAGAAAAAAGAAAAATGATAGGACTTTGCATGCTACTAGTGAACCTGAAGTAGAAAAACCTCTTGATAATGATAATGATGTTTCTATCTCTGATGCTGAATATCAATCTGGTAATGAACGTTCACCTAGTGATAATAATAAAGATAATGACGAGGTTCATGAAGATACTCAACCAAACAATGAAAAGGAACCAGATGATGATGTTGAGATAGAACCACTGGTTGATCTTGATAACCCACAACCTAAGAATAAAATATATGATAAAAGAGACTTTGTTGCTAGGAAACACGGTCAAGAAAGAGAACCGTGGGTTAAAAAACCTATGCCTTTTCCACCCAAGTCAACTAAAAAGAAAGATGAGGAAGATTTGAACGCTTTACTGAAATGCTGATGCCAGTCTTTTTGCGTACTCGCTTCACTGATATCTTGAAAATGCCTCCTTATGCAAAGTACATGAAAAACATCATCACCAATAAGAGAAAAATACCGGAAGCTGAAATTTCCACCATGCTTGCTAATTATACCTTTAAGGATGGAGTACCTAAAAAAATTGGAGACCCCAGAATACCAACTATACCTTGCTCCATCAAAAAGAATTATGTGAAAACTTATTTATGTGACTTAGGAGCTGGTGTTAGTGTTATGCCTTTCTCTTTATATAAAAGACTTGATTTGAATAAACTCACACCTACTGAAATATCTTTGCAAATGGCTGACAAATCAACTGCCATACCTATTGGTATCTGTGAGGATGTGCCCGTTGTCATTCCTAATGTTACAATTTTAACTGACTTTGTTATCACAGCTCGATTTTTGGCCCTTTCTTTTTCTCTTGTTTTCTGAGATTTTTGCTTGAGTTTTCTTTTTCCGTGGCTTTGTGGTCTTGAAACTGAAGAAGATGACCTCTTCTTTCTTTCCAGAGTGGCTTGTCATCCTCAATTCCTTCCCTAGACCTTTCCATTTTCATCCTAGCCCAAATCCCAATATTCTTTTATTGGGAATATTCCTTTTTCTATTAAAGGAATAACCCTGTCTGACCTAGGTTGTGAAGCAACAAATATTTTCATCACTCCTAAAATTCCCAAATAATTCTCATAATTTTTTTGGGTCATATCTTCATCAATTATGGAAAAACGTTTCCTTGCCATGATCAAAAATAATCCTCCAATATTCATTTTCCTATTCTGCCCTAAATGGCACTTTGTGAAGCAAGTGCTATTTTACTTTGCCCAATTGACCTCAAACTTCTTGGACATCATTTACTGTCCATATCTTTGCCACATGCCAAAATTCAACCTCATTTTCCTAGTAGTTATTTACTTATGATTTTCCAAAGTTTCTGTCCAGAAAGAAATTTTGTGAAGGAGGTACAAGCTAGGCATATCCAAATGAGTTGAAATTTTGCATGGTCCTCAAAATCATCATATATTAGGTCTCCACCAAATTTGGGATCATGTAATGCCTCCATGTGAGCTCATCTTCAATTCTTTGATTCTGTCCAAATTTTCAGTTTGTGAAGCAGGTATATTTTATCTTGCTCCATTAAGGATGAAAAATTGTCTAGACCTTCTCCTATCCATATAACCTAGCTTCACAAAATTTGGGCATGTTATGTTTAGCCATTTTCCCTCAGGAATTTTCTCAAGTTCCTATTCAGAGAGGACCATTATGAAGCAAGTACCATTTTGGCTTGGCCAATTGGTATGAAACTTTTTGAGCATCATTATATGGCCTAATAACTCTACCTTTCCCAATTTGAGCTCAATTTGACACACCATTTGAGTGCATCATCTTGATCTCTATTCTGAACCAAAAATGCAGTTGTGAAATAACTAGGATTTATATTGGTCCAATTATCCTCAAACATTCCAGAATCGTAGTCCTTCCTTATCTAAACACTCCATACAACGTCATTTGACCCAATACACTCCCTGTTGATCACCAGTGCTCATCCAAAACTGACACAACAAAGTTTCAGTGATGCCACACCTCCCACCTTGGCTCCTTCTCTTGATCCATCAACTCCCTCGGCCTCTATTATGCAGGGACTAGTCACTTGACAACTCCCCGCAGCCTCCCTTGTCCTCTTCGTGCAGTGACCGCGGTAACCACTGTTTTGGCATGTCATCGGTGCGCTCTGGCGCCTCTGTCTCCCCCTCCCCGTCTGTGCTCTCGTCCCCTCATCATCTGCCCATGTCTAGCGTGTTTCCCGCGTCGTCGCCATCCTCATGGAGCTATCTCCCCCTCCCGAAGCCTCCTCGCTGGCGCTCGTCACCGTGCGCCCACGGACGCGCTGTAGCCGACTGGCTCTGTTCGTGCCGTGGCGCCTTCCCTCTCTTGTCCCCGAGTTCTTGTCTACTTCATGATCTCTGCCACTCGTCTGCGTCCTCCCTCGTCGCCTTGCCACCCCTCCCCGTGACCCTTCACCGCGCGTGCCCATTGCTGGAGCACGGACACGTAGCCGCGCGCGTGCCACCTCACTCCCTCACTACTCGGCTATATAAGAGCCACCCCGCGTTGCCCCGAGCTCACCAGTCTCCTCACAGCACTCCTCTAGGCCCTCCCCGCCTCTAGCCCGAGCTCCAGAGCCCCTCCTCACTGCTCTAGGCCGCCATGGCCGCCGCGGCCTCCCTCCTAAATTAGCTCGAGTCCGAGCCTACCTCTCCCTCCTTCCACCACCAGTAGTCCACCCAGACCCCGGCGCACCTCCCCAACCCCTCAGTTCGGCATCGGAGTACTCATGGCCGCGTGTCCCCAAGATTGGCCGCCGCCTTTGCTCTCTGCCTCCGTGGTTCGCCCTCGTTTCGCTCCTCATCAGCGTTCGTTATACGCCAGGATGGGTGCACGGTGTAATCCCGGTCGCGTAGGTGGTCTGGGCGCCACAAACGATGGTCGGAGCCGCCCGAACGGCCACCAGCGCCGGCCCTGCCCTCTGGCCGCGCGGGCGAGCAGGAGGATGAGGAAGAAGGAGATGGGAGGAGAGCGAGAGATTGGGTGGGACCCGCCTGTAAGCGACCCAGCTGGCCGGCCCCACCCACGTTCACGTGCATAAGTTGAAGCGCATTCGCGCGACTACATTTTCCCTTTCCGAAGGCGTATTTCCTTGCAGCTTAGGCGAGGAATACGCTTTACCCTCTGAAAAGCGTATTTTCTCAAAATCGCTTTTGCCTTATCCACTCAGGGAGTTGTTTGTGATGAATTTTTTGCTGAAAAGTCCCTGATCTTCATCCCTACACAACTTTTTGCTCGTAACTCCGATTGAGGTGAATCCAACACCCACATCTTCGTCTATTCATGCCCGAACTTTTGGTATCATTTTCACTATGGTTTGACCTATTGGAAATGACCATTTTTCCCTTGCGCCTAATCAGCCCCCTCCGAGAGAGTACCCTTTCCGGCGAATCGTTCCGCGGCTTCACCGCACCTCTTCCTGGAGCCTTCTTCATCCCCAGGCAAGCCACAAACACCATTTTCATGATAGCCATGCAGAAGTATTGGTTTTCAACTTGAATCTTTAAATAACTGTTTGTTTGCTTTACTGCTGCTATCGTTATTTTGGTTATGCTTATGGATCGGTGTTTACCGTCATGATATGTTTCTTGCACTCTGTTATCATGTTCTACTTGCTAGTATTACTTTCATATGACATGCTTGGTAGTAGTACATGTTGATGTAGTGATGGTCTTCGGTGCATGACTGTCGTCTGTTCCGAGTACCATTGTTATGCATGCTCTTTTGCATTCAGTTGGATAAATTCTTGCATGGTAGTATTATTGATATGTTCTTGCATGATAGTTATTGTTGATGCTAGTGGTCATGTTATGCTATGAGTAGTGTTCTAGTTATGATATTCATGCTCGTCAGTATGCCATGCTCATTTGGATAAATGGTTAAATGTTGTTGTTATGCTCGTTTATTGTGATGCACCCCCATGCTTATGTTGATATCATGTTCATGCATTGTAGTTGCATCATGTTATTTTACCATGGCTCAGCATTTTGCATTCAAGTTTAACCGGACTAAATTGAACTTGAACAACTGTTGGCTGAGTCATGGTGCCACCATATCGAGCTGACCAGTGCATCCACACTTACCCTATGGGGGGGGGTCCTAACTGGGTCTATTGTCATGCCTCTCACCGGTGCCTCCCACGAGGGAAGGTTATGCGCGGGCGCTACCTTGGCCAGGTAGGACGGCATAAGCCTTGTGTGCCCGTTGTTTTTGTAAGGATCCTTGTCCCCGTGTGGGACCATTTTGCCACGATGGTGGCCGTTTGTGCCTTTGTTAGGCACGTGTCCACCCAGGACTTAGCCCAAAGGGGAGGTGGTCGGAGTGGCCGGGAGAGTGTCATGGCAGTAGGACAGTTTTGTCAGAATGTCGTTGGTCCACCCGAATGCGAGTGTGAGGCCATGGGTTCTGTAGTGTGGGTATAGTGTGCTAACCTCTCCAAAGTGTGTGTGTTAAATCTATTGATAGCCGCGCCCGCGGATATGGGCCCAGTTTGTGTCGGTCACACTGTGGGTTAACAATAATAAAAATAATGTGCTTAATAACAACCCTGGTTTGATGATGAAAGAAGTTGGTTGATACTTATGTGATCATGAGAGGATCACTGGGGTATCGTGAGTACCAACTTGTTGGATATTTGGGATGTTATGCGAGAGTCAAGGGTAAAGGTCAAGCTCCTTGTGGTCATAAATGGTTACTACGGTATTGTTAATACCAAGCTTGATTGGATCCTGAGATGATCATGTGATGTCTGTGATGGTAAGTGATGCATGTGATATTTACGAGGTAACCCGAGCAGAGTAAGTTGGTGAATGATAGTTTCATCATGTTGCATGCTAGTACTATCATGTTCATATGTTCATGCCATGCTCGTATTTTTCTACCTGTATTATCTTGTTCATGCTATGATTGATCTGATAGTATCATGTTAATCCTTGGTAATCTGTAATTGCCATGCTATTGTTTGTCTTGATTGCTTTGGTTGCTGTGAGCTTGCAAGTACATTCAACGTACTGACCTGGCATGTCAGTTTGCAGGTCATGCCGGATATGATTGCTTGTTTGTCATGGATTCCTTGTTTGCGAGCTAGGATAAGCGTTCCAGCCAGGGTCCCTGCGGAGTGGAGTTCACCACCACGGTCATTGTTCCGCTGTGAGTAGTTATTCCGCTGCATCGTGTTGTTCCGCTACTTGCATGGAGCAAACGTGGCACGTGTAGTTTCGCCGTGCCGATGTAACCCCTTGTACCCACACAGATTGTAATAAAGAGCTGATTTGTTCTATGCTAAGCAGTGCCGTATTCCAGAAGACTTATCCTTGATTTTTGGGCTAGAATACGGGGCGTTCTGGTTTCTCTGAGTCGGGGTGCCACAGGCTTGGTATCAGAGCAGGTCTGGCTATAGGATGCCCTAGCCCCTGCGAACGTTAGAATGCGTTAGTATAGAGTCTGGTTGGTTTGTTGCACTTGATTGCTGCATTTGTTTGTTGCATAGCATGCATATAGATTATTATCTTGTCGTTAACAGTTAATCTTGTGAGTGTAGGTGGCATCAGTTTCGATCCACTACCTGCACCCTCCTTCTTTGCATGCCTACTCTTTGGTGTTCGGCATTATCTCTGTCCCAGCAGAGTGACGCCCTGGTACCGAGTGTTCCAGACACCCTTTGCAGGAGTTATGCTCAGGTATCTTGTCGGTATCTTTCCGTCACCCACCCATATTATTTTGGCGATAGACATGTTTCTATCCCGAATCGTGCCATCCATCTCGTCCCTTCGTCAACCCTTACTGATAATTTCATAAAAGGGCAATGCCATCAAGCCTTGCTTTTCCTCCCCTATATTTCCCCGTCATTCCATTCTTTGGACATGTACGGTTCCTTTCGTACGCTTGATGATGATGTGGTCATGACCGTGTGTCTTGCTACATGATCACCAAGTCCGTCCTCGCCTCCATCTTCATCCAGTTCCAACCAGTGTTTAGCCAGCGCTTGGCGTAGCCTTGGTTACACCAACTCCTTCCACACGCCGATTCACTTTCGTGCACACCGCCACAACATATTAGACCGCAATATCGGAGTTTCCGTGAAATTTGTGTGCTTAGGTATGCATGCATATTATTGTGTGAGTAGTAGTAATATGTGATGTTGCTTGATTATTAATATTATTAGTATGCTTGTGTGCTTTTGTTTTCGTCATTTCTTTTGCTTCTTTCTTTGGGCCTTCGGTGTGGCATTATTTTCCCCTTATTAAAGTTGCTCATCAACCGACACCGGACCTGAAGAATTAGCAAGGAGTTCAGATACTTGGAAGCTTAGATAAACGGAATGAAGTTATCAGCAGACTGCAGTGAAAGTTGGAATATCTTATCTGAATGGAAAAAGAATCATGGATGGACAGTCAGTATCATGTTTGCAATAGTGTGCACTCCTTACAACAGTATGGATAATCAAGTTTGCCTCAATGTGCACTCTTCATGACAGTAATGATCAGATCAGCAAGAAGATAAGCTATGTGCCAGACCAACAATGCAGTTTCGGTCAGAGGTATGGTTCAAATACAAGGTTTGATTCTTCGTTGAGGATGATTCTGAAACATGCCATACTTGGCAGCAAGCAAGAATATGCCATGTATTCAATACTCAGAAAGGTGGATAGTCCAGCAAACCCGGTTTCATGCAAGTAATCAACAACGGAGATATTAAGATGGTATGCATATATGGTAATCGATCTGCATATCACAATGAGAAGCTTCTGCAGCACGAAACCCAATCTTCCTCATCAAGATACTCTCGATGGTTTCCAGCATAAGCCATCCAATCATCCTTAGTATGGCACTGGTGCAGGATAGTACATTATGAATTGACAACAGATGGTAGAATCAGATTAGCAACAGTTGGTCAGAAGCAAGAACCAGTCAGAACACAAGTCTGCCTCGGGAATCAGATTCTCAGCTATATGTGAAGGAAGCCAGATATACACCGCAGTGTGACAAAGGACTATGAAAATTGACAACAACACTGAGCTCTGTGCAAGTATCGATGAACCTGGAATACGATCCTGATGAGCCCTTGTCTTCTTTTCTCCGGTAACGGCACCACACTTGTGTTCTGAGATGTCTTTGGCCATACGGGGTGGGTGCCGACTTTATATTTCTCTATTCAACAACTGTCGTGAGTTTTGGGTTGCTTTTCGACCGTCCCGTACAGATGTTGAGTTTCTTTTTGGCAGTGGCCCTTTGCTCTGAGCTGCTTTTCGGCCATCTTAGGGAACTGTCACTTTCTTCTTATCAACACGGTCTCATGCTCTGAGCTGGTTTTTCGCCGTCTTGAGCTGTGGTTGAGTTACTTCAGTAATATCCCAGATATGAGTTGTAAAGACCGTTCTGGTGGCTACTGATTTATTTGCCGATTTCTTGCAAGGGTTCGGATGATCATTTCCCTACGGTTAAAACTTGAGAGATGATGAACCTGCAATTTGAATGATGCTACCATGTCAGGAGATGAGGATAAAAGTACGCCTGTCAGAATGTTGCACCCGACAGAACCTATGTTCACATGAAGAAGCAATATGACCCCGCTCTTTCAACCAAGGATCCAGATCAAGAAAGCAATAATGAAGGAGCAAGACGAGTGGTGCAGATATGAAAATGGTTGCATGACTCATGGTGAAGATACCCCGGACAGTCTGAGTCAGGATCGACCGCCATGGATATTCACCTAAGGGGTCTACTCAATTTGAACCATCATCAGTCAAGGATGAGGATATTATCAGATAAGGTCACATCCCTTATGCTGGCCACGACATGCGATAATCATATATTTGGTACAGATCTGGTACTCAAGACAGTGGAGCCAGTCAGCATGATTCAGAAATTCCTGTGATAAGTCAGAATCTGTCAGTAAATGGTTATGCCTCAACTCACTGTTTGGAACCCGAGGGATTTGCATTTAGTCGGAAAAACCAATGCAAGGAGTCAGATCTTGGGTATTCATCAGGAAAAATCTGATCACCAAGTCATGGACAGTTGCCAGTACCAACACAACAATCGGAAATCACCCTCGGGTTTGTGATACAGACATATATTTCAGACATGGGAAATCTCAGCTAAGTCAGCAGCTATGAAGAGAAATAGAGCCAGTATAAGCATCAAAATGTGAAGTAAGATGTGCAAGGATATGGATACAGTGAAGCCAACCACTCCAAAGCCAGTCAGATAAGTCAGATGAAGAAGTTAATGGGAACAATCAATAAAGGAAAAAGGATACCCGAGTTGGAAATGGTTTCCTTAAGGCGGTATATTCATACTTGTTCCCTGAGCAACCAAATCTCAAGGACGAGATTTATTTAAGGGGGGAAGGTTTTTCACAGCCTGATTTTTGGCCCTTTCTTTTTCTTTTGTTTTTCTGAGGTTTTTGCTTGAGTTTTCTTTTCTCCGTGGCTTTGTGGTCTGGAAACTAAAGAAGATGACCTCTTCTTTCTTTCCAGAGTGTCTTGTCATCCTCAATTCCTTCCGTAGACATTGCCATTTTCATCCTAGCCCAAATCCCAATATTCTTTTATAGGGAATATTCCTTTTTCTATTAAAGGAATAACCTTGTCTGCCCTAGGTTGTGAAGCAACCTATATTTCCATCACTCCTAAAATTCCCAAATAATTCTCATAAATTCTTTGGGTCATATCTTCATCAAATATGATAAAACTTTTCCTTGCCATGTTCAAAAATAATCCTCCATATTAAATTTCTTATTCTGCCCTAAATGGCACTTTGTGAAGCAAGTGTTATTTTCCTTTGCTCAATTGACCTCAAACTTCTTGGACATCATTTCATGTCCATATATTTGCAACATGCCAAAATTCAACCTCATTTGCCTAGTAGTTATTTACTTATGATTTTCCAAAGTTACTGTCTAGAAAAAACAATTGTGAAGGAGGTACAAGCTAGGCATATCGAAATGAGTTGAAATTTTGCATGGTCCTCAATATCATCATATCTTAGCCCTCCACCAAAGTTGAGCTCATGTAATGCCTCCATGTGAGCTCATCTTCAATTCTTTGATTCTGTCAAAATTTTCAATTTGTGAAGCAAGTATATTTTATCTTGCTCCATTAAGGATGAAAATTTTTCTAGACCTTCTACTATCCATATAACCTAGCTCCGCAAAATTTGGGCATGTGTTGTTTAGCCATTTCCCTCAGGAATTTTCTCAAGTTCCTGTTCAGAGAGGACCATTATGAAGCAAGTACCATTTTGGCTTGGCCAATTGGTATGAAACTTTTTGAGCATCTTCATATGGCCTAATAACTCTGCCTTGCCCAATTTGAGATCAAGTTGACACACCATATGAATGCATCATCTTGATCTCTATTCTAGACCAAAAATGCAGTTGTGAATTAACTAGGATTTATATTGGTCCAATTATCCTCAAACTTTCCAGAATCATAGTCCTTCCTTATCTAAACACCCCACACAATGTCATTTGACCCAATCCTCTCCCTGTTGATCACCAGTGCTCATCCAAAATTGATAGAGCAAAGTTTTAGCGATGCCACACCTCCCACCTTGGCTCCTTCTCTTGATCCATCAACTCCCCCGGCCTCTATTATGTAGGGACTAGTCACTTGAGAAACTCCTCACAGCCTCCCTTGTCCTCTTCGTGCCAGTGACCGCGGTGACCACCATTTTGGCAAGTCATCGGCGTGCTCTAGCGCCTCTGTCTCCCCCTCCCCGTCCGTGCTCTCGTCCCCTCATCATCTACCCATGTCTAGTGTGTTTCCCACGTCGTCGCCGTCCTCCTAGAGCTATCTCCCCCTCCCGAAGGCTTCTCGCTGGCGCTCGTCGCCGTGCGCCCACGGAAGCGCTGTAGCCGACCGGCTCTATTTGCGCTCTCCACGACTCCGTGATCTCTGTCACTCATCCGCATCCTCCCTCGTCGCCTTGCCACCCCTCCCCGTGACCCTTGGCCGCGCGTGCCCGTCGCCGGAGCGCGGACACGTAGCCGCGCGCATGCCACCTCACCCCTCTTGCTACTCGGTTATATAAGAGCCACCCCGCGTTGCCCCGAGCTCACCAGTCTCCTCACATCACTCCTCTAGGACCTCCCCGCCTCTAGCCCGAACTCCAGAGCCCCTCCACGCTGCTCTAGGCCGCCATGGCCGCCGCGGCCTCCCTCCTAAATTAGCTCGAGTCCGAGCCTATCTCTCCCTCCTTCCACCACCAGTAGTCCACCCAGACCCCGGCGCACCTCCCCAACCCCTCATTTCGGCGCTGGAGTACTCATGGCCGTGTGTCCCAAGATTGATCGCCGCCGTTGTTGTCTACCTCCATGGTGCGCTGCCGTTCCGCCCCTCCTTGGCGTTCGTTCTGCGTCAGGATGGGTGCGCGGTGTTCTCCCAGTCGTGTAGGTGGTCCGGGCGCCACGAACGGTGGCCGGAGCCGCCCAAACGACCACCGGTGCTGGCCCTGCCCTCTGGCCGCGCGGGCGAGCGGGGGGATAAGGAAGAAGGAGAGGGGAGGAGAGAGAGATCAAGTGGGACCCGCCTGTAAGCGACCCACCTGGCCAGCCCCACCCACGCTGACGTGGATAAGTGGAAGCACATTCGTGCGACTTCGTTTTCCCTTTCCGAAGGCGTATTTCCTTGCGGCTTAGGAGAGGAATGCGCTTTCCCCTCTGGAATGATTGGGGAGTTATCTGATAGTGATCTCCACATCCAGAGAATGGCGGAGCTACAGCCATGCGAATGGCCGCATACCCCGTTCATGGAAGATGTTGAAATCCTTCAAGAGTTTGCACAATATGTTGCTAATGCCAGCATCACCGATTTCATTGTGGCTGAATGTGAATAGTATCATATCCTCACAAACACCTTTGTGCAAAGTTTTAATTTTCTTCCTAGGAATAATCCCCCTGAGGTGCAATTTAATTTATATGTTGAACCCCATCATATACCGCTTACTAAATTTTGTGAAATATGCTTGCTTCCTACTAATGGTAGTTTGGCAGAGCCTAGACCCACAGTGTTGAAAGCTTTTATCGTACTCTGACAATGGGTGATGAGAGAGGGGTGTCGGGTATCACTGCCGCTGGCTTGCATTTTCCTACTGTTCATTATTTTGCTCTTTTCATTGCAAAATGCTTGCTTGCTAGAGAGAAGGTGGGTGCACTCAGTTCACCAAACCTTGCTATTTTGCATCATGCACTAAAGGGCGATAACACTTATAGCTAGGGAGCTATTGTGGCACGTCGCCTCCACATTAATAAGTCCAAGGGTAAAATACATAGAGGTATTTACGCCACTCATTTGGCGGCTCTCTTTAATGTTCAGACACGCCTGCATGATTTTGCTTTACCCATGGTTTAACTAGATCGTGCTGCCATGGATCACCACCAGTTTACTACTGTAGATTATCCTAACATTCCTATTCCTTATAACCTGATTTTTAGTGTGACAACTCGTGATCTTATTCCACTACCTGAACCTGCTTTGTTTGATCCTATTGCCAGGGGCAGATATAGGATTATGCCCGCAGATATCACCGCATATCGCAACGACCAGGCTGCAGCAGAGGAGGAGCCTCAGTAGTGGGATGCATGGATGCCTGCTCCTCAGTACCCCGAGTACTATCCAGGCTACTGATTGCTTACCAAGTTGGGCCCAAAGCCTAAGCTTGGGGGAGTATGTGTTTCTCACCGACTTTACATTCATGTTCACACATTTCAGTTGTCGGTGTTCACAGTTTTTCATTGTATTATGCATGCTTAATTTATTTTCTTGCTTTTTTCTTGTGTGTTTGAAAAACCTTAGGAAAACCATTTTTTTAGCTAAAGTCAATTTACTCTCTATGCTTGTTTAGTTGTAATATTAAGAAGAAAACCCAAAAATATTTTCGTGTTCTTCTTTTTCTTGTTGGGAACTTTCCCTTGTAAATAGTTTTTCTCGTTTTTGCTTTTCCCTTTTATTTTGCTTGTACTAGAAAACCAAAAACTCCAAAAATATTTCAGTGTGTTTCTTTGATTTTTTTCCTTTTATTTGATTTGTACCAAGGAGAAGACCGCAATGAAAATGTTGAGTGGCTCTCATATACATAATTGTTGATCTAATAAAGAGCCTATTTTACCTTGTCTTCTCCTGTTGAATAAAATGTTTGCAGATTCCAGCTTAGTCCATGGCACTCTTGCACTATTATTATTATCACATCGTTTGGTCTTGCAAGTGAAAGGCAATAATGACGATATTTGATTAATTGGTCATGGCAGAGATAAATTGGTATGAACTCGACTTGTTCTGTTTTTGTAAATATGTTTAACCTAGTATCCATGATTCAACCCATTATGATTAAACATTTTTGCAATGATAATTAGAGATTATAGTTTCTCATGCCATGCATAAGTATCTAGGATTTGATAATGATTTATCTTCGATATCAACATTGCGTTCAAATGATTGTGATGTAGTATGATGATATGGTATCCTCCTATGAATGTTCAAGTGGCTTGACTTGGTACATGTTCATACACGCCTCTATGATATTTATGTTCATGGTGTCCATATCCTACTCATGCTAGTGTCCAATGTTTATTATGCCTAATGTATGTTCATGACCGTTGTTGCTCTCTAACTGGCCACTTCCCAACCTATTTGCTAGCCTTTGCCTGTACTAAGTGGGAATTCTGCTTGTACATCAAAAACCTTAAACCCAAGTTATTCCAGATGAGTCCACCATACCTACCTATATGAGGTATTACCCTGCCGTCCTAAGTAAATTTGCATGTGCCATCTCTAGAAACTTCAAATAAATATCCTTTTTGTGTGCTTGGATCGTTCATGGAATGACAGGAGGTAGTCAGTATCTTCCATGCTAAGCGGGTTATTCTCAGGACGAGTGTTTATTCACTCGCCATCGCATGAGAAAAGAGCGTTAATAGGGATTCCCAGTCACAATTTGCAAAAAGAAAAAGAGCTTATAAATAAACATACGAAAACTCCCAATGGAGTCCAAATCTTTACTTTTCTGCTTGGGAACCGCCACTAGCGTGTTTAGCATGGGAGATATTGATAACTGATAGTCGTGAAGTAAATGAGAAGGATGCATGTCTCAAAATATCATTTACCTCTGTTTTAAAAACTTGAGCTCTCGCACCTCTGCAAATCACTGCTTACCTCTGCGAAAGGACTTTCCATTTACTTTTATGTTGTGTCATCACCTTCTAAAATAAGCGCCAGATCTGAGAGCACTGTTGTCATGCGTATGCATTGTGTGTAGTGAATGCTGGGTGTTAGTATGACTGGATCTTTTCTACCATGAATTACAATGTTTAGTCGTTGCTTGAACTTTGGAGGTGCTCTGCATTTGTGTTTTGCGGTCTCACAAAGGGCTAGCGAGATACCACTATTCTCATATTATATCATGGTTGTTTTGATAACATGTTGCTGTTTGGGATATCTTATTATAGCTCACTAGCTGATTATGTCACTGATATGAGTTAATATAATTTCTAAGAGTTATTGTTGACATCGTTAGTCATGATCTTTGCTGAAAACATGGTTGTTGTTTAAGCTTATTTATGTAAACAAGAGCAAAAGAGTTCGTAAAAGTTTTTCTTTCTCACTTTCAGTTTATCAACTGAATTGCTTGAGGATAAGCAAAGGTTTAAGCTTAGGGGAGTTTATAATTCTCCAATGTATCTACTTTTCCTAATGCTTTTCCTCTTGTTTTGGACTTTAATTTGCATGATTTGAATGAAACTAACCCCGGACTGACGCTGTTTTCGGCTGAACTACCATGGTGTTGTTTTTGTGCAGAAATAAAAGTTCTCAGAATGGAACGAAACTTTGCGAGGAATTTTTATACAATAAAAGAAAAATACTGGAGCCAAGAACCACTAGAGGGGGGCACCTGGGTGAGCACAACCCACCAGGGCGCCCCCCTCCTAGCGCGCCCAGATGGGTTGTCCCTACCTGGTGGCCCCGCTGACCCTGATACCGACGCTATAAAATCCTATATTTCCAGAAAAATATGAAGGAGAAATAATTAGTGCGATCCACGAGACGGAGCCGCCGCCACCACCTGTTCTTCATCGGGAGGCCAGATCTGGAGTCCGTTTGGGGCTCCGTAGAGGGGGATCTTCGTTCTTCCTCATCACCAACCCTTCTCCATCGCCAATTCCATGATGCTCCCCACCGGGAGTGAGTAATTCCTTCGTAGGCTCACTGGTCGGTGAGGAGTTAGATGAGATTCATCATGTAATCTAGTTTGTTTTGTTACGGCCGATCCCTAGTATCCACTATGTTCTGAGATTGATGTTGCTATGACTTTGCCATGCTTAATGCTTGTCACTTTGGGCCCGGGTGCCATGATTTTAGATCTGAACTGTTTATGTTATCACCATTATATTCATGTTCTAGATCCGATCTTGCAAGTTATAGTCACCTAATACATGTCATGATCCGGCAACCCCGGAGTGACAACAGTCGGGACCACTCCCGGTGATGACCGTAGTTTGAGGAGTTCATGTATTCACCGTGTGTTAATGCTTTGTTCCGGTTCTCTATTAAAAGGAGGCCTTAATATCCCTTAGTTTCCAATATGGACCCCGCTGCCACGGGAGGGTAGGATAAAAGATGTCATGCAAGTTCTTTCCATAAGCACGTATGACTATTTACGGAATACATGCCTACATTATATTTATGAACCGGAGCTAGTGTCGTATCGCCCTATGTTATGACTGTCACATGATGAATATCATCCAATAAATTACCGATCCAACGCCTACGATTTCCTACATATTGATCTTGTCACCTTACTACTGATATCGTTACTGTTGCACTTGCTACAAAATTATTACTATCACTTTTACTGTTACTATTGCTGCTGCCACTACTATCAAAACTATCATATTACTGTGCTATTGATCACTTTGCTGCAGATAATTAATCTCCAGGTGCGGTTGAATTGACAACTCAGCTGCTAATACTTACAAATATTCTTCGGCTCCCCTTGTGTCGAATCTACAAATTTGGGTGAATACTCTACCCGCGAAAACTGTTGCGACCCCCTATACTTGTGGGTTATCAGTGACATCCACGGTCTTTCAATACTGCTTACCACCAATGTCTTATTTTGATTCAGCAGTATTGTGGGATGAAGAGGCCTGGACCAACCTTACATGACCACGTTCATGATACTGTTTCCACCGACATTCATGCAACTAGTTTTTCATAAAGGTGGCTGGCGGGTGTCTGTTTCTCCTACTTTAGTTGAATCGAATTTGACTGTGGCCGGTCCTTGAAGAAGGTTAAAACAGCAAACTTGAGGAAACACCGTTCTGGTTTTGTGCCGTAGGTAAGAACGATAATTTCTAGAATCCCGTAGCTGCCATGTAAAACTTGCATCAACAAAGTAGAGGATGTCTAACTTATTTTTGCATGGCATGTTGTGATGTGATATGGTCACGTGATGAGTTATACATAATTGTATGAGATGATCATGTTTTGTAAATTATCGGCAACCGGCAGGAGCCTTTTGGTTGTCTCTTTATTGTATGAAATGCAAGCGCCATGTAATTGCTTTACTTTATCGCTATGAGTTAGCAATAGTCGTAGAAATAATAGTTGGCGAGACGACCATGATCTTACGATGGAGATCAAGGTGTCAAGCCGGTGACAATGGAGATCATGACGATGCTTTGAAAATGGAGATCAAAAGCACAAGATGATGATGGCCATATCATGTCACATATTTTTCATTGCATGTGATGTTTATCTTTTATGCATCTTATTTTGCTTAGTACAGCGGTAGCATTATAAGATGATCCCTTAACTAAATTTCAAGGTAAAAGTGTTCTCCCTGAGTATGCACAATTGCTATAGTTCATCGTGTTGAGACACCACGTGATGATCGAGTGTGATAGACTCTACGTTCACATACAACGGGTGCAAGACAGTTTTGCACATGCAGAATACTCGGGTTAAACTTGACGAGCCTAGCATGTACATACATGGCCTCGGAACACTGGAAACCAAAAGGTCGAACATGAATCATATAGTAGATATGATCAACATAGAGATGTTCACCATTGATGACTACTCCATCTCACGTGATGATTGGACATTGTTTAGTTGATTTGGATCACGTATCATTTAGATGACTTGAGGGATGTCTATCTAAGTGGGAGTTCTTTAGTAATTTGATTAATTGAACTCAATTTATGATGAACTTAGTCTTGATTGTATTTGCATATCTATGTTCTAGATCAATGGCCTGTGCTACCATTCCCTTGAATTTTAATGCATTCCTACAGAAATCTAAGTTGAAAGATGATGGTAGAAACTACACGGACTGGGTCCGTAACTTGAGGATTATCCTCATTGCTATACAAGAAGAATTATCTCCCTGATGCACCGCTAGGTGAAAGGCCTACTACTGGAGCAGATGCCGATGTTTTGAACGTCTGGCAAGCTCGATCTGATGACTACTCGATAGTTCAGTGTGGCAGGCTTTACGTCTTAGAATTGGTTCTTCAAAAACGTTTTGAACGTCATGGAGCATATGAGATGTTCCAGGAGTTGAAGTTAATATTTCAAGCAAATGCCCGAGTTGAGAGATATGAAGTCTCCAACAAGTTCTATAACTGCAAGATGGAGGAGAACAGTTCTGTCAATGAACACATACCCAGAATGTCTGGATATCATAATCACTTGACTCAGCTGGGAGTTAATCTTCCAGATGATAGTGTTATTGACAGATTTCTCCAATCACTGCCACCAAGCTATAAAGGCTTTGTGATGAACTATAATATGCAAGGGATGGAGAAGACAATTCCCAAACTCTTCGCAATGCTCAAAGCTGCGGAGGTAGAAATCAAGACAGAGCATCAAGTGTTGATGGTTAACAAGACTACTGGTTTCAAGAAAAAGGGCAAGAGAAAGAAAGGTAACTTAAAGAAGAATGACAAGCAAGTTGCCACTCCCGGGAAGAATCCCAAAGTCGGACCCAAGCCTGAAACTGAGTGCCTCTACTACAAAGGGACTGGTCACTCGAAGCGGAACTGCCCCAAGTATTTGGCGGATAAGAAGGATGGCAAAGTGAACAAAGGTATATTTGATATACATGGTATTGATGTGTACCTTACTAATGCTCGTAGTAGCGCCTGGGCATTTGATACTGGTTCGGTTGCTCATATTTGTAACTCGAAAAACGAGCTACGGATTAAACGAAGATTGGCTAAGGACGAGGAGACAATGCGCGTGGGAAATGGTTCCAAGGTTGATGTCATCGCCGTCGGCATGCTACCTCTACATCTACCTTCAGGATTAGTTTTAGACCTTAGCAATTGTTATTTGGTGCTAGCGTTGAGCATGAACATTATATCTGGATCTTGTTTAGTGCGAGACGGTTATTCATTTAAATCAGGGAATAATGGTTGTTCCATTTATATGAGTAATATCTTTTATGGTCATGCACCCATGAAGACAGGTCTATTCTTGTTGAATCTCGATAGTGATAATACTCTTGATGCCAAAAGATGCAAAGTTGATAATGATAGTACACCATATTTGTGGCACTGCCGTTTGGGTCATATTGATGTAAAGCGCATGAAGAAACTCCATGCAGATGGACTTTTCGAATCACCTGATCATGAATCATTTGATACTTGCGAACCATGCCTCATGGGCAAGATGACTAAAACTCCGTTCTCTAGAACAATGGAGCGAGCCAATGACTTATTGGAAATAATACATACCGATGTATGCGGTCCAATGAGTGTTGATGCTCGCGGCTGGTATCGTTATTTTCTTACCTTCACAGATGATTTGAGCAGATATGGGTATATCTACTTAATGAAACACAAGTCTGAAACATTTGAAAAGTTCAAAGAATTTCAGTGTGAATTAGAGAATCATCGTAACGAGAAAATAAAGTTTCTACGATCTGATCGCGAAGGCGAATATTTGAGTTACGAGTTTGGCCTTCATTTCAAACAATGTGGAATAGTTTCACAACTCAGGCCACCTGGAACACCACAGCGTAATGGTGTGTCCGAACATCGTAATTGTACTTTATTAGATATGGTGCGATCTATGATGTCTCTTACCGATTTACCACTATCGTTTTGGGGTTATGCATTAGAGACAGTTGCATTCATGTTAAATAAGGCACCATCTAAATCCGTTGAGACGACACCGTATGAACTGTGGTTTGGCAAGAAACCTAAGCTGTCGTTTCTTAGAGTTTGGGATTGCGACACTTCTTCATCCTGATAAGCTCAAACCCAAATCGGAGAAGTGTGTCTTCATAGGATACCCTAAGGTAACAATTGGGCACACCTTCTACCACAAATCCGAAGGCAAGATCTTTGTTGCCAAGAATGGAACATTTCTAGAGAAGGAGTTTTTCTCGAAAGAAGTGAGTGGGAGGAAAGTAGTACTTGATGAGTTAATTGTACCTTTTGTCGAATTGGAAAGTAGCTCATCATAGAAAACTGAAAGTGCAATTATCCCTGGGTGGTTTTGGTAATTCCTAACAACATATAGCTCATTGAACTAATGCTCTTTCAAGATGATCATTTCAGAAAGTTCAATGATTGGCATGGCATGTACTAGGAATGTGGACCCCTCAAATGCTAAGGATACATATTGGCTCAAGCTGAAGACTCTACATTTTCATTCTAGTGATCCAAGATCACATTGAGTCTATAGGAAAAGCCAATACTATTAAAAGGGGATGAGGTGTTGCTTAATGACTTACTTGCTCAAAATGCTTAGTGATATGCTCCAAAATCCGTCAACCACTTTCTCACATCCACATATGTCCCAAACTAAAAGTCAAACTCGGCCCAACCGATTTGATATATCCGGCACCACCGAGTTCACTTGACAAAGCCACTTACAAAACCCTAACCAGTTCGGTCTCACCGATAGGGATCTTGGTCTCACCGAGATGGGATTGCAAACTCTCTGTTTCCCTTCGTAACATTTTGGTCTCATCGAAAGGAGTGATTGGTCCCACCGAGTTCACAATGCAAACTCTATGTTTCCCTTTCGTAACATTTCAGTCTCACCGAAATGAGCTAATCGGTCCCATCGAGTTTGCCTGACCAACTCTCTGTTTGCCTATTACAGCAATCGGTATCACTGAGTTGATGTGATCGATCTCAGCGAGATTACGTTATGCCTTAACCCTAATGAAATCGGTCCCACCAAGATGATCATATCGGTCCCACGAAAGGCCTAACGTTCACATTTTGAACTGAATCAGTCCGAGCGAGTTTCATGATTCGGTCCCATTGAGTTTGGTGAATTTTGCGTGGAGGCTATATATACCCCTCCACCCACTCTTCATTCGTGGAGAGAGCCATCAGAACAAGCCTACAGTTCCATTACTCATGTGTTGAGACCAAGATATTCCAATCCTACCACATGAATCTTGATCTCTAGCCTCCCCCAAGTTGCTTTCCACTCAAATCTTCTTTCGACCATATATCCAAATCTGTGAGAGAGAGTTGAGTGTTGGGGAGACTATCATTTGAAGCACAAGATCAAGAAGTTCATCATCAACACACCATCCATTACCTTTTGGAGAGTGGTGTCTCCTAGATTGGTTAGGTGTCACTTGGGAGCCTCCGACTAGATTGTGGAGTTGAACCAAGGAGTTTGTAAGGGCAAGGAGATCGCCTACTTCGTGAAGATCTACCCTAGTGAGGCAAGTCCTACGTGGGCAATGGCCATGGTGGGATAGACAAGGTTGCTTCTTCATGGTCCCTTCGTGGGTGGAGCCCTCCGTGGACTCGCACAGTCGTTACCCTTCGTGGGTTGAACTCTCCATCAACGTGGATGTACGATAGCACCACCTACCGGAACCATGCCAAAAACATCTGCGTCTACACTTGCGTTTGCACTCTCCAAACCCCTCCCTTTACCTTCATACGCAATGATTTACTTTCCGCTGCTACAACTCTAGAATTGCATGTGTAGGAAGATTACTTGACTTGTGCTAAATTGCTAAAAACAGTCAAAACATAAAATTGGGAAAAGTCTAAGTTTTTTTGGTCAAGTAGTCTAATCACCCGCTCTAGACATACTTTCGATCCTACAAGTGGTATCAAAGCTTTGGTCTCCATTTGCCTTGATTTCCGTAGCTTTGGTGATCATAGCCTTGGTTTCACAACCTAGGAGAGTATGGCGTCTAGCGAGGGAAGTTACCACCGTAGAGGTCCTTACTGTAGGCATTCTGGGAAAAGGGGTACCCAGACTTGCCTGCCTGCGGCCCAGAGCGTGCCTCGTAAGGCGGCCTAGTGTGGCCCAGCATCTTCAGCAACACTCAAGACCCTCGCGAGGCCGACGACACAGGAAATCCCCTGGGGCGGCCTCGCCAGGCCAGCTCGTGAGGATCGGAGATATCAAGGCGAGGGGCACCTTGCAAGGTCCTTATGACGTGAGCAGTGACGACCAAAGCCAGGCGGGCGCCAGCGGGCGCAGAGTGCCAGTATCCTCTTCGGTGCTAAAGGAGGAGGTGCAGGCGTGGAGTCCCGAGGCGTCAGGCAAAGGTTTCCATATCGATGCAATGAGACCAAGACCAGCAGGAGGGCAGGACAGAGGTCATCGAGGAGCCCACGGCGGCGTCACCACCACAGCCTTTGGCAGCGAAGACCACCTTTTGTCAGGTAGCTTGTACTAGCTGTCTCCGTTCAAATTTGGCCGTTGTGGGATCCCTTCCCGCTCAATATTTGGGAAGAGGACCCGAGCCACCATAAATAGGACTAGCCACCACCACTGGGAGATCTGAGACCATCTTGAGCCGATTTCATCTTGAGCTGATCAGATAGAAGGCCACACACCACAAGTTCACCCGAGCTCAAGAACACCTCTCCCCAGGAGGAAGTTCATCCATGTACTAGTTCTTCCTCTGCCTAAAAGGCAATCCACCACACCACACTGGATTAGGGTGTTACACCACAACGGTGGCCCGAACCAGTATAAATCTTGTGTCTCTTGTTCATTGGATCTGACGAGCTAGGCTTAGGGCTGTTGAGTAGACGAGCTAGGGCGGAAGGAGAGATCTCCATGCGCACTCTAGAGTTCAAACCTTAAGGGTTTTGCCGGAACCCCACATCCGACATTTGGCGCGCCAGGTAGGGGGTGCGCTGAAACTTCCCTTCCGTCGTTCTGTGCTCCGTTGTTCTAGCAGTCCATGGCCGACGCTCGCAGAGCCCGTGCTGAGCGGCGAGCTGCCCTTGCTACCCGCGTTGCTCAGACCGCTCCTGCCGGCGGGCCACCCTGTCGTTCTCCATCGCCTGCTGCCAACACCGCCACCGGTCCGGCGCGGCAAGAACAACATGCATCGTCTCTACACCCATTTGTGTGGCGTGATGGACGCACCGCTACCCTGTCGCTGACTTCGGCGACCTCTTCGTCCCATGCTCGCCGCGGACCCGCAGATGCGCAGGCTGCGTTGCTCATGGCACGTGAGCTCCCACGCTATCGCCCCGTCGATGACCTCTAGGAAGAATGGCTCGACCGCATCACCGAGCTCGTCAGTGCCGCAGGGGGATATCCGGCGCCGTCCCTTTCCCTGCCTCATCCGACTCCCCATGAGGACGACGAGGCCCAAGAAGCTCCACTACTACCCCAGCGTCAAGGCATCGTCCAAGACCCAAGGCATCTGGCCCCGTGGCGTGACCGCCCATGTGCGGTGCTAGCATGCGACGAAGGAAGCTGCGAGGAGATCTAGCGCCCCCATGGCGGAGCACCTACGCTCCCTCCACCACAGCGTCTAGACCACGCGCCCCCCGCCGCAGTAGCGTGCGAAGACCAAGACCAAGTCCCACCACCCCAGCAAGCTCCGGTGTCGACAGCAGGCTGCACGGCCCTCGCTCCCGAGCTGTGCAACGTCAACTGGCCTGGAAAGTTCAAGCCCGACCTGCCTCCATGCTATGACGGCACCCCCGACCCTGCGGAGTTCCTGCAGCTCTATGAGCTGAGCATCGAGGCATCTGGCGGCAACGAGAAGATCATGGGGAACTGGTTCCCCATGGCCCTCAAGGATGGCGCGTGCTCATGACTCTTGAACCTACCTGTGGGATCAATCTCCACCTAGAGCTAGATGCGCGACCGGTTCATCGCCAACTTCCAGGGCACTCGAGACCGTCCCCCGGCCGTGGGCGACATGCGGTGTATCAAGCAACAACCAGGAGAAACCCTACAGAAGTTTATCCAGTGCTTCAACAGTGTCCACGTCAAAATCCCCAAGGTCACAGATGAGGCCATCATTTTGGCGTTCTCAGATGGTGTCCGTGACATCAAGATGAAAGAAGAGCTCGCCATCCACGAAGATCTGTGCATGTCCTTGGAGCTGTTCAACCTCACAACCAAGTGCGCCAGGGCAGAGGAGGGGCGCCTCTTGCTCGTCGAGCTCCCCGCTACTGAAACCGAAGACAAGAAGGCCAAAGGCAAGGACATGAAGCGTAAGGGAGCGGCAGTGCTTGCGGCCGAACCAGAAATGAAGCGTGGTCGTGTCGGTGTACAAAAGAGGGGCACACTTTTTATACCCCTATGACTGTGCACGGGCAGTCTGAGCCACGGGTACCACCACAGCAAGCATGGCCAGGGAGGTGAGCCGGGGCAAGACCGAAGCTTGATGGAGACTGGAACAACGCCAAGAACAAGACCACAAAGAGCAAAGGGACGAAGCGGCAAGATCCTTACCGGGAGCCAGTTTCAGCAGCCCTGGCAAGACCCTTGCCGGGGCCGGCTCTGGCAGCCCCGGCAAGACCCTTGCCGCGGCAGCTCGCCCCACGCCTACGGAGCGGATCACCCTTGAGTCCACCGCCCCCATGGGGCGAGGATTCGAGAGATATCCCCGTGGTGGAATGCAGATCTTTGTGAAGAAATCCAAGGTCAGATACAAGCTAAGAAGACGACGACCCTTGGCGGGATCCCAGCCAAGGAAGGCCTCCGGCAAGCACCTTGCCGGGGATGACAGCAGGCGCCACGGCAAGACCCTTGCCGGGGCCCCGGCAAGGCCCTTGCCGAGGACACTCGCAGGGCCACCATTAGGCCCGCACCAACTGTATTTCCACCGCCCCATGCAGCTGCCGACCTAACCAGCTGGACAGGCTGCCGCGTGACAGCTTGCAGATCTTCGTGGAGACCCGCCGTTGCACCACCTCAGCTGCCTGCCTGCCTACATGGCACCTCAGGCGCCGCTGGCCAGGGCGCGTGTCAACACGAGGAGGAGCGGCGACGGACAAGACGGACGTCTCCCCTCGTTCTCGATAAAGCAAGGACACCTAAGCTAAGCGCATTAAATGCGCCTTGTCCTGTAATGCGAGGGATAACCTCGCATCACTGTACCCTTTCCACCTCCTATGTGCCACTGTGGCAACCCTTTTTTCCTATAAAAGGAGGCCTGAGGTGACCAGGAGGGGGATTCGGCTTTTTAGAACTCCTCACGACTCTTTTGGAGCTCCTCACTAGCTGAAGAACACAATCATATAATCCAGCAAAGCAGGAGTAGGGTTTTACGCATCTTTGCGGCCCGAACCTGGGTAAAGGAATTGTGTACTGACTATTAGATCTGCTCTTCTCTCAACCCCGCGCCTCGCAACCGTCGTAGGATTCTCGTGATCCCATAGGTGTCGATCCAAATACACTGACATCTTTGGCGCGCCAGGTAGGGGGCGCAGTTGTGAGAATCGACTTTAGCAGTTAGCTCGACGCTTCTCCATCGTCATGGCGCCCAAGAAGAAGACGACGGTGGCGGTTGGCCAGTCGGAAGCCGGACAGCCCATCCCGACGCGGGCGAGCAGCGGACCTGTCGCGGAAAGAACCCGGAGCGCTGCTCGCGAACACCAACACCGTCCCAGCAGCCGGAGTTTGGGAGGTGGCGATGTTTGTGCACCTGGTAACGGGCCACACACCGCCAGTTCCAAAGATGGAGCCTGTCCCTTCGCAGGTGGCGCGGGGCCTTCCATGGTCGCTACTGCATCATCCGAGGGCGACGCAAGGACCTCCAGAACTCCCACGCCGGCACCAACAACGCGCTCTTCTCAAGCAGCGCGTGACGAACGGCGTCGTCACCCCGAAGATCCCGGGCATCTCCATGAGAAGAGCCCCGAGCGCCACTCCCGGGACGTAGAAGACTTGCCCACCCGCTGAGGCACTGGTGAAGACGGTATGCGAAACCTCGTTCTTTTCCTTAAGCTACCGTGCTCCCGTAACTTTAGGCCCTAGGGCTCGTTCCTGGGACTAAGTTTGGTCGTAGTCGCGGCAGCAAAAGGATGGAACGAGGAGCCTGAGCCCCCTTCATCCCTGCCTCCGCCAAAGGCGTGAGAAAGGTCGAGCGAAGTAGGGAAATGGCAGGGCCTGTTGCCGGGCGAGAAAATGTTTATCTTGGAGATATCAGGGATTTATTCCCTGTTGTGGGTTTTACCTGCGAACAAATGACCCGGCAAACATTCCTTTTTCATAAAAAACATTCCGTTCGGATACAGTCCATAGGGAATGAAAAACATGAACAAGGAGATTACAAGTTTTAAACTTAACAGATGCTCGAAGGCTTACAGACTAAAAAGAGATAAGATGCCCGTAATGCCTTTCTTGTCCCTCTCCTCAGGAGGTAGGTCAAGGAGGCGAGAGGGGCAAAAGGGGCGCCTAGGCGAGCTACGGGTGGCAGAAGACACCAAGAGGACATCTCGGTGGCCGCCTAAGGGCTGGACGGTGATGACGGCGCCGGAGGCAGAGCTCGAAGACGAGGCGGTAGGACGTCAGTACGCATCGAAGGCGTCGATGCCCGCGTACTCCGACATGATGACCTAGCCGCCCGCCTTCTTCCCCTTCCTCTTCTGCAGCCTCCCTACGCCAGCCGCCAGGAGACGGCCCCGAGAAGTTCAAGGAGCCGGCGACGCGGATGATGGGGTCGCCGGTGCCACCAGGAGCGGCGCCCGACACCTAGTCGGACCCGTCATCCTGCCGTCCACCGCCCTCGTCGTCGCTGCCGCTGTCCTCCTCGTCACTCTCGTTCGAGGAGGAGTCTTTGTCATCGGAGGAGCTCTCCACGCAGCACCTCGCACGAGTCCCGAGGTGCCCGAAGACCTTGACGGAAAGATAGCCATCCTCCATCAACTTGAAGTGGAGGGTGAGCCCATCCGTCAGGCTGTGGATGCGAGCGAACGTCTTCCATCCTTGACAAAGATACATCACATGAGGGGCACGGAAGTCGACACGGACCCACGTGCCACTGATCCCGCAGCCCCTGATGTGCAGCCACAGCGACTCCGGCGGATCCACCTCCATCTCCCGCGCAAATGGATTCGGGAGACGAAGACGACGGCACGGCTCCCCCCGCATCCTAATGAAGAACTCACAAGGGTCATCCCCAATATGACCTTCCATTGGAGGAGGAGGTGCTGGCGGGGGCAAGGCCGGCGGGCCGCCCCGTCCTCCTCTTCCCCGAGCGCCCCAGCCTCGCCCACGGCCTCGCCCCCTCCCTCTTCCCCTCGTGGCTGGTTCGACCACTGCAGGTGCAGGAGAAGGAGGGACGCGTTGTCGAGCAGCGACCCTCGCCGCCACCATTGAAGAGCTGGGATTTCCTCTCTTCATGGTGAGGAGAAGAGAGGAACAGAAGCAGAAGGAGAAAGAAGATGGAGGAGTGCGGGGCGCCATCCCTTCCCTCCCGCTCTTTATAAAGGGGCGGGGCTGGGGCTCAACCGCCCCGCTCAGCCAATCAAGACGCAGAAGGCGAGGGAGCCGGGACCGACCCGCCGCCCCAACCAGCTCGCCACCTCGAGCGCACGGAAGGCACGTGGCGAACGTGCAGAGCCGAGGGGACGGGTGAGGTGACCTCTCCCCACCCCGTGATTGTGGGGAGTGGACGCCTAGACGACCGCGCCTCGCCCCCATTCAGTAAATGGGCAGCGCCTCCACGCCTCCCCCCGTTTACGGGGAAGGCGCGAAGCCGCCTCCTTTTGCATTTACTGCGACGTGACGCATGCCTGCGGAAACCGCCCCACGCATGCCGCCCACGTCATGCACGCCCCTCCACCCCGCTCCGCGCGCGCGGGTCGTGGGAGGCACAGCGCGCGGAAGATTTTTACCATGGTGAAAACTGCCCTGCCTACCCGCGCACCGTTCTGGGCCTGGCCCAACAACGCGTCGCGCTCATGTGTGGCCCAGGCCCGGGGGCTCCTGTCGGTGTACAAAAAGAGTGGCACACTTTTTGTACCCCTATGGCTGTGCACGGGCAGTCTGAGCCACGGGTACCACCACAGCAAGCATGGCCAGGGAGGTGAGCCGGGGCAAGACCGAAGCTTGATGGAGACTGGAACAACGCCAAGAACAAGACCACAAAGAGCAAAGGGACGAAGCGGCAAGATCCTTGCCGGGTGCCAGTTTCAGCAGCCCTAGCAAGACCCTTGCCAGGGCCGGCTCAGGCTGCCCCGGCAAGACCCTTGCCGCGGCAGCTCGCCCCACGCCTACGGAGCGGATCACCCTTGAGTCCACCGCCCCCATGGGGCGAGGATTCAGGAGATATCCCCGTGGTGGCATGCAGATCTTTGTGAAGACATCCAAGGTCAGATACAAGCTAAGAAGACGACGACCCTTAGCGGGATCCCAGCCAAGGAGGACCACAAGGCCTTCGGCAAGCACCTTGCCGGGGATGACAGCAGGCGCCGTGGCAAGACCCTTGCCGGGGCCCCGGCAAGGCCCTTGCCGAGGACACTCGCAGGGCCACCATCAGGCCCGCACCAACCATATTTCCACCGCCCCACGCAGCTGCCGACCCAACCAGCTGGACAGGCTCCTGCGTGGCAACTTGCAGATCTTCGTGGAGACCTGTCGTTGCGCCACCTCAGCTGCTTGCCTGCCTACATGGCACCTCAGGCACCGCTGGCCAGGGCGCGTGTCAACACGAGGAGGAGCGGCGACGGACAAGACGGACGTCTCCCCTCGTTCCCGATAAAGCAAGGACACCTAAGCTAAGCGCATTAAATGTGCCTTGTCCTGTAATGCGAGGGATAACCTCGCATCACTGTACCCTTTCCACCTCCTGTGTGCCACTGTGGCAACCCCTTTTTCCTATAAAAGGAGGCCCGAGGCGACCAGGAGGGGGATTCGGCTTTTTAGAACTCCTCACGACTCTTTTGGAGCTCCTCACTAGCTGAAGAACACAAACATATAATCCACCAAAGCATGAGTAGGGTTTTACGCATCTTTGCGGCCCGAACCTGGGTAAAGGAACCGTGTCCTGACTATTAGATCCGCTCTTCTCTCAACCCCGCGCCTCGCAACCATAGTAGGGATTCTCGTGATCACATAGGTGTCGATCCAAATACACCGACAGGCCGCGACTACCCGGAGCCACCCAAGAACGGCCGAGCATTTTGTGCCTTCCACAACGTGCATAGACACAACACTCATGACTGTCAAGAGCTCAGGGCCCTCCGCGAAGAACACATCAGCTAATGCCGCGAGCGCAGCAGCCATGGCTACGGCCGCGGGGGAGGTCGGACCGGAGGACGCTGGGATAACCGAGGACCCCGTCAGGAGTGGCGTGATCAGCCTCGGGAGGACCGTTGGCGCGGCCAGCCCCGCGAGGACGCCTGGAGGGATCAGCCCCGGGAGGACAGTCCTCAGGGCAGGGCCGGCCTACCACCTCTGCCAACGCCAAGGAGAAACGACGACCAGGACGAGGAGGTTGGGGGCTTCTAGGAGCCGCGTGCTATCGCTTGCATCTTGGGCGGAGCACAGGCCCCAGCTTCTCATCGCCTCTTCAAGCAGTTCGCCTGTGAAGTAAACGCGGCTCTCCCCAAGCTCGAGGCTACCTGTCCACTCAGGTGGTCCAGGTGCCCCATCACCTTCAGTTCGGCAGACCAGCTCAAGTGCGCAGCTACGGCTGGCGCCCTCCCGATGGTTTGCTCTCCCGTCATCAGCAACGTCCAAGTTACCAAGACCCTCATTGATGGTGGCGCAGGGCTTAATATCCTGTCCATCGAGACATTCGACAGCCTCCAAGTACCCTACGAACAGTTACTGCCTACCAAGCCCTTCTCCAGAGTGACTGGTGGCTCCACCACTCCTGCGGGGCAAGTTTGCCAACCTGTAACCTTTGGCAAGCGTGACAACTACCACACTGAGCTCATCGACTTCGATGTCGCCCACATCCATCTCCCTTACAACGCCATCCTCGGGTATCCGGCCCTAGCCAAGTTCATGGCAGTAACTCACCACGGCTACAATGTTCTCAAGATGCCTAGAATCAGCGGCGTCATCACCATTGCCTGCGAGGAGAAGGACGCAGTGTGCTCACTCGAGCGCGCTTACCAGGCGGCGGCAGTCAAAGATTTGGACAGTGACAACATCATCTACCCACCAGAGGTCATTCCCAAGAAGAAGAAGCAGCTGCTGGCTCTGGAGCCTCATGAGGACGCAGCACAGGGATGCAGCACCATAGGGCCTCCTCCCCCTCTCGCATAGGAAGGCGCGCCCGGCGCCCCTCTCAGGCTCGGCTCGGGGGCTCTCCTCTCGAGGGCCTCAGACCTAGCCGATGTCATGAGGGAGGCGCTCGGGCACCACGTGGAAGAGTGCTTCGCTGCACACTTCCCTCCGGAGGCCTCAAGGCGTGAGGCACCAAGCACTCAGGAGTTCATCTACCAGACCACCAAAGACCTACAGGAGCCAAGAGCCAAGCGAGGTGAGCATCGCCCGGCTCCTCCAAGGGCTGTTGTCGGACCAGGCTCAGGAGATGGGCTGCGTGTTTGCGTCAACGTCTCGACACTCAACAGGATCGCGTCTCAGGAGCTCTACTTGCCTTCCCAGGTGGGCCGGTGCCAGGGTCCACCTCACAGCTATGTGCACAGGCCCTTCGGCTTGCTGAACCAGGTGACCCTGCACCAGCGCCACCTGCGGGAAGTCCTGGCAGCTCGCGAGGCCAGGCACAAGGAGATCCTGGCGGAATTGGACTCGTCCCTCCGTGAGATCTGGGGAGCCCCGGAGCATCATGAGGGGCCGGAGCCAGACGACACGTAAGGAGCAGCGCCTTCATCGAGCACCCTCAGCTACACCAACACTACTTCAGCAACTATGCCAGGTGACATCTTTTGATTTCTGTTCAAACTGGGAGCGCCCCTCAGGCAGCATTATTCCCAAGTCGCACGGGTCAGTCCCTGCGATGCACATCCTTTTGCATCTCAGGTCACCTTTTGGGGGTGCCCCTCAAGCTGCACTATCCCCAGGCCACACAGGTTCACCCTGGTGGCATGTATCACCCTTGCATCTTACCAAAGCTAGTGCTACCATCCTAGTCATGTTGCAATTGACTAACCGTCGCACCTTCGGGTCTCCGTCGCCACCTAACGGACTTCTGTTTATCTCGCAATGGAGCTGCATACATTGGCACCGTGCTTGTGCTCGGGTCCGTCCCAGCAACGCTGACAAACCCGAGGGACCAAGCTCTGATCCGCGGCCCGCTCCACAAGAGTCACCTCACCAGGTTCTCGGTGCCTTCGTCTCCCAGCGGAATTATCGGAAGCCCAATGCGGGCGCGGCCCTAAGTTGTTCTACTGCAGGCTAACCCACTGGAGTCTCGGGAGTACGGCGACGAGCAGTCCCACCGGTCTCCCCTCCTCGCGTGGTTCGCTTGCGCATTAAAGGGGGGGGTCCCTGAGCATCGCGTCTCAGGGGCTCTTACTGACTCTCCAGCCCTCACCCCTTGGCCTTGACCATGGCATCGCGACCTGGCATACCAACGGCGGCTGAGCCTCGCTCGAGGGTCGGGACCCAAGGACACAGAGCATCAAGAAGCACGAGAGGAGGTGGAGTCAGTTCAGAGAGCTCGGGCATGTTCTTACGTCAAGGGGGACCCTTGGGCATCATGACCCAAGGGCCTAACTGGACCCGTAGCCCCTCACTCCCTGGTCTTGTCCTGGTTTACGGTCAAGGCCAGCGGCGGCCGAGGAACGCGCGGGCCGGGCCCCTGCCGATGCAAAACATCAAGGCATGAGTCCAGCATTCCTTTCCTTCGGGTCCGTTCGTACGTCAAGGGGGACTCCTGAGCATCGCGACTCAGGAGCCTAACTGGTTCTCTAGCCCCTCGCTCCCTGGTCTTGTCCTGGTTTCTGGTCAAGGCCAGCGGTGGCAGAGGTACGAGCGGGCCAGTCCCTACTGACGCAGAACCCCAGGGCCAGCAGGAGGGAATCGCGAAATCTCAACCTAATGAACGAGCCAGGCACGCTGTACGGAGATCCATCCTGCGATCACCAAGATAAGTCATTAATCCCTCGATGCCCCATCCACGTTCACTCAGCAGGATTTGATAGTAACGTTTCAGCAATACTGCCTCGCTTTCTTAGCCTCAGGAAGCTGCTTGCACGCGAAAGGGGACCTCTTGAGCATCGCGCCTCAAGAGCTCTTTCCGGACCTCGGACCGCTCACCTCCTGGCCTTGACCACGGCATCGCGACCTGGCATACCAGCGACGGCTGCAACTTGCCTTGGGACTGGGGCCTGACAGCGTAGAGCACTACGCAACCGAAAGGGTAAAAAAGGGGATGATATTGCTGAAACAGGGCTCGCAAACATAGTGCGCTGGCGAAACAGCAAGATAGAAGCAAAAGCATTACAAATTCTTTACACACCCCCGTGGGGTTGGCTTTGAAATCCTCCCAGGGAACACCACGAAGGGTCTTCAGGGGATCCCAACTATGACACCATCAACAGCGGGCCACGTCCGACCCTAGGCGGGTCACCACCAGCGACGTGCTCACGAGCCCGATGCATTTCGGGCGCGTCGCGAGCTCAGAGGCACGTAGCTATCGTCGCTTGTCTCCGGGGACTCGGCGGGCTCAGAGCAGCTACTAGACCTCCGTAGGCCATCGCTGCCGCTGGATAAGCTGGCGGCGGAATCAACGTCCGGCGCGTCGACAACAGCATATTCCTGGTGGCCCCTTCCAGGGCAACATTCTAGGCGGTGTCCTTCCTCGTCGAACACCTTGAAGTGCAGCACAGATACGCCGTCGAACTCGAAGTGGATGGCGAGCGCGTCCTCCGAGCCGCAAGCACGGGCGACCTTGCCCCATCCGCGAGTCATGAAGACCTTGCCTAAAGAAACGACCTCAACCTCCGCCCTCGTCGCTGGGGCCCGGCACTCGGCGTGTCGCAACCACAGCCCGAGCGGCCCCCTCGGCGGCACCTCCGCAGCAAAGAATGGTGGGAGGTGAATCCAAGATCTAGGAGGCATCACTGCCCACACCACAAACTCACGGGAGGAGCCTCTCGCGTGAGCTCTCAGGACAGCAGCGCGCACCACAACAGCGCAATCGGTACGGCCACGGCGTGGGTGGCGCTAAGCGCCGGCTCTTTCTCCATGGCTCGGTGCCCTGGCGTAAAGGGGCAACGGATAACCAGGGGGAGGAAGCTCGTGCCAAGGCCTCGCCACTTCCTGTTTCATGGCGGCGCCATGAGGACGGAGTGGCCTCTTCTTCGGGGGAAGTACCACTGGCTCCTCGCGAGGAGTCTTCCCCTTCTCGGCGGCGGAGAATCGTCGGATCGGCACCATGAATAGCACGATCGAGCACATCACAAGGAAGAAGAGGCGAGAGAAACGAAGGAAGAAGATGGGCGGCGGGGGCTCCACTCGATGTCTTATTTATAGCCCAGAGAAGGCCAACCGCCGACCCCCGAAATCGCAGGTAATGATGATTTGTTGTGCATGCAGGGACTTGTCAAGTCATGAAGCCGCCGAGGCTGCGTGGGGAAGTGGAGACGCCCACGTCCCGTCAATCGCCACGCGTCAGTCAGAACCGTAGGCTTTGGGGCCCGCGACACTCCACACTTGGCCCCTGGCTTCGCCGCGAAGCCAAGACCAAGCGCACCTTGGGCCCGGGGGCTACTGTCGGCGTTTTGGGAACGGGGGTACCCAAACTTGCCTGGATGTGGCCCAGAGCGTGGCTCATAAGGCGGCCTAGTGTGGCCCAGCATCTTCAGCAATACTCAAGACCCTCGCGAGGGGCCAAGCCTAGCGAGGCAGATGACATAGGACATCCCCTGGGGCGGCCTCACCAGGCCGGCTCGTGAGGATCGGAGATATCAAGGCGAGGGGAGATCTGAGACCATCTTGAGCGGATCTCATCTTGAGCTAATCAGATTGAAGGCCACACACCACAAGCTCACCTGAGCTCAAGAACACCTCTCCCCAGGAGGCAGTTCATCCATGTACTAGTTCTTCCTCTGCCTACAAGGCAATCGACCACACCACACTGGATTAGGGTGTTACACCACAACGGTGGCCCAAACTAGTATAAATCTTGTGTCTCTTGTTCATTGGATCTGACGAGCTAGGCTTAGGGCTATTGAGTAGACAAGCTAGGGCGGAAGGAGAGATCTTCGTGCGCACCCCAGAGTTCGAACCTTAAGGGTTTTGCCGGAACCCCACATCCGACACTTACTTTGATGGTACTTATTTTGCTAGTTGGAAGCATACGATGAAAATGCATATTCTTGGACATTACCCCGCCGTTTGGGCTATTGTGTGTATTGGTTTGCAAGGTGAATTCTTCGATGGGAAGGAACCAAACCGTGAAGCCTCTGCTGAAGAATTGAAGATGTTGCAATACAATGCTCAAGCTTGCGATATCCTCTTCAATGGATTGTGCCCCGAAGAATTCAACAAAATCAGCCGTCTTGAGAATGCAAAGGAAATTTGGGATACTTTGACTGATATGCATGAAGGTACCGACTCCGTCAAGGAATCCAAGCTGGATGTGCTTCAAAGTCAACTTGACAAGCTCAAGATGAAGGATGGTGAAGGTGTCGCTGAAATGTACTCTAGGCTTGCTCTCATCACAAATGAGATTGCCGGCTTAGGAAGCGAAGAAATGACCGATAGATTCATCATCAAGAAAATCGTAAGAGCCTTGGATGGAAAATATGACACCGTGTGCACATTGATCCAAATGATGCCAAATTACAAAGGTCTCAAGCCAACATAAGTCATTGGAAGAATTGTTTCTCATGAGATGTCACTCAAGGATAAAGAACAGCTTCACAACAAGTCTAGCGGTTCTTACAAAGCCTCATGTGGTGCTCCTACACCATTGATACGTCTCCAACGTATCTATAATTTTTTATTGTTCCATGCTATTTTATATTCTGTTTTGGATGTTTAATGAGCTTTATTATACACTTTTATATTATTTTTGGGACTAACCTACTAACCCAAGGCCCAGTGCAAATTGTTGTTTTTTGCCTATTTGAGAGTTTCGCAGAAAAGGAATATCAAACGGAGTCCAAATGGAATGAAACCTTCGGGAGAGTTATTTTTGGAACCGTATCTACCCACAAGACTTGGAGTACATGCGAGGGAACGAAGGAGGTGGCCACGAGGGTCCAGGGCGCGCCCCCTCCCCTGGACACGCCCCCCACCTTCGTGGGCCCCCTCTAGTTCCCCCGATGCCCTCCTTCCTCCTATATATATCCATGTACCCTGAAACCCTAATTCCACCGCTGCAACCTTCTGTTCCCGTGAGATACCATCTTGGGGCCTGTTCCGGAGCTTGTCTAGAGGGGGGATCTACCACGGAGTGCTTCTACATCAACACCATAGCCTCACCAATGAGTTGTGAGTAGTTTACCACAGACCTTCGGGTCCATAGTTATTAGCTAGATGGCTTCTTCTCTCTTTTTGGATCTCAATACAAAGTTCTCCTCGATCTTTGAGGAGATCTATTCGATGTAATCTTTTTGCGGTGTGTTTGTCGAGATCCGATGAATTGTGGGTTTATGATCAAGATTATGTTTGAACAATATTTGATTCTTTTCTGAAATCTTTTATGTATGATTATAATATCCTTGCAAGTCTCTTCGAATTATTGGTTTGGTTTGGCCTACTAGATCTATAGTTCGTGCAATGCGAGAAGTTCTTGGCTTTGGGTTCATTCTTGCGGTGTCCTTTCCCAGTGACAGCAGGGGCAGCAAGGCACGTATTGTATTGTTGCCATCGAGGATAAAAAGATGGGGTTTATATCATATTGCTTGAGTTTATCCCTCTACATCATGTCATCTTGCTTAAAGCATTACTCTGTTCTTATGAACTTAATACTCTAGATGCATGTTGGATAGCGGTCGATGTGTGGAGTAATAGTAGTAGATGCATAATCGTTTCGGTTTACTTGTCACGGACGTGATGCCTATATATAATGATCATGCCTAGATATTCTCATAACTATGCGCTTTTCTATCAATTGCTCGACAGTAATTTGTTCACCCACCGTAGAATTCTGCTATCATGAGAGAAGCCACTAGTGAAACCTATGGCCCCCGGGTCTATTCTCAACATATTAATCTTCCATCTACTTTACTTTGCTTTATTTACTTTCTGTTCTTATATCAAAAATACCAAAAATATTATACTATCCTATCTATTAGATCTCACTTTCGTAAGTGACCGTAAAGGGATTGACAACCCCTTACCGCGTTGGCTGTGAAGTTCTTATTTTTTTTGTGCAGGTGCGAGGGACTCACGCGTGGTCTCCTACTGGATTGATACCTTGGTTCTCAAAAACTGAGGGAAATACTTACGCTACTGTGCTGCATCACCCTTTCCTCTTCGAGGGAATACAATGCAAGCTCGAGAAGTAGCAATTATCAAGTGAGAAACAAGTCATGAATGAAGAGTTGAGCTTAATGGTGAATAACTTCAACAAGTTCTACAAGAATAGAAGCAAAGAAAGAAGTTCCAAGTCAAGGTCCTACAATGACAAAGAATCTTCTAGTCGTGAATGCAATTGCTACAACTGTGGAAGACCCGGACACTACTCCAATGAGTGTACGGCTCCCCACAAAATAAGAAAAGACTCACCTAAAAGGAGAAGTAGAAGAGAAGAATCACCACCAAGAGAGAGAAGGAGTAAAGATGATCGTTATGAACGAAGACCCTCTCGAAGAAGCAAGGATTCGAAAAGGGAAGACAAATCATCAAGGAGCTATACAAGATGAAGACATCAAGCTCATGTTGGTGAATGGGTATCCGGTTCGGACTCCGATAACTACTCCAAGAGAAGCTATTACTCCAAATCATAAGATACTCAAGATGAAGGTGTTGCCAGAATTGCTCTTGTGTCATCCAACTCCTACGACATATTTGACTCACCAAATGAAGGAATTGGAAGATGCTTCATGGCTAAAGGCCCTAAAGTATCACACCCCGAGTATCTTGATTTTAATAGTGATGAAGATGACTTGCTAAGAGATGATGATTTACTTGTTGGTAGCAATAGTGATGAAACCTATGATGAAATTGCTATTAATCATGCTAATCAAGATAAAATGAATGACAATGATAAGGAGAAGATTAAGCATCTAACTAAAGAATTAAACACTCTCAAGTTAGCTCATGAAACTACCTTAGAGGATCATCAAGAACTTTTGAGGACGCATGAGAAGCTACGCTTTGAAAAGCTCAATCTAGAGCAAGAGCATGAGTTCTTAAAAGCAATTAATGATCATCTTCGTAAGAAAATTCTTCTTACATTGCCAAGTGTTTACTCTTGACTACTTACATGCCACAAGTAGAATCTAGCAACAAGAACAAGAAATATTCTTCCTCTAGTAGTAACAATGATCATGACAAAACAAACGTTATTCCTCCTAGTAGTTCTCTTGATTCCACTAATGATTCTCTTAGCCAAGTTACACTTGAGCAAGAAAATATCTTATTGAAGGGAATTATAGAGAAAGATGTTTATAAGAGCCTTGCCGGAAGTAAGCAATTCGATAAAATTGTACGCAAGCAAGGAAGGCACCGGAAGAATCAAGGTGTTTGGTTTTGAACGAAAGTTCAATGCCAATGGAGTTGAACGGGAAGAAGATCAATACCCCAAGACCAAGTTTGTTCCTCGACAAGTGAAGTATGATCCTACTTCCTTCAAGGGGACACAAGCCCAAGATGATCTTCCACCACAAGACCTCAAGCTAAAGGGCAAGGATAAGCTTCAAGAAGAGATTGATGCATTTGAAGAAGCTCATAAGTCCTTGATCAAGTGGGTTCCCAAGACTACCTCAAGTTCTACTTCGTCAAGTACATCTACAGCTCCAAGGATTGACATCAAGATGGTGTGGATCCCTAAGAAGAAGAACTAGAGAGTTCTTGAGGGTGACTCCGCCAACATACTTCACTCTTATTCCTATTGGCGAGGACAAGTGCAACAACTTCCACATCGTGCACTAGTTCAAGGAGTCACAAACCCGCTTGTTGGTAAGACAAGGGACAAGGTAACCTAATGCTTTCACGGACATCATCTTGTGCGCAATTCACTCTATGTCCATGGATATCCTTATTTGTTCCTTGTGGGACTAACCCGTGTAGGTATCATCGACAAAACCCAAGGTTAGTTCATCCCTCTTAAGGGGGGATATCATATCTAGGGGGAGCTTTACTCTGAAGATTGAGCTAAAGCAACTCTAACGGTGCGAACACAACAATGCTTTATGTAAAAGTGGCAACCCCACTTGTGCTTAAACGATGAGTATGACCTATGATCAAATGTTCTCATTTGACTCCTAAGTCAATATACTCATATATAGATGACCTAGTCATCGCCAATTGCTTGATAGATGCTAGAATGATTGTGCATGCTTTGCCACATGTTTCACTTGCTATCTTATTGTGTGAGCATGTTGAATGCATATTTTTCTCATTCGAGGACATCCATTTGTTGCTTTGATTGTTTGGCTATTTATCTTTTGCCAAATGGACGGACAAGAATGCCTAAGAACCTCCTCTAGCTATCTATGCTTTTCTCGTCTCAAACTCTATTCGTGCTACATCATAAAGTTCGATCAAGTCAGATTTGAACACTCTGTGTGAGGAGCACTCGGAGTTCCCGATACGTCATAGACTTAAACTTCCAAAACCTTTATGTGCACTTCGGTCTGACCGATTCATCCTTTCAGACTGATCAAGTTCGCTGAGTTGATCTAGGTTTTCAATCTCGGTGCAACCGATTAGAACAATTTGGTCTCACCGAGTTGCAGTAACTGCGAGTAGTTTTGCATCTCGGTGCCACCGAGTCGTTCCACTCAGTCACACCGACGGGTCTGGTTATATATATCCATGGGCCTAAACTTGGAATGTTTACCAAAATCTTTCACCCTGCCGCCTCGGGTCTCCGGATCGTCTTCTCACCACCAGCGACCTCTCGCCGCTGGTCTCCGCTGCCGTCAACGGAATTCAACCACGCCGATGCGGCCGCAGCGAGCTCACCGCCAATTTAGGGTATGAGCTCGATCTTTGTGCAATATTTACCTCCTATTCTTAGCACAAAGTCAATGCCTTTATTCTTGCCACGTATGAGATCATCATGTCCAGCGAAAACTCCGTTTTGATTCAAAGTTTTATGGTTAGGTTTCCGCCGAACTCATCTCGGACCGACCGAGTTGTAGAAATCGATCCCACCGATTTGGCTTAGGCCATTGCACATGTAAGGATCGGTCTGACCGAAACTTGCAAATCGGTGTGACCGAATTCAATTCTTAGTGAAACCCTAGCAAACTCGGAGTCACAGAACTGTGTCTCGGTCTAACCGATTTCACTAGTTTAGACTCCAAAGTTGCTTCGGTGTCACCGAGTTTAACAAATCAGTAGCTCCGAAATGCTTTCTGTAGAAACCCAAAACTAAGATTTTTACTCATTCGTTTTACAAAAACTCTACACTTTGTGATGCTCATCCACTCTATCTCATCTACATCTATTCACAGGGTTAGCTTTCAGTGTCAGCCATGTCTGATCAAAGTGACAGCCAGAACAAGCCAGAGGAGCAAGCACAGTTGAGTGAGGGCTCTAGTCCCTCAAATAACAGCTACTATGAGAGTAGTAGGAGCACTCCAAGTAACCTTCCAAAGCCTGCTACCAAGACAAGGAAGAAGAAAACTTCTAACAGTGAAGATGAAGATTTTGTGGCTCATGAGGCCACTTTAAAGAAGAAAGTGACCAAGAAGGAGTATGGCACAGTTGCTTCAACAAAGCCTAGACTGAACAAGAAGGCCCTTGCCAAGAGAGCTCCAATGTCAAAAACCAGAGTATCAACTCAAGAAACAAGGGTGTTCACTCTTGAAACCAGAGATGATGAGCCTGCAGGAACAAAGAAGAGAGCTAGAAAGACCACAACCAGAGTGGTTGGAAAGCCATCTATGAGAAATGATGATGATGATGATGATGAAGCTGAAGAAGATACTGAAGAGCCTGTTGCACCAGCTGCAAAGACTCAGAAGTTGATGGGGGATGCCATCAAAGCCATGTCTGCTCCATACAAGCCCAAAGCTGCCCCCAAAGCTAATTCACCCAAGAGGTCCACTAGAGACATTCCAGCAGCTCATAGGAACAAGGCCCCAGTGCCAGATGTTCCCGAGGGAGAGGAAGAGTCAGATCAAGAATCTTCAGATGATGATGAGTCTATGATGCTCAGAAGACTCAAGCCACAGATTCCAGATCATAATGATGCCCATCTTGTTGCCGAGAACATGAAACTGAGAAAGGATGCAGGTATGAGAAGATGGAGACAGACTGATCCATATGCCACAATAAGGAAGACTATTGTGGATTACATGTTTCACACCAAGGAACAGCAAGACTTCTATGAGACAGTGCTATTGGACAAAAAGCTCATTGTCTGTAACATGAAATGGGTTGAATGGAAGTACATCGATAAACACACTGACTTCTTTCCAGGTGTTCATGAGAGCTTCAGGCAAAATGTAGTTGATAATTTTTTTGGAAAGAAACTGATTCGATGGAACGATGAGATGATCATACAATTCTACTCCACTCCTCATTTCTATCTAGATGGTAGGATTGATGGATGACTGAGGGTACGAGGTACCAATCAATTGTGGCTGAATGGGCAAGTTTGATCAATGCCCCAAGGAGAATGAGAATGACACTGATGTATGTGCCAAGTCCAGGATGGATCCAAATTCTACGGCAAATATGTACAAGCAAATTCCTGACAAACAAGTGAAAACTCACAAGTTTGGCTCAATATAACATCTATTGTCTGGATTGACCACAATCAACACTATACTGAGGCACACTTTGCTGCCCAAGTCAGGAGATCATAGAATGATCCGAGGTCACTCCATCAACTTGCTCCTCATGTTTGACGTTCCCGAGAAGTTCAAGGTCATGAGTCTGATTGTAGAGACAATCAAGAGGAGAACAACTGACCAGAAAAGGTCTTGTGGATATGCCCCTCACATTCAGATGCTAATCAACTTTAGGGTGGAGAAAGGGACATATTTGCTTGACAAGAGGCATCTTCCTCTTAGGCCAGATTTCGAGGACAATGAAGTTGTCATGGATGTATCTCATGCTACTTCAGTTGAGGGCCAAGAGAAGATTGCTCAATCAAAGGCAGCCAAGCAAGCAAGTGCTTCTGGAGCTCCTAAGACCAAGCAAGATCAGCTAAATCATCTGCTTGAGGCCACTCTGAGGATTGAGAAGAGTTTAGCCAACTTGACTCAGAATCAAGCAAGCCTGGAGAGGATCGTTGAGGCAAAATTCTATGATCTATATGTGAAGGTCATGGAGATCCAAGCTACTGTTGAGAAGCTCAAGGAAGAGGCTGAGGATAGAGACACGACAAATGCCTTTCAGAGAGTGCCAAGAGGGAAGAGATCTGCTGCAGTGCCCATACCTGGCACTAGAGCTACTACTTCAGCACCGGTAGCCACAACATCAGTGCCACCTCCAGTTGCCACTCCACCATCTCCAGCAACCTCCATAGATGCATTCGTCCTTGGAGTCCTCTCAACACCTCCTCCCGAAGAACAAGCCTAGAGAGACGCATAGCACTATGCATTTTCAAGCTTTTTGGTAACTTGTTGCCAAAGGGGGAGAAAGTGTATAGATCATAGGCTTCGAGAGAAAGAGAGCTTTGCTTCTTTTTGCTTTCTTCAGTTTTGCTTGCTACTTCGTTTGATTGTTGGGTGCTACAATTTACTCTATGGTTATGTGTGTGAGATACTTGTATGATCATGTGTTTGATCATATCGTACCTCAATGCTTGCTTAAATGATGCTATTATCTATCTCTTGTATATGATCATTCACTTTGCTTGGTGATGAGTGCAGATTTTACTTTCTATCATTTTAAGCTCTCCACCAAGATGTATGTGACATGGAAGAGTAACCCATGATCCTAATCGATTGTGCAGTTGCATTCAAAAGCAAATTTTAAATAAGGCACAAATTTAGGGGGGGGCTCTTGCTTATCACATACTTCTCAAAGCGATAATGTATTTTAATCTAATTATCATTTGTTGAAGCTTTGATCTATATGTTGTCATCAATTACCAAAAAGGGGGAGATTGAAAGTGCAACTATCCCTGGGTGGTTTTGGTAATTCCTAACAACATATAGCTCATTGAACTAATGCTCTTTCAAGATGATCATTTCAGAAAGTTCAATGATTGGAAGAGCATGGACTAGGAATGTGGACCCCTCAAATGCTAAGGATACATATTGGCTCGAGCTCAAGACTCTACATTTTCATTATAGTGATCCAAGATCACATTGAGTCTATAGGAAAAGCCAATACTATTAAAATGGGATGAGGTGTTGCTTAATGACTTACTTGCTCAAAATGCTTAGTGATATGCTCCAAAAGCCCTCGACCACTTTCTCACATCCACATATGTCCCAAACTAAAAGTCAAACTCGACCCCTCCGATTTGGTCTATCCGGCGCCACCGAGTTCACTTGACAAAGCCACTGCTGAAACCCTAATCAGTTTAGTCTCACTAATAGGGATCTCGGTCTCACCGAGATGGGATTTCAAACTCTCTATTTCCCTTCGTAACGTTTTGGTCTCACCGAAATGAGCGATCGGTCCCACCTAGTTCACAATGCAAACACTCGGTTTCCATATCGTAACATTTCGGTCTCACCGAAATGAGCGAATCGGTCCCACCGAGTTTGCCCGACCAACTCTCTATTTGCCTATTACATCAATCGGTCTCACCGAGCTGATGTGATCGGTCTCACAGAGATTACATTATGCCCTAACCCTAATGAAATTGGTCCCACTGAGTTGATCATATCGGTCCCACTGAAAGGCCTAACGCTCACATTTTGAACTGAATCGGTCCGAGCGAGTTTCATGAATCGGCCCACCGAATTTGGTGAATTGTGTGTAACTGTAATGCCCAGTATGAGATTATATCTCCTACGTGTCAAGGCACGACTTAAAGGTATAAGCTCATACTAGAATGATCTCAAGTATGGTATCTTTGCACGACTCATGTAAAAGAGGGATGAAATTGCAAAAAGAGTAGTTGTCTTACACTCGCCATGCCACACAATACATTACATAAGCAATCATCATCCAAATAACATCACAATGAGACGAAGGACGAAGATCCAAATGAAAGATACCATAAATAAAGCCACAAGGTCCGAATCGCCCCTAGTAGAAGCTACTACTGATCCTCTGGGTAAGACACGTAGTATCGCCCACGTTCTTCATCGAACTCCCAGTATAACTCTGTGCCATCACCTGTGTAGTTCACCATGGTACCTGCATCTGGTGTTGTGTAGAATCTGTGAGCCACGGAGGACTCAGCAATCCCATTCCCGGGTAGCAAAACTATATAAGCCTTGGGTGTGGAACAAGGCTGAAGAACAAGGTTGCAGCTGCACTAGCACTAGCTTATGTGTTTAGAGCGAGAAGAGAAGTGCCACGAGCGCCAAAGTGATCACGAAGTGATCCTATCTAAGCACGTCAAACATAACCCCACCGTGTTCACTTCCCGAACCCCTTCGGAAAATCACCATCACGGTTACTCACGCTGGTAGTGTGTTTTGAACATGGTGTCAAGTTTTCTACAACCGGATATTAACAAATTCCCATCTGCCACATAACCGCGGGCACGGCTTTCGAAAGATCAAACCCTGCAGGGGTGTCCCAACTTAGCCCATCACAAGCTCACGATCTGCAGAGTCGCAACTCCAAGGTGGGAAGACCCGAGTATTCTTGGAATTCCGTGCTTAAGATATTCCGAATAAGGTAAAACTAATCCAGCAAGACCTCCCGGCGTGCCGACACCCTAATAGTAGCCGCGCGTATCTCGTCTCAGCCCACGTCCTGATGGGCGATGCTACAAGTTTTTACCAGCCCTCGGGTTTCCCCAGGGTGGCCCCGCAGGCTCCCCAGTTTGGACCAACACTCATGTGGAGCACTGGCCCGGGTTGTAGATTAAGAAAAGGGTTTATAACTCCATATGCAAGTTTTAGTTGTTAGGCAAATGTAAAACCAATGTCGGGCCTTGCTGGAAAAGCTGTAGCGCTAAGCGGGTTATCGAGGGGGCCCATAAAACCCAACCATGTTAGGGACGCAAAATCAAGGAACATAACACCGGTTTAAATGGTTCCTAGGGAGGCATGAGTGGAACAAAACACCAAGCAAGAGGCTTAGCCTTCCACCCATTACCAATATATAGATCATTTAGTTTAATAGATTATATAGTGTGATATCCCAACAATAACTTCAACATGAAGCAAGAATCTTCAAATCTTCTCCTGCAACTAACAATGCTATAAGAGGGGCTGAGCGAAGCTTATGTAGCCAATCAAAGGTTTGCTAGGTTGGGTGGTTAGAGAGATTCATGGCTACAATAGGAGGCTGACAAACAAACTTGGGCATCGAGGCAATAAGCTAAAGAGCGAGACATCTAGCAATAGGGAAAGATAGTAATGATATCTGGGTCAGGTCATCTTGCATGTCGAGTCGTCGATGGGATCGTAAGACGGCTCCTCGTACTCAACCTTGGTAGGACCCTCGTTCTCGGTCTCGGCTCCCAGCTCTACTCAACACAAGAACACAACATGGCACAAATCAAACACGGTGCAATGCACAATCAACATGATACAAGTATGATGTGTGTATGCATGTGGAAGCACTTGAACCTAAGGAGAAGATTATGAAGAAGGCCTCATCTTGGAAAACCAAGCGTGCCATAAGATAGAGGGGAAGATTTCGGTTGAAATCGATATAAAGATCGCCGGAAACGGACACACAGTTTGCAAAAGGCAAGCAAAACAATATTCACACAAAGCTGCAGTTTACAGCCACATGGCATCTTTGGAGCAAGAAATAATTATGATACATCACTCAAACATGGAGACAAAGGGCATGGACAAGAAGTAGACATGTTACTTAAAAGGCATGAACTTAGAACACACCCAAAAACCTACTGGAACACAATTAACCAAGCATGGCAAGTTGCAATAAAATTATCCAGACTTTGTCAAAATCTGGGAAGGCAAAAACATCATCACGATGCTGCCTTCGGAGGCACAAAACAACATGCATATCAACTCCACTAAGTATATAAAGATCATGGACATGTAGTAGACATATCCTACAACAAACATCTCCATTGGAGCAACTCCATAGGAGGCATGGATCAATAGCAACAAGCTACACCAAATTGATCATGCTGATAAAAACCTTACAGGTATAATTTATAGCAACTTGGGAGCAAGAAATAAATAAGCTACAGCAGGCCATATGTGCAAGTACGGGCATGAATGGATAGACAAAAACATGGACAACAAGGAATGATCATTGTCCACTCCAAAACAAGCATGGATTTGAGTGGGGCATCAAGCAAACATAGCATCAGGTTAAAACAGATTCCAGACTTAGCAGTTTTTTTTCACTAAGTATAAAACAGCAACATTGGCATGGCATGTTTACAAGCTTGTTTAAGTCACCTGGAGGCATATCATGGAAAGTGGTTTGCACCACAGCAAAGACCATTTGATGGTGCTTCTAAAACATATTGGCATGTGACATGAGGACAAACACATCAATAGCAATGCGCACTTCAAATCAGCATCTCATAACAAGTTTCAGCACTTAACAGCCACATGCACTTTTGCAACAGAGATTAACATGGCAATATGACACCTAACATGAATGCTACAACAACCATCATGTAGAGCACTTCACAATGAACATTTTGACATATCATGTGCTCCATTTGGATAAACATGCACCAAGTTATCACATCTCAAACATGGCAACAAATTAACAAGTAACAACAGTTTTAAACTTATAGCACTCTTGCAACGAAGATTAGAGAATCAAGATGAACTCAAACAGGCATGCCACAATGGAACAAAATGAAGAGCACATAACCACGATCATTTCGATATATTACACGCCCAAAACGGATCTACGAGCACGAAGTTATAGCCATGCGAAGGAGGCAAGAAAATATAGCAGATCTGGGGACTTAGTGGAATTTTATACCCTCTGAAGAGTCAACGTGGATGAGGAGATCCCGGGACAGAGCGGACCGGGTCACGGAGGGGCGTTTGGATCATGGGACGGGTGGATCTCATCCACCCGCCCGGATCCGGATTGGGACGGCCCGGCGGCTCGCCGGCGAGGTGATGGAGGCGGCGGGCGGCGAAGGCGGCCGGTGCAGGAGGGCGGCCGGCGGCCGGTGGAGGAGGCCGACGGCGGTAGTCATGGCCGGAGGCGGCGGAGCGGCGGGAGGTGGCTCGCCGGCGGGAGCGGCCGGGGCGGAGAACCGCGGCGGCGGCGGCGGCCGGGAGCGGAGTCGGGGCTGGGGGCGGAGTCGGGCGCGGAGGCCGGCCGGGCCGGGCGGGCTGGCTACGGGCCCCGCGGGCCCACGCGATGCGGCGTTGGATCTGGCGGGCGGCGGTTGTGTCCGGCGCGGACGGACACGTCCGCCCGGCAAGGTTTTCGATGCGACGGAAGGAGGAAGAAGGGGCTAGGGTTTCCTACGAAATTTTGGACGTGGAAGACGTTTTCTAGGCATAGGGAGCTAGGAAACTCCAAATGGGGAGCGGTTTTTGGCCACACGTTCATGATCCGACTGCCGAGATGATGGGAGAGGTTGTGCTGGGTTAGTGGGCTGTTGTGGAGGGGGTCTTGGGCCAAAAGGAAGAGGTACTTGTAGCCCACTAGGTTAACCGTTGGAGTACCAAACGAGCTCCAAACGCGATGAAACTTGACAGGCGGCCTACACGTACTGAAACAACAATGCACGACAAGTCTCACCTTATTCTGGGAACGTTACACGGCCACACACGAAAGAAGGACTCGGGGCTGCCACGGGCACGTGTGTGAGTGTCGGAACTCGAAACGGACAACGGGAAGAGGCGAGTGGGACCGGGTGCAAGTGACAACACGAATGCAATGCAATGCACATGATAACATGACATGGATGAAATGCACACACGCACGTGACAAAACGAAGAAACCGAAATGAAAGAAGATCCCAAAATGGAATTGAGGAAGTCAACATTTCATATATTGCCATAATTGGAATGTGTTACATCTGGGGCATTACAAACTCTCCTCTACTACAAAAAGATCTCGTCCCGAGATCTAGGACTGGAAGAAGGAAGGGTACTCGGAACGAAGGTGATCTTCTCGTTCCCACGTAGCTTCTCGGTCGGTATGGTGTGACCTCTTAACTTTCAAGAACTTGATGGACTTGCTGCGGGCCTTGCGCTCAGTTTCTTCAAGAATAGCAACAGGGTGCTCTCGGTAAGACAAGTCTTGTTGAAGATCAATCTCCTCAAACAGAATGGTGCGTTTAGGTGTCTTGAAGCACTTGCGGAGTTGAGACACGTGAAACACATCATGAACATTTGCAAAGTTGGAGGGGAGCTCAAGTTGATAGGCTAGATCGCCTCTTTTGCCAAGAATCTTGAAAGGGCCCACGTATCTCGGAGCAAGCTTTGTTTTGATACCAAATCTTTGGGTGCCTTTCATAGGAGAAACACGGAGATATACATGATATCCAATGTCGAAAGCCAAATCACGATGCTTGCCGTCATAGTAAATCTTTTGACGCGATTGAGCGGCTTTGAGATTCTCACGTATGACTTTGCACATTTCTTCGGCTTCTGAGATCAAGTCATTGCCAAGAAGTTGACGTTCACCAGTCTCGGACCAGTTGAGAGGGGTATGGCACTTTCTGCCATAGAGGATTTCAATAGGAGCTTTGCCGGCACTTGCTTGGAAGCTGTTGTTGTAAGAGAACTCGGCAAATGGAAGACAATCTTCCCACTTCATACCAAAAGAGATGACACAAGCTCTGAGCATGTCTTCGAGGATCTGGTTCACTCTTTCGACTTGACCACTAGTCTGAGGGTGAAACGCAGTGCTGAAACGGATCTTAGTGCCCATGGCTGACTGAAAGGAGTCCCAGAACTTGGATGTGAACAAACTTCCACGGTCTGAGGAGATAACTTGAGGAATGCCATGCAACGACACAATTGTCGAAGTGTACAACTCTGCCAGCTGAGCTGCATTTATGGATTCTTTGACGGGAAGGAAGTGAGCTACTTTGGTTAGCTTGTCAACCACAACAAAGATAGCATCATTCCCCTTCTTGGACTTATGAAACCTAGTGACGAAATCCATTTCAATGTTGTCGAATTTCCACTCGGGAATAGGAAGAGGTTGGAGGAGACCGGCTGGACGTTGATGCTCTGCCTTCACTCTTCTGCAGACATCACATTCATTCACGAATTGGGCAATCTCCCTTTTCATGCGAGTCCACCAGTAAGATTGCTTGAGGTCTTGGTACATCTTAGAACTTCCAGGATGAATCGAGAGGAGGGAGTCATGTGCTTCGTTCATTATGAGCTTCCTGAGATCACCCTTGGGAACCACAATTCTTTCCTCAAAGAACAAGGTGTCTTTCTCATCAACACGATAGCACTTGTATTTGGGAGTACCCTTAGCAATACCATGTTCCACTTTCTGCACCAAAGCATCACTTAGTTGGGCCTCACGGATCTGATCTTCCAAGGTAGGAGCAACTTGAAGATTTGCAAGAAAGCCTTGCGGAACAACTTGGAGGTTGAGCTTCCTGAATGATTCACAAAGCTCAGGCTGGAACGGCTTGATAAGGAGACTATTGCAATATGCCTTTCTGCTCAAGGCATCTGCAATGACATTGGTCTTGCCAGGTGTGTATTTGGATCATACTCTTGGATCATCTCAACCCAATGAGTCTGGCGAAGGTTCAGGTTCGGCTGTGTGAAGATGTACTTCAAGCTCTTGTGATCGGTGAAGATGTCCACTTTTCTGCCCAACAGAAGGTGTCTCCACGTGATCAAGGCATGTACGACTACTGCTAGCTCGAGATCATGTGTGGGGTAATTCTTCTCATTTGGTTTCAACTAATGAGAAGTGTATGCCACAATCTTCTTGTCTTGCACGAGAACACCACCAAGTCCTTGTAAAGAAGCATCACAGAAGACTTCATAGGGCTTGGACTCATCCGGAGGAGTAAGAATCGGAGCAGAAATGAGCTTCTCTTTGAGTGTTTTGAATGCCACATCACAATCAGGAGTCCACTTGTACTTGACATTCTTCTGCAACAAGTTTGAGAGAGGCTTGGCAATCTTGGAGAAGTTCTCGACGAACCTTCTGCAATAGCTAGCGAGACGAAGGAAGCTTTGGAGTTCCTTGACGTTCTGCGGGGGATCCTAGTTGACAATAGCTTCAACTTTCTCGGGGTTGATAGAAATACCCTCAGCAGAGATGATATGCCCAAGATATAAGACCTTATCCAGCCAGAATTCACACTTGGAGAACTTCGCATAGAACTTGTGTTCACGGAGTCTGTCCAGGACCAAACGGAGGTGCTTGGCATGGTCTTCTTCATTCTTGGAGAATACCAAGATGTCATCCAGATAGACGAGAACAAATTCATTGGTGTAGGGGTTGAATATGAAGTGCATCATCCTCGAGAAAGTGGGTGGAGCATTTGCGAGGCCAAAAGACATGACCGTGTATTCATAGGAGCCGTAGCTTGTTCTGAATGCGGAATTGTTAATATCCTCTTCACGGATACGGATCTCGTGATAACCCATCTGGAGATCGAGCTTTGAGAACAGCTTTGCTCCTTTGAGCTGCTCGAACAATTCATTGATATTGGGGAGCGGATACTTGTTCTTTATTGTCTTCTTGTTCAATGGCTGGTAATCAATGCAAAGGCGCTCCGTGCCATCCTTCTTCTTGACAAATAGAACACCACAGCCCCAAGGAGAAGTGCTAGGCCTGATTAGACCCATACGCTCTTGCTCATCGAGTTGTTTCTTCAGCTCCTTCAACTCATCAGGGGAAAGCTTTTACGGACGCCAACATGCTGGCTCGGTACCGGTCTCGAGTTCAATGACGAATTCAACTTGATGATGCGGAGGCATGCCTGGAAGCTCTTCAGGGAAAACATCTTCATATTCATTGACCACCAGAATCTGAGAAATGGCATTAATCTCGCCCTTGTCATCGAAAGGAGAAGATAATCACGTCTTCGTCAGGATGAGTAAGCTTGACTTCCTTATTTGCACAATCAATGTTTGCATCATGCTTGGAGAGCCAATCCATCCCAAGAATAAGATCAATGTCGAAGTTGCCGAGACTAACCGGAGAAACCAGAAAGCGGTAATCACCCATGTAAATAGATATATCCGGAGCATACACACTAGAAGTCATTCGTTTCCCCGGAGAAGTAACTTGCAACTTTTGAGGTAATGCCACTGTGCTCACATTGTGCTTGGATGCAAATGGATATGACATGAAAAAACATGATGCACCTGAATCAAACAAAACTTTAGCAGGTTTAAGATTGACTGGAAGATTACCAAGTATCACATCTAAAGAATTCTCTGCTTGAGCTGCATTCATCAGATTCACTCTTGCTTGCTTTGGATTGTGCTTGACAATAGTAGTGCTGACAGGTGGAGGAGGCGGAAGGCGCCTTGGGTTGGGACACTTGTTAGCATAATGACCCTTCTGAGAGCACTTTTTGCAAGCCACTTCTGAGAGAGGACGGTGATAAGGAGCACTTGACTTCGAAGCTTGAAAGTGATTCTTGGACTGATTGCTTGGGTTGGGTGGGTGGAAGAAACCACGGCCACCAGAGTGCTTGTTGTTGTTGTTGTTGTTGGGGGGCGGAGCACTAGAGGAGGTGGAAGCCAAAACTTCTGCTGCTTTGCGACGACTTGGGAAGAAGAGGAGGAGTTAACAGCATCTCTGATCCTCTTTTTGGAAGCTTGAACCTTGAGCTGGGCTGCCTCTTGCTTAAGAGCCATGTTATAGAATTGATCAAATTCATCCGGCTCAAACAAGGTGAGAACTAGTTGGAGTTCATCCTTCAAACAACCACGGAACTGATAAATCTTGCTCTTGGCATCTGGGATGTCTTGCTTGGCATAGAGGGCAAGGTTCTGGAACTTGACATTGTATTGATAAACGCACATGGTGCCTTGCTTCAGGTTGCGGAATTGCTCACGCATGCCTTCGATGACACTAGTTGGAATGTGGTGAGAGCGAAAATCCTTGCAGAAGTCAGTCCACGAGATATCACATCCTTCTCTGGGATCTTTGTACTGCTGCCACCAATCAGCGGCTTGGTCCTTGAGTTGGAAGGCGGCAAACTTGACATAATCCTCAGGTCTCATGTTACTGCATTCGAAATGCTTCTTGATGTCTGTTATCTAGTCTTCAGCATCTAGCGGATCCACACAGTAACTGAATGCCTTCGGTTGGTTTGCCAGGAATTGGTTGAGAGTAGCAAAGTGAGGTTGGTTGAACAAATTGCCTTGGCCTTGGTTCCAATGACCACCTTGATTTGCTTGATTTGCTTGAATGTCCTGCATCATTTGCATAAGCATCTGGGTGTTTTGGTTCATCGCTTGTATAATTTCTCTCCAGGCCTCAGACGGAGGAGGAGGGGAAGGAGGACGATCAGGAACTTCTTCACCCTCTAGGTTAGCATTGGGAACCCTTTTAGGAGCCATCCTGAATGAGATGACAACTATTAGCCATTGATTGAAAATATATAAGCTGAATCAACGGCTAGAAATTGCAACATAAGTCTTCACAAGAACATTCGAACAAGATGAACGAATGTAAACCACAGTTTAATGGTACAAGAATCTTCTCGAGAAGCCACTTGGGATAACAAAAGGTAAATAAAAACAACAAGGAGCAGATAGAACAAATACAAGATAGAAGCTTCGTTCGACATATTTGTGCTGAAAGCTTATGTAACGTGTTACAAAAGGGTTTTGCAATCCCCAGATCAGCATAGCCAAGGACCCTTTAAGATGCAACTCCTGATCGGAACAACGTCCATAAAACTACTTCACTCAATGTAGAACCCCGAACTCCATATCATGCATTCGTTGGAATAATGCCTATGAACTACTAGATGAACCCACCTATTAATTTCCGAAAGTTTCCAGTTATGCAATCTGGTGTTGGGGATACAGGGGAAGCATCGCGCACTCAACTCTAATCCTACATCCAGCTGTATCCATCCTTCAACACATAACCAGTTATTTCCGGAAACCGTTTACCTCGGACCTTCGAAACGCATCTGCTATACAAGCTATGGCAATACTCCCGAACTACCTCCCCAGTACTGGGTGATGTCGGGGTTATCTTGCCACTAACCGCATAGAAGAGTTTTCGATGTAGGCCGTCTTAAGTATTCCAGAACTGCTGCGATAGATTTGTGACAACAACACCTTGGAGCTCAACTCCCCGGGACACTGCCACAACCCCTAAATGACAGGAGGCATCGAGAACAATGTTCTCGTCACAAAGACATCGGAACAATTCAAACAATACTCGCGTGATCCTAAAAAAAATTAGTGGATTTTTGAGAGTAGAAGAGATAAGTAATCATCAGGAGTCCTCACCAGAGTGATAAAGGGATGAGGAGGAAAAAGAAATCCTACTCTCCGATATATATAGGACTCAAAACATTCTCAAGTGTGTGCCTAGACTCAACCGTCAACGATTCGATCAATCAGTGGGGGGGCTCCTAGGTTGGAGAAGGCTCTGATTACCAACTTGTGATGCCCAGTATGAGATTATAACTCCTACGTGTCGAGGCACGACTTCAATGTATAAGCTCGTACTAGAATGATCTCAAGTATGGTATCTTTGCACGACTCATGTAAAAGAGGGATGAAATTGCAAAAAGAGTAGTTGGCTTACACTTGCCACGTCACACAATACATTACATAAGCAATCATCATCCAAATAACATCACAGTCCGACTACGGATGAAGATCCAAATTAAAGATACCATAAATAAAGCCATAAGGTCCGAATTGCCCCTAGTAGAAGCCACTACTGATCCTCTGGGTAAGACACGTAGTATCGCCCATGTTCTTCATCGAACTCCCAGTATAACTCTGTGCCATCACCTGCGTAGTTCACCATGGTACCTGCATCTGGTGTTGTGTACAATCTATGAGCCACGGAGGACTCAGCAATCCCGTTCCCAGGTAGCAAAACTATCTAAGCCTTGGGTGTGGAAAAAGGCTGAAGAACAAGGTTGCAGCTGCACTAGCACTAGCTTACATGTTTAGAGCGAGAAGAGAAGTGCCACGAGCGCCAAAGTGATCACGAAGTGATCCTATCTAAGCACGTCAAACATAACTCCACCGTGTTCACTTCCCGAACCCCTTCGGAAAATGACCATCACGGTTACTCACGCTGGTAGTGTGTTCTGAACATGGTGTCAAGTTTTCTAGAACCGGATATTAACAAATTCCCATCTGCCATATAACAAGCTCACGATCAAACCCTGCAGGAGTGTCCCAACTTAGCCCATCACAAGCTCACGATCTGCGGAGTCGCAACTCCAAGGTGGGAAGACCCGAGTATTCTCGGAATCCTGTGCTCAAGATATTCCGACTAAGGTAAAACTAATCCAGCAAGACCTCCCGGCGTGCCGACACCCTGATAGTAGCCGCGCATGTCTCGTCTCAGGCCACGTCCGGATGGGCGATGCTACAGGTTTTTACCAGCCCTTGGGTTTCCCCAAGGTGGCCCCGTAGGCTCCCCAGTTTGGACCAACACTCATGTGGAGCACTGGCCCAGGTTGTTGATTAAGAAAAGGGTTTATAACTCCATATGCAAGTTTTAGTTGTTAGGCAAATGTAAAACCAATGTTAGGCCTTGCTGGAAAAGCTTTAGCGCTAAGCGGGTTATCGAGGGGGCCCACAAATCCTAACCGTGTTAGCGACGCAAAATCAAGGAACATAACATCGGTTTAAACGGTTCCTAGGGAGGCATGAGTGGAACAAAACACCAAGCAAGAGGACAAACACCACCCATTACCAATATATAGATGATTTAGTTTAACAGATTATATAGTGTGATATCCCAACAATAACTTCAACATGAAGCAAGAATCTTCAAATCTTCTCCTGCAACTAACAATGCTATAAGAGGGGCTGAGCGAAGCTTACGTAGCTAATCAAAGGTTTGCTAGGTTGGGTGGTTAGAGAGATTCATGGCTACAATAGGAGGCTGACAAACAAACATGGGTATTGATGCAATAAGCTAAAGAGCGAGACATCTAGCAATAGGGAAAGATAGTAATGATATCTGGGTCAGGTCATCTTGCCTGTCGAGTCGTGGATGGGATCGTAAGACGGCTCCTCGTACTCAACCTCGGTCGGACCCTCGTTCTCAGTCTCGGCTCCCGACTCTACTCAACACAAGAACACAACATGGGACAAATCAAACACGGTGCAATGCACAATCAACATGATGCAAGTATGATGTGCGTATGCATGTGGAAGCACTTGAACCTAAGGAGAAGATGATGAAGAAGGCCTCATCTTGGAAAACCAAGTGTGCCATTGGATAGAGGGGAAGATTTCGGTTGAAATCAATATAAAAATCGCCGGAAACGGACACACGGTTTGCAAAAGGCAAGCAAAACAATATTCACACAAAGCTGCAGTTTACAGCCACAAGGCATCTTTGGAGTAAGAAATAATTATGATACATCACTCAAACATGGAGACAAAGGGCATGGACATGAAGTAGACATGTTACTTAACAAGCATGAACTTAGAACACACCCACAAACCTACTAGAACACAATTAACCAAGCATGGCAAGTTGCAATAAAATTATCCTAACTTAGTCAAAATATGGGAAGGCAAAAACATCATCACGATGCTGACTTCGGAGGCACAAAACAACATGCATATCAACTCCACTAAGCATATGAAGATCATGTACATCTAGTAGACATAGCATACATCAAAGAACTCCATTGGAGCAACACCATAGGAGGCATGGATCAATAGCAACAAGCTACACCAAATTGATCATGCTGATAAACCTGACAGGTATAATTTATAGCAACTTGAGAGCAAGACATAAATAAGCTACAGTAGGCCATATGTGCAAGTAATGGGATGGATAGATAGAGCATAACATGGACAAATAGGAATGACCATTGGCCACTCCAAAACAAGCATGGATTTGAGTGGGGCATCAAGCAAACATAGCATCAGGTTAAAACACATTCCAGACTTAGCAGTTTTTTCACTAAGTATAAAACAGCAACATTGGCATGGCATGTTTACAAGCTTGTTTAAGTCACCTGGAGGCATATCATGGAAAGTGGTTTGCACCATAGCAAAGACCATCTGATGGTGCTTCTAAAACATATTGTCATGTGACATGAGGACAAACACATCAATAGCAATGAGCACTTCAAATCAGCATCTCATAACAAGTTTCAGCACTTAACAACCACATGCACTTTTGCAACAGAGATTAACATGGCAATATGACACCTAACATGAATGCTACAGCAACCATCATGTGGAGCACTTCACAATGAACATTTTGACATATCATATGCTCCATTTGGATAAATATGCACCAAGTCATCACATCTCAAACATGTCAACAAATTAACAAGTAACAGCAGTTTTAAACTTATAGCACTCTTGCAACGAAGATTAGAGCATCAAGATGAACTCAAACAAGCATGCCACAATGGAACAAAATGAAGAGCACATCACCACGATCATTTCGATATGTTACACGCCCAAAACGGATCTACGAGCATGAAGTTAGAGCCATGCGAAGGAGGCAACAAAATATAGCAGATCTGGGGACTTAGTGGAATTTTATACCCTCTGCAAAGTCAACGTGGACGAGGAGATCCCGGGACGGAGCAGACCGGGTCGCGGAGGGGCGTTTGGATCGTGGGACGGGTGGATCTCATCCACCCGCCCGGATCCGGATCGGGACGGCCCGGCGGCTCGCCGGAGCTCGCCAGCAAGGCGACGGAGGTGGCGGGCGGTGACGGCGGCCGATGGAGGAGGCCGCCGGCGGCGGTCGCGGCCGGAGGAGGCGGAGCGGCGGGAGGCGGCTCGCCGGCGGGAGCGGTCGGGGCGAAGAACCGCGGTGGCGGCGACGACCGGCCCCGGCGGGCGCGGCAGCCGGCGGCTCGCGCGCGGGCGGCGCCTGTCGGCAGCGGAGTCGGGCGCAGAGGCCGGCCGGGCCAGGCGGGTTGGCTACGGGCCCCGCGGGCCCGCGTGGTGCGGTGGTGGATCTGGCGGGTGGCGGTTGTGTCCGGCGCGGACGGACACGTCCGCCCGTCACGGTTTTGGATGCGACGGAAGGAGGAAGAAGGGGCCAGGGTTTCCTACGAAATTTTGGATGGAGAAGACGTTTTATAGGCATCGGGAGCTAGGAAACTCCAAATGGGGAGTGGTTTTCGGCCACACATTCGTGATCCGACGACCGAGATGATGGGAGGGGTTGTGCTGGGTTAGTGGGCTGTTGTGGAGGGGGTCTTGGGCCAAAAGGAAGAGGTGCTTTTAGCCCACTAGGTTAACCGTTGGATTACCAAACAAGCTCCAAATGCGATGAAACTTGACAGGCGGCCTAAACGTACTGAAACAACAACACACGACAAGTCTCACCTCATTCTGGGAACGTTACACGGCCACACACGAAAGAAGGACTCGGGGGTGCCACGGGCATGTGTGTAAGTGTCGGAACTCGAAACGGACAAACGGGAAGAGGCGAGTGGGACCGGGTGCAAGTGACAACATGAATGCAATGCAATGCACATGATAACATGACATGAATGAAATGCACACACGCACACGACAAAACGAAGAAACCCGAAATGAAAGAAGAGCCCAGAATGGTATTGATGAAGTCAACGTTTCATATATTGCCATAATTGGAAGGTGTTACATCTAGGGCATTATAGTAACGGCTAGATTTTGTGTGGAGGCTATATACACCCCTCCACCCACTATTCATTCGTGGAGAAAACCATCAGAACAAGCCTACACTTCCATTAATCATTTTATGAGAGAGAACCAACTACTCATGTGTTGAGACCAAGATATTCCAATCCTACCATATGAATCTTGATCTCTAGCCTTCCCCAAGTTGCTTTCCACTCAAATCTTCTTTCCACCATATATCCAAATCTGTGAGAGAGAGTTGAGTGTTGGGGAGACTATCATTTCAAGCACAAGAGCAAGGAGTTCATCATCAACACACCATCTATTACCTTTTGGAGAGTGGTGTCTCCTAAATTGGTTAGGTGTCACTTGGGAGCCTCTGACAAGATTGTGGAGTTGAACCAAGGAGTCTGTAAGGGCAAGGAGATCGCCTACTTCGTGAAGATCTACCATAGTGAGGCAAGTCCTTCATGGGCGATGGCCATTGTGGGATAGACAAGGTTGCTTCTTCGTGGACCCTTCATGGGTGGAGCCCTCCGTGGACTCGCGCAGCCGTTACCCTTCGTGGGTTGAAGTCTCCATCAACATGGATGTATGATAGCACCACCTATCGGAACCATGCCAAAAACATCTGTGTCTACACTTGCGCTTGCACTCTCCAAACCTCTCCCTTTACCTTCATATGCAATGATTTACTTTCCGCTACTACAACTCTAGAATTGCATGTGTAGGAAGATTGCTTGACTTGTGCTAAATTGCTAAAAACTGTCAAAACATAAAATTGGGAAATGGCTAAGTTTTTATTTGGTCAAGTAGTCTAATCACCCCCCTCTAGACATTCTTTCGATCCGACAAAAACCGTTCCGATGATACCTACACCAACTAGAGAGGAAGCTAATGATGATGATCATGAAACTTCAGATCAAGTTACTACCGAACCATGTAGGTCAACCAGAGAACGATCCACACTAGAGTGGTACGATAATTTTCGTGGATTTGTCATGGCAGATGTCCTAGGTTGAGGACTTAGGTGTGGAGCCATTGCGACTAGGTTAGCTTGAAGGGGTTAAATGGGACAAGATACGCGGAGAGTTTTTTATCCTGGTTCAGCCCCTCAATGAGGTAAAAGTTTAATCCAGCTAGGGTTTGTATTGCTCGAGACTCAATAACCAGGAAGCGAATACACTTGACCTAGCTCTCGAGCGATTATTTCTTGAGTTAACACACTGCCGGGTCACCCCTTTATATATGCAGGTCGATGCCCAGTGGCTTATAGAGTCCCGGCCAGCTCATACACAATGGGTCCGGCTCGGTTACCAACTAGTTTGCCTTACAATACAAGTTTATACATATGGCGGTTCATGCCCGTGGGCCTTAAACCGTCTCCGGGTCTTGGGCCTTCATGTAAGCCTTCTCTATGAACCACCATCCTGGGTTTGCTTATCTTAAGACGCCAGTGGCATGACCCGGCCCCTCCTGGGCGGGTCATACCTGATAGTTATATCTCCAACATTAGGCCCCAGGTTGATCTGAACTTGTTCATGTCAATCTTCATCTCTTGACCTGTGAGAATATTTCCTTGTCCATTTCTCATCATATCATTGTAACCCACCATGACGTCATATACCAAATTGGTGTTAACCCGCCATGACGTCATCCTGCATTAATTTCGCACAAGGCTCAGAACATCTTAACTGATCCTTATCTTAATAATCATCCCAACGATCGAGGCGTCCATATAGGCACCTTATGATTTTAGCTTCCTCGATTCCTGCGCATGCCTTGTATCCACCTTCTTATAAATAGGGACAGAGGTCTTTATCATTTTCCCCCTTTGCTTCTTTGTCTTCTTCTTCCTCCGACATCTCTTCTGTCACACGAGCTCTGCCGCCGCAACCTCCGGCCGCTGCATCAACCTGACCGAACCAGAGAATTCCGACGTACCACCATTGTTCCTCATCGTCTGTAAGTGCTTCTCTCGTTGTACCTCAAATCTGCATTAGGGTTTCACCTTGTTCGTCGATGTTCTTTGACGCTTTTCTCCAACCCTCATAGCTTTTGATCTGAATAGGCCATGTGTGGCACCCCGTCTCAGAGAAAACCGGAACGCCCCGTATTCTAGCCCAGAGATTGAGATGAAGGCTTCTGGAATACAACACTCCTTACTATAGAACAAATCAGCTTTCTATTACATCACGAATATGAATACAAGGGTTTCGATATTACAATGAATAACATCAGCATGGCGACACTACGCCAACCATGGTTGCTCTATACAAGCAGCATAACAACTCGAAGCAGCGGAACAACTACTTGTAGCGGAACAACGAACAGCGATGATGGACTCCAATCCGCAGGGACTCTGGCTAGAACGTTTATCCTAGCTCGCGAACACGGGAACAACACCAAACAAGCAAGCAATCCAGGCACGACCTGCAAGCTAGCATAACACGCCAGGTCAGTACATTGACTGTACTTGCAAGCTCACAATAACCAGAAGCATTCAAGACAAACAACAGCATGGCAATTACAGGCTAATCAGGAATTTAACATGAGATCATCAGGATAACATAACATGAACAACACGAACATGATACAGCTAGACAATATGAACATGGCATGAACATATAAATCTGATGATACTAGCATGCAACATGATGACACTACATGCACCATTTATTTTGTTCAACTTACCTCGTAACCATCACATGCATCACTTACCAACCTCGGACATTACAAGATCATCTCAGGATCAAATCAAGCTTGGTATAAACAATACCGTAGTAATCATCAAATGACCATAAGGAGCTTGATCTTTACCCACGATTCTCGCACAACATCACGAATATCCAACAATTTAGTATCCTCGATACCACAGTGATCATTCCGGCGATCACAACCATGACCAACACTTGGTCTCAAATAGTGATCTTTCTGGCGATCACAACCAACTTAACTCATCATCGAATCGGGGTTGTTATTAAGCATATTATTATTATTACTGTTGACTCATGGTGTGACCAACTACGAACTGGGCCCTTATCCGCGGGCACGGCTATCGATAGATTAATATACACTCTACAGAGGTAGCACACTATACCCACACTACGGAACCCATGGCCTCGTTCTCCCATTCGGGTGGACCAACGGTGTTCCGACAAAACTGATCTATTGTCATGACACTCTCCCAGCCACTCTGACTCATGCCCCACTGGGCTAGTCCTGGGTGGCCCCGTGTCTACCAAAGACACAACGACCACCGTCATGGCCAAACATAAACGGTCCCAAACAGGGACCCGGATCCATAACAACAACAACGGGCACACAAGGTTATGTCTGCTTACCTGGCCAAGGTACCACACGCCCATAACCTTCCCTCATAGGAGGCACCGGCGAGAGGCATGACAATAGACCCAGTTAGGACCTTCCCATAAAGGTAAACGTGGTTGCACTGGTCTGTTCGATATGGTGGCACCATGACTCAGCCAACAGTTGTTCAAGTTCAATTTAATCCGGTTAAACTTGAATGCAAATATGTTGAGTCATGATAAAATACATGATGCAATTACAATGCATGAGCATGAATAACAACATAATCATGAGAGAACCACATAACTATCCACCATATCAACAATGAATCATAAGCATGGCATAATGACTACCATGAACATCATAAGTACATATTTTTCCGAAACATAGCATGACTACTGGTATCAACAATAAATATCATGCAAGAACATATCGACAATGCCAACATGCAAGCATTTAACTAACCGGATGCAAAGGAACATGCATAACAACGGTACTCGGTATAGACGACAGTCATGCATCGAAGAACATCAACATGTACTACTAGCAAGCATAAACATATGAAAGGAATAATGGCAAATAGCAGGGCATGATAACCAAGGTACATAGCAAGAAAATAAACAATAACCCCGAAGTATTACCGAAACAACGATAACCATATCTTAAACAAGCAATAATTTAATAAATCTTCAAGTTGAAAACCATGGCTACTGCATGACTATCATGCAAGTGGGTATTGTGGCTTTCCTGGGGTGACTGAGACTCGAGGAAGAAGTGCGGAACGATCGTTGGAAGAATCGCCGGAAACAGTTCTATCTCGGAGGGGGCTGTTTACAGCAAGGGAAAAATGGTCATTTCCAGAATGTCAAACCATAGTGAAAATCATACCAACAGAAAGGTCTCGTCGAGGCGAAGACATGGGCTTTGGAATCATCTGATTCGGAGTTACGGTTGAAAAGTTATGAAAGGTTGAAGGAGAGGGACCAATCTGTGAACATTTTCATCACCAACGGGTCCCTGAGTGGATAAGACAGAAACACATATAAGAAAAATACGCTTCCAGAACTGGAAAACGCATCTGGCCCCGAAGCAGAACGAAAGTACGCTTTTGTTAAAGGAAAACGTACTTTACAGAAATACATTTCCACTTAACGTACCTGGGCCCGGGCAGGGTCAACGCCTGTGGCTGACAGGCTGGACCCACGCGCAGGGGGGGCGATCGGGGTTGTCTTCTTCCTTCCGTCGCTGTGCCTCACATGAAGCAGGGCAGCGGCAGGGGAGGGAAGCGGCCAAAGGGCCGGCCAGCTCCGGCCACCCCCGGCCAAGGCGAGGCCACCGGCGGGTGCGGCGGGACCTGGCGCGCCCGTGCCCGCGGTCGGCCAGCGCCGGGGCGGCTTGGAGTGACGGCGACGGGATGAGGACGGAGGAGACAGAGGCGAGCTGCCGGCGGTGGGACTCGCAGCTCCGGACGTCTCAGGCCGAGCGGAGACCACCGGCGGGTGAGGGGCAGTGCACTGGTTCCATTCAGAGAGCCAGGGAACGCCGAGGAGGAGTGGAGAGGGTGGGAGTTCGTGGTGACGGGAGGTACAGAGAGGTTCTGGTGGTCGAGGAGCTCGGTGATGTGGGCAACTCCGGCGAGGGGCAAGGGTGTGGGCGGCTCAGTGGGACGTGGGGAACACGATGGACATGATGGTAGGAGGAGAGGAGGGCTAGGCTCGCCGGACTCAAGCCGAGACCGAGGCGGCCATGGCGGACGTCGACGGAAAGAAGAGGAGCACGAGGGCTCTGGTGGTCTAGAGAGGCGAGGGAGGAGCTGGTGAGGTGCGGGAGGAGTCGAGGGTCCTTTAAATAGGCGCGGAGAAGTCTCTGGGCGATCACAAACGAGCTCCAACTGTGCACTAATGGAGGTCAGCACCAGTTCACCGTAGTGGCACTGTTATGACGGCGCGCTGCTGGCGAGCGACGACGAATCAGCGACGCAGGGCGGTGCAGACGAGCACGGGGGAGCTCCTGGACAAGGTTGGAGGCCGAGACGAGGAGGGAGGCGACGAGTAAAGTGGCCCGACCGTTCCAGAGCGCGCGTTGTGCATGACGCAGGTGCGGTCACCACGCGCACTGGTGCAAGCGGCGATCTTTGGCATGGCCAAGCATATCCAGTAGGATGACCTAGGTGCCCTGAGTAGAAATGCAGAAAGAAATTGATCCAGGGGCAAAGAAGAGATTTGCAGATGGCTCCATGGTAAAACAACAGGAAGGTGTTTGTAACTTCCAGTGGTTAAACCAGTTGGGTAACTTGGTAAAGAATTTGTCTGGCGATGATCTTACACCAAGATGATTCAGATCACCAAAAACCAGACTAAGAAGAGGAGTTTAGCTTAGGGCTGCTGTGGAGAGTGCAAAACTGGCCAGAATTAAAGATTAAGATGTTGCACTCACATACTTGAGTTTCATGAGTTGAAATTTGGTGGAGTTGAATTATTTGACCATATGGAGCTGCTGTAAAAACCTCATGCCATTTGGAGTTACCAAAGTGGCACTTCCTTCACAAATCTCCAATCTGGACAGAATCTTGGAGAATTTACTGAGGGTAAATGGATAACTGGATTGAGCCATAACTTGGTGCCGTGAGTAGAGGTAGATGTAAGAATGGCCTGGTAAATTGGAAGCTCAAATGAAGCAAGGTAAAATAGTGTTGCTTCATAAAGTGAAAATTTTACCAGAAACCAAGATTTGGAGCTGAGCTCACATAGATGATCTTAATGAGATCTAATTTGGTGTAAATGCATGATTTTTTCAAATGAAGGATGTGACCAAGTTTCATTTCATTTGGACATTCCTAGAATATACTACCTTCACAAAGTTTCTTTCTGGACAGAAACTTTGAAAAATAACTAGAAAATAATTACTAGAAAAATGAGTATGAAAGTTGGCACAAAAGCAATGATATGGACATGAAAAGATGTCCACCAAGTTTGGGGGCAATTGGGCAAAGATAAATAGCACTTGCTTCACAAAGTGCCATTTATGGTAGAATAGGAAAATGATTATTAGAGGATTATTTTTGAAGATGGCAATGAAATGTTTTGCCATATTTGATCAATATATGATCCAAACAATTCATGAGAATTACTTGGGAATTTTTAGAATGATAGAGGTATAGGTTGCTTCACAACCTAGGGCAAAAAGAATTATTCCTTTAATAGAAAAGGAATATTCTTTGGAAAAAGAATATTGAGTTGGGGCAAGGATGAAAATGACAGGGTCTAGGGATAGATATGAGGATGACAAGCTACTCTGGAAAGAAAGAAGAGGCCAGCTTCTTCAGTTTCCAGACCACATAGCCACGGAAAAAGAAAACTCAGGCCAAAATCTCAGAAAATCCAAAGAAAAATAAAGGGCCAAAAAGCAGGTTGTGACACCATGACTTTGCGCGACAGTAGTTTGGCACTCCTTTTTATCATCAAGATAGCATATTTTTGTATAAGATCTTATCAGAGCACCCAAAGTTTTCTGTTGCCACCACCTTAGGTTTAGAATTTTCCTTTCTTTTCTAAACTGCTGTAGATCCAAAATCATAGCTTCAGCTTGCAAAATCTGTTTGTCCAATACTTAGCGAAATTTTCACTTGATAAACTTGAAGTACCATAACTGCTATATCGGTTTATATCGTAAACCATGATTCTATATATGGCACTAGATCTCTAATGACCCGGCAATACCGACGGGTACCATTAGCCCTCTTTAAACCGCCAATATGGATACCTGTGTACTTCAATGTTCATTTTCCGGCTCAACACGCCAGTCATTTGTAGCACTTTATTTTTGAGTCATCGGTCTGACTTAACAACATAATCTTTAAACCGGAAACCTTTTCCTTTGTAGTTCCAAAAAATGTCTAAAGCCAAAACCGTCACTTCTTGCAACTGGGTCGTTTCCCGGGTCACCGAGGAAATGCTGGATCAATATGTTCAAACCGGCGTATTAGCCAAAAAGGATGCCATGCAATGGAGAGTCCCGGCGACAGAAACTCCTCCTCAACCCAAGGAAGGTGAGGTCATTGTTTTTACTGATCATATGAATTGAGGGTTCAGCCCTCACGGCTCTAAATTCTTTCATGATGTGCTGCACTTTTTCAAGCTCCATCCTTAAGATATTGGGCCCAATTATGTGTCAAATATCTGCAATTGTCAAGTGTTCTGCGAAGCATATCTTCAACAAGAGTCCACTGTGGAACTATTCAGGGAATTTTATTATTTAAACCAGCAGACTAAGTCCACTGATGGGCCCAGCCTAGAGTTAGGCGGTATTTCTATTCAGCAACGGAAAGAAGCCACTTTCCCAGCCGCCACACTACCCAGTCATCCCAAAGACTGGAACCAAACTTTGTTTTACTACCAATACACTTCTCCAGAAGGGGAAAATGCTCTGTCGGGTTACCGCTCCAGCCGGCTTAGCAACGGACACCCTCTTCCGGACCGTATCAGCACAGCTGAATGTAAGAAATATTTGCGAGTCTTTTCAAAACTCTGAGCCTTTATGGCTAACGGCTTATCTGGAGTTGATCTAGTTCGGTGCTGGGTCGCTTGGAGAATTATGCCCTTAAGCCACCGCCCCAGCTTAATATGCGAGTATACTGGTGATCTAAAAGATCCTCAACGCCGTTGCCAGATCCTATTGACTGATGAGGACATCAATAAGATGACCAAGACATTGCTGAATGAAACCTTGGAAACTTGCAGTCAAACGGTATTGGCTCCGTTTTACACCCACAACCAACCTCCAGCAGTAAGCGCCTTTAATCAACCTCCGGTTTAGCCATTAATTCCATAAGCCTATTTTCTTTATTTCATTTGATTATTTTTTCAGGCTGACTCTCCTTCTGGACCAAGAAGCTTGTCGAAAAAATGGTCAAAAAGACTCAAACCAAGACTAAGGCTTCAAAAAAGGCGGCTAATAAGAAATCAGATACTTCCGGGCTTTTTGACTTGGATGATATTGAGTCAGAGGTAGAACTTGACCCCCTTGGCTCTCTTTTTGTTCATCTTATTGACATGGATTGTTATCACGATGATGCAGAGGCCAACCACGCAGATGTCGAAGAGGTAATTGTCCTTTCCTCCGGCTCATAATCCTTGCCAGAGCAGAATGTTCGTCAATTGTGCCGAAAAGTAAGGTTTTCTCACCCTTTAGCTTACTTGGATCCCAACTTTATTTTGAAGAAGTAGCAGCATGAAGTTCTTCGCACAACGCGGAATACCAGTGGCAGGGTCCTTTCCTCCGGCTTGCCCAATACGCCGCCTCATCGCAAGCGTCAAGCAGAGGTTTCACCAATTTCCGGCTTACTGTTTCCAAAGGCAAGTCTTATTGGACAGCCTCTTAACCCATCTGACTTAAATTATCAGGGCACCTCTCATTCTTCCTCTGGTGACTCCACTGGAACTCAGATTCCTGTTTTTAAGACTATTTGGGGTGAGAACATTTAAATTTGTCTGTTTTAATACCTTATTACATTGATATACTAATCTCAGCATGTATACTTCTTTTCAGGGCTATAGCCAAAACCAGCAAGAAGCTGAAAATGAATAAACCGGCAGAAGAACCCAAGGTCGCTGAACTGGAAACACATATCATGTCTTAGTCCTTCCACCAGGCTTTGGAAGCAGCCATGGATGATCAACCACCAGAAGAACACAATGTCACATTGCACGCCATGAATGTTGACCCGGAGCCTGCCAAGCCGCCCAGCCCTGCTCAACCAGCTCAAGAAACTGAAGATGTCTTAGTTACAGGGACGACTTATACAGCCCCAGGCAATCCCACTGTCTTAGCCAAGCACAACGCCCAAGAAGAAATTCCGGCCGCTAGTAAAGGCAAGTGGAAACTTGATACGTCCATTTTGCATCATGCTTTTATATTGATGTTTATTGCATTATGGGTTGTTATTACACATTATGTCACAATACTTATGCCTTTTCGTTCTTATTTTACAAGGTTTACATGAAGAGGGAGAATGCCGACAGCTGGAATTCTGGGATGGAAAAGGAGCAAATATTGGAGACCTATTCTGCACAACTCAAAAAGCCCTGAAACTCCACAAAAGTCAGTTTTGGAATATATAAAAAATATCGGGCGAAAAAAGCACCAGAGGGGGCCACCCACCGTCCACGAGGGTGGGGGGCGCGCCCTACCCCCCTGGGTGCGCCCCCTGCCTCGTGGGCGACCTAGCAGCCCCCCGATGCCCATCTTCTGGTATAAGGTGTCTTCTGCCCTGGAAAAAAATCATAAGGAAGCTTTCGGCATGAAGCGCCGCCGTCTCGAGGCGGAACCTTGGCAGAACCAATCTAGGGCTCCGGCGGAGCTGTTCTGCTGGGGAAACATCCCTCCGGGAGGGGGAAATCGTCACCATAGTCATCACCATCGATCCTCTCATCAGGAGGGGGTTAATCTCCATCAACATCTTGACCAGCACCATCTCCTCTCAAACCCTAGTTCATCTCTGGTATCCAACCTTTGTATCAAAACCTCAGATTGGTACATGTTGGTTGCTAGTAGTGTTGATTACTCCTTGTAGTTGATGCGAGTTGGTTTATCTAGTGGAAGATCATATGTTCAAATCCTTTATGAATATCAATACCCATCTGATTATGAACATGAATATGTTTTGTGAGTAGTAACGTTTGTTCCTGAGGACATGGGAGAAGTCTTGCTATAAGTAGTCATGTGAATTTGGTATTCGTTCGATATTTTGATGAGATGTATGTTGTATTTCCTCTAGTGGTGTTATGTGAACGTCGACTACATGACACTTCACCATTTTTTGGGCCTAGAGGAAGGCATTGGGAATTAATAAGTAGATGCTGGGTTGCTAGAGTGACAGAAGCTTAAACCCTAGTTTATGCGTTGCTTCGTAGAGGCTGATTTGGATCCATATGTTTCATGCTATGGTTAGGTTTACCTTAATACTTATTTTGTAGTTGTGGATGCTTGCAAGAGAGGTTAATCATAAGTGGGATGCTTGTCCAAGGAAGGGCAGTACACAAGCACTGGTCCACCCACTTACCAAACTATCAAAGTAACGAATGTGAATCATATGAGCGTGATGAAAACTAGCTTGACGATAATTCCATGTGTCCTCGGGAGCAGTTTTCTTTATATAAGAGTTTGTCCAGACTTGGTCTTGAAGGAAATATGCCCTAGAGGCAATAATAAAGTTATTATTTACTTCCTTATATCATGATAAATATTTATTATTCGTGCTAGAATTGTATTAACCGGAAACTTAGTACATGTGTGAATACATAGACAAACAGAGTGTCACTAGTATGCCTATACTTGACTAGCTCGTTAATCGAAGATGGTTAGTTTTCCTAGCCATAGACATTAGTTGTCATTTGATGAACCGGGTCACATCATTAGATAATGATATGATTGAATTGTCCCATTCCGTTAGCTTAGCACTTGGTCGTTTAGTTTGTTGCTATTGCTTTCTTCATGACTTATACATGTTCCTATGATTATGAGATTATGCAACTCCCGAATACCGGAGGAACACTTTGTGTGCTATCAAACATCACAACGTAACTGGGTGATTATAAAGATGCTCTATAGGTGTATCCGATGGTGTTTGTTGAGTTGTCATAGATCGAGATTAGGATTTGTCACTCCAATTGTCGGAGAGGTATCTCTGGGCCCTCTCAGTAATACACATCATAATAGGCCTTGCAAGCAAATGACTAATGAGTTAGGCACGAGATGATGTATTACGGAACGAGTAAAGAGACTTGCCGGTAACGAGATTGAACTAGGTATGATGATACCGCCGATTGAATCTCGGGCAAGTAACATACCGATGACAAAGGTAACAACGTATGTTGTTATGCGGTTTGTAACACCCCAATTTTTTTGAGTTGGTTTTTCTTCCAAACTTTTGGCCTTTTGGAAGGGAGTTGTTTGATCTTCTCTTAAAACCCTTCTAAAATCCCTTCTGGCCAAAGTTTGTGTGTCTTCTCAAGCTTGGTTTTTGGCCTGGAAGTTTTTCTCTTTTGTTTGGCTCAAGCACAAGTTGAGTTTCAAAATTGGTTGTTTGAATTCTCCCCTTCTTGATTTAAACCTCTCAGGTTTGACCTTGGGCTTATCTTCCCCTCCAACCCTCATCTTGCCATGATCCCAACAGAAATATTTCTCTCCAAGACCCTCTCCACACCTTAGGACAAGTCTCTCATCAATTCCAGTAAGTTTTGACCTTATTGGGATTTTTCCTCTATTTAATTCACTCCAAAATCTATTTCTGTCTTTTATAGTGGACCTTGGTGATTTGCAAAGGAACCACCAGATCCATCTAGTTATATGACTCCAAACTAAATTTTCTAGATAGTCCTTAGTACCCACAACCTATATCCATCTTGTTTCACTGGTCCACAGTTCATAATTTTCAAATTTCACCTACTGCAAGTTTGGACCAGATTTGCAAAATTTGGTGAAATTCATATTTATCCTTTTCCAAAAATTCTGTAAAAAATTAAACAGCCTCTAGATGCATCAAGAGGCCACTCCACCAAATATCAGCCCCAAAAACATTTCACACATGCCAGAATCATTTCATCAAACACTTAGCATGCACTGTACTGTCAAGTTCAGAAACTGTTAACTGAAACTGTCGACAGACAGTTCGTCAGTTCGTCAGACACGGCAACAATCTCACCAGTACCCACCTTGGCTCGACGCTGCACTGCACCTTCTCCTTATCCAGAGCGCCGCACGCTTGCTTGGCAGCTTCTTGGCGTCTGTGGCGCCCTGGCCCGACCACGCCGGCGACATCTGCGGCAACAGCACCGCCCGTGGCGGCTGACAGAAGTCACCCCTCGGCTCGACGCCATTTGGCGCCGCCCAAATCGCCCCAGCGCTCCACGTGGCCATCTCCGTTGCCAGCGCACGCCTGCCGCACCGTCGCCGTGGCCTGGCGCGCGCAGAGCGCGTTTTCTGCCGCCGACGTGCCGCACGGCCGTTCCATCGGGGACTGCCCGTAATCCTCTCTCCACTGCTGAGTTAGGCACGGAAACGGAACCACTACCCCTCCTAGTCGATGCTCAAGCCCCTAACTCCGCCGTCCAGCCACTGCATCGCCGTAATCGACTCGCCGGACTTATCCGTTCGCGGCAACCGCCTCGGGCCGGCTATATAAAGCACCCCCGAGCTCGTTCTCGAGCCCGCACACCTCCACCATCCTCCTAGACCACGCCCAGCCTCTGGAAGAGCCTCGAGGGGCCCTTCTTCCCCAACTCCGGCCAACTCCGCCCGCCTCGGGCTCCAGCATCGTTCACTCCGGTGAGAGCTTCTCCGCCGCCGTGGACTCGAGCGTAGAACCCTGGCACCTACCAAAACCTAACCCCCACTTCAATTTGAACCCAGAGATCCTCTCCGACGAGGCCCACGACCAGCCGAGCCGCCGTCCGCCGGAGACAGGGTCGCCGTCGACGTGGGGCTCGCCGACACTCAACTCCACCACCAATCGACGCGGAAGATCACCGAGAAGCTGTACGTACCCTTCTCTCCCCCTAGCTCGTCGTGGATCGGCGCCGGCGGCCACCGCCGCACCTGGCGCCGGCGCGACTCTGTCGCTGAATTCAAACCCGACGGGTTGGACCCCTCGTCAGCCTCTCACCTCTCCCCCGAACTGTTTTTCTGTAAGCGCCTTCGGGCAAAGTACTTTTCCCTCTGCGGTTGACGTACTGCGTACCGGTTCGCTTTGCTATTTTCTGTTCTAGCCCCTGGAACTTTTCTATTTCATTACAGATGAGTCCCTGGACAGAAACTCTAATATCTTTTTAACTAGAGATGATTTTGAGTTGATTCTTTTCTGTCCTCTTTAGTTTTCTGTCTAGTTTTTTGTCACATTTATGTGAAAAAATTTGGAGCAACTTTATTTGCACGCGCGGTATTTATGTTAGTATCCATTTGTCTGATTACGTAGATACCGAAGGACGTGACGGAGCCGCGAACCACTCCGAGTTAGACTCCGACTTTTCAGAACCAGGCAAGCATGTTTGGACCTTTGATATGATGAGTGTCTTGCATGTTTGATCGAGTAGTTTCTTTCTTAAGTATGGTCAATTAAGCATATGTGTATGGTTATATTTCATGCAAGCAAGCTTCGGGTGAGCCCCGAATGATAATGTTGAACCACCTCGATCATGTGGTGACATGATGGGTGGAATGCTGGTATTGTTGGAGCATGCCAGTAGTTGGTTAACTCAGTATCAACGGAGATCATGTCGTGATTCCATTCACCTTCTATTTGGTACTATCATAGGCCGTCTGTTAAGATTACGGTCTAGTCAGTTGTAAACCACTTCCTGAGTACACACCAAGTAGAGGGGTCGGGATGAGGGTTCCGTGGCCCTGGATTAAAGCCCGTCATCCGGTCAGGGGGCATGGGTGTTTCCGGTTGGGACCGAGAGGGGGGCACCCCTTAGAGCGCACATATATAAATTTGATCCCATACTATTCGAGGTTGTAGCCTCCCCGTCTTAAAGTTTTCCGTGAATGTTGTCGCGGGTGATTCCGGACAACAGGATGTGAAATGGGTGTGTACTGGTTAGTTGGGTTTCTGCTAAAACACCGTAGACGGAACTAGTCCCCGTGGCTAGTAGAATCCGTTGGCTATGAGTTAATAGTATAAGCTCTGCAGAGTTAAATCCTTCCAGTAGCCATGTTTATGGCCTAGGGTCAATCTTCGTGTCAACCCGGTGACCGTCTCTAATAATTCTTGATGGCAACAAGAGTAGTATTTTTGTCAAGTTCATTTGGTAGATGAACTCACTAACTATCCCTGTATTGATTAACTTTCAGAAGTATTTCATCCCTATACCATGGTTATTTATAAGCCCTTTATGCGATGTCGCTCAGACGTCCGACTGTGGCATTCTTTTTTATTATAAGCCCTTTATGTGATGTCGCTCAGACGTCCGACTATGGCATTCTTTTTGATTATAAGCCCTTTATGTGATGTCGCTCAGACGTCCGACTATGGCATTCTTTTTATTTACAATCCCTTTATGTGATGTTGCTCAGACGTCCGACTGTGGCATTCTTTTTGTTTATAAGCCCTTTATGTGATGTCGCTCAGACGTCCGACTATGGCATTCTTTTCATTTACAAGCCCTTTATGTGATGTCGCTCAGACGTCCGACTGTGGCATTATTTTTATTTACAAGCCCTTTATGTGATGTCGCTCAGACGTCCGACTGTGGCATTCTTTTTATTTATAAGCCCTTTATGTGGTGTCGCCCAGACGACCGACTGAAGCATGTTTTCTTTTCTTATTTTTACATGAGGCGTCACTCAGACACTCGTTTAGTTTCCGTTTATATATCTTATGGATTTCGGGAGGATTAACGCCCGACTTCTATTGTTGCATTGAGCACACTATTTTTTTTACCTGGTCGCATATTTTGTTGGAATACTCATATGCATTATGTTGGCATTTATTATATCCTAAGTCCGACTGTCTTGTGAGTACATTCAAAGTACTCACCTGGCTTGTTGATTTGGCCAGATGTGGACGAAGGCGATCTCATGGATGAAGAGTTCGATAGCGAGTCCGACGTCTAGTGGAGTCCCAGTCAGTCTCTTGCGATCCTGGAGTTGATCACTGTTTTCTAACCGCTTCCGCCTACCACCAAATAAATTCATCGGGTCTCACTCTGACACTCGATGAACTGTATTATATTGGAGTCTTGTCACCCACTTCATTGTGACATAACCACCACTTTTTTTACGAGTTAGTAGTATGCCACCCTGCCAGTGTGTCATATCCGCCATTATGTATTATATTGGCACGTTTGTAATAAAATTGTTGAGCAACCCCAGCTCAACCTTGTATAATATTCAGAGTACTGGAATTCTGTATCAAGGATTTGTCTGCCAGCAAGAAATAATCTTTCTCGCTAGTTTAATAAAAAGGTCGGTCTTCTGGTAATTATTTTACTGAAGGACCGGTCCTGACAACCTTGGTATCAGAGCCAGGCTGACTGTAGGAAGCCACTAGGTGCGCTCGCTAATCGGTTATTAGCGAAAAATGGTTTTTCAACATTTTTACATCTGTAGCAATTTTTTGTTGGTCATCATAAATTTATGACTTGACTATTCGGAATTTTTGTCTACTTTTGTAGATGGCCAGCCACGACTGTGATGCATAGATGTTCGCCAACATTTCTGAGGGGTTTGTCAAGCTCCTCTTCGCCATCACCAAAGTTGCAATTGGGCCATCAACCCGTCTAGAGTTTACACTCTACCGTCACAAGCTCAACGACAGCATGTCGATGCACCAGGCTGTGGTGCACTTCAAAGGAGGGCGTTCTGAAGCGCGCCGCCTCCGATTTGTGGGCAGGGCCATGCCTTCGGAGAGGCATGCCATGCAAATGGCTGCCCATGAGGCGATAGCTCGTCTCCGGGACATCCTTCCTTCAATGAAGACTCGTCGCTTTTGTTACCTCCCATGCCACGTGCCCTACACATGCCACTATGCATTTGCTTGTGCAAATGGGGAACGTGATGAAGCCATTGAAACAATGGTTGAATACCTCAAGGCACTTGAGGCAGCCTTTGATAATCTTGTGGACGACTTGGTGGCTACCCGTATGGAATTGGTCCAGAGTGGCTCCGCCAACAGGAGGGAGCTACTCCATACTGCACCACCGATGACATTTGTCTCGTCCGCCGCATCCTACGCACCTTCCATCTTAGCCACCGCTCGCCGTCTGCCTACCACTGAGGAGTTTGACCAGGTCATTGCTCCTACCCCTGTCAGAGCTGCACCGCCTGCTGCACCTGCTTCAACACCTCGTAACCATACTCCGCGCCTGGAGCCTATTAGTGAGGAGGAAATGGAGTCTCCAGCACCACTGGGCCTTACCCTCGGCAGGCCGAGGGAAATCTTCAACATCTCCGACAAGTGCATTATTCCGCGTCGCACTGTGCTCGCTTGTAATATGTGCGTGTTATGTAAAATAGGTTGATGGGAGTAGTCTGTTTGCGCATCATGTAGGTTCTTGGAGGAGTGCACTAGCTTTAATAACATGTCAGGAATGTGTACGCACACCCTGAGTGACATATGTATAATTAGTACCCCGCGTGTAAAATATGTACTAGGCGGTCCTTCTCCGTGCGCAATCTAGCAGTTTATTTCAAAAATCTCTTTGGAGCTCGTGTTTTGTCGCTTTTGCAGTATCTTGGTTTGTTTTACTGCTCGGTTCTTCTCAGGATTTCTGCTTTAATACCCCAGAGTAAGAAATGACTCGTCCCTGGACGCGCTCCATGCCAAGTCCGCCGGAGGAAAATTATGGCACACAGACAGACAACAATTTCACACAGGGGCAGTCAAGTCAGCAGGGCAGCGAAACAACATTTTCCCAAGTGTGCCGTCTTTACGAGCAAAGTCAGCAACAGAACCAAGAAATAATGAACCATGTCATTAACATGGGAAATCACCGAGAGCCATACCAGCAGCACTCAAAATTATCTGAATTTCAGAAGACACGTCCAACGACGTTTTCGCACACAGACAAACCTCTTGAGGCCGATGATTGGCTTCGAGATATTGAAAGGAAATTAATTGTGGCACAATGCTCAGACCGTGAAAAGGTGCTGTACACACCACATTACCTTACTGGAGCAGCCGCATCATGGTGGGAAAATTTTCTGCTTATGCATCCTGATATAAATAACATCACCTGGGAAGATTTCAAGGAAGGCTTTCGTGGGGCGCACATCCCCAAGAGCATTATGAAGATCAAGAAAAGAGAATTTGATGACCTCAAGCAAAGGGGCATGACAATACAGGAGTACAACAGTCAGTTTGCGCAATTATCCCGTTATGCCAACGAAGAACGAAAGACTGAAAATAAGAAGATGGAGAAATTCCTGGATGGACTGGCACCAGCACTAAAATGCCAGTTAGTCGTACACACTTTTCCGGATTTCAAGACACTGGTAGACAAAGCGATTATGTTGGAAAATGAACGTCACAGTCTGAAAGACATTCGCAAGAGAAAGAGGGATCAGACCAACCACCTTCGCAACAACAAGAAAATAATAAGCTTCCAGAGAAATGGGGCGAACAAACCCACGACAACTGACACACGTCCCAACAAGAATTTTCATGCAAGAGACAAGGATTTCACCTATCGCCCGGGTGTTACCCGCTATGCATGTGGAGAGGAGGGACACTATGCTAAACAGTGCCCAAAGCCAAGAAACTCAGCACAGAAGCCAAACAGCAACGGAAACAATTCCGCGCCTAAGCGTAACAACTTCAACCCCAATAACAATCACAGGAAAGGCCACCTGAACCATGTGACCAAGGAGCAAGCACAGGATGCCCTGGATATCGTACTCGGTACGTTCCCTGTCAACACAATACATGCCACGGTTTTGTTTGATTCTGGAGCTTCTCATTCGTTCATTTCGAAGAGTTTTGCTTTGCAACATGGTTTCTCAATGCTTCCCTTGGGAAAATCAATGACCATCAAGTCCCCTGGAAGTAAGCAGATCACTCAGAATTACTGCCAAGGTTTGACCATTGAAATTGAAGGATTAAAATTTCACGCAAACCTCATTGTGTTGGAAAACAAGGGACTGGATGTTATCCTGGGTATGGATTGGCTAACCACCAACAAAGGATTTATCGATTGCTTCAACAGGACAGTGATTCTTACTCATCATCACGGAAAGACAATAAGAGTCGCAGCTCAAGAAAGGCCAGTATCGCGGCAAGCAAAATTAAACAAGGTAGACACTTCTGAGTTAAGCAAGGTTCCAGTTGTGTGTGAATTTCCGGATGTATTTCCTGAAGAACTACCAGGCATGCCACCAGACAGGGAAATAGAATTCATTATTGAGCTAGCACCTGGAACCACCCCCATATACAAGAAGCCGTACAGAATGGCACCATCCGAGTTGGTTGAACTAAAGAAGCAAATAAAGGAATTGCTGGACAAAGGATTTATACGGGCCAGCTCCTCACCTTGGGGTTCGCCGATATTATTTGCCAAAAATAAAGATGGGACCATGAGATTGTGTATAGACTACGGAGCGCTCAACATGGTCACAATCAAGAACAAATATCCGATGCCACGGATAAATGATTTATTTGACCAACTCGCGCAAGCCAAGGTTTTCTCAAAAGTTGACTTAAGGTCAGGTTATCATCAACTGAAAGTACGAACAGAAGATATCCCGAAAACAGCATTCACCTCCAGATACGGACTTTATGAATTTACAGTAATGCCGTTTGGATTGACCAACGCCCCCCTCATATTTCGTCCACCTCATGAACAAAGTATTTATGAAATTCATGGACAAATTTGTGGTGGTATTTATTGATGATATCTTGGTATATTCAAAGACACCGGAAGAACATGCTGAACACCTCCGCATTGTACTGGGAGAATTAAGGAAACACCAACTTTACGCCAAATTCAGCAAATGTGAATTTTGGTTGAGACAAGTGGGTTTCCTAGGACACGTATTAACACAAGAAGGAATTGCTGTAGATCCGGATAATGTTAAGGCCGTACTTGGTTGGAAGTCACCAGCCAGTGTAATGGATATACGAAGTTTCCTCGGTATGGCCGGATATTACAGAAGGTTTATTGAAGGGTTTTCCACCATAGCCAAACCAATGACACAGTTACTCAAGAAGGACAAGAAGTTCGTATGGACCGAAGCTTGTGAGAAAAGCTTCCAAGAACTCAAAAAGAGGTTAACAACAGCCCCAGTATTAATTGTACCAGACATACACAAGAGCTTTGAAGTATATTGCGACGCATCCCGAAAAGGCCTCAGATGCGTACTAATGCAAGAAGGCAAAGTAGTCGCCTACGCTTCCCGGCAACTGCAAAAACATGAAGAAAATTATCCTACTCATGATTTGGAGTTGGCAGCAGTCATTCATGCACTCAAGGAGTGGAGGCACTTTTTGCTTGGGAATCATTGTGAAATATACACGGACCATAAGAGCCTCAGATATATTTTCACGCAGCCAGAACTCAATTTACGGCAACGACGCTGGCTGGAACTGGTAAAAGATTATGACGTTGGTATACACTACCACCCAGGAAAAGCAAACGTGGTAGCTGATGCTCTCAGCCGTAACCCCAGCCCGAACAATGGCAGCCTACAGAACCTGAGACCCGAATTTCAGCAAGAATTCGCCAGACTCAACCTAATGATGGTCACTAAAGGCGAAGTGACAAATCTGGAAATACAACCTACACTGATAGATCAAATAAAGAAGGCTCAGCACGGGCACCCCAGCATCGAAGGTATAAAAAGAAAAGTCAGTCAAGGCAAGGCCTCATAATTCACCATAGACAGTGAAGGAATATTATGGTTCGGAGACAGACTTTGCGTACCAAATAGCAACGACCTTAAACAGCAAATTCTAGCAGAAAGCCACACCGCTCCATACTCAATCCACCCTGGAGGGACGAAAATGTACAAGGACATTCAGGAAAGATTTTGGTGGCACTTCATCAAGAGGGATATAGCCACATTTATCGCATGTTGCGATTCATGTCAGCGCATTAAAGCCGAGCACCAAAAACCCGCGGGACTCTTACAACCAAATAAGATACCAGAATGGAAATGGGACGATATTGGAATGGATTTTATTGTTGGACTACCACGGTCACAACACGGTAATGATGCCATATGGGTCATCACGGATAGACTGACCAAGGTAGCACACTTCATACCAGTCAAGACAACCCACACCACCCAACAGCTTGCCAAGCTTTACCTCGCCCGTATAGTATGCCTACATGGGGTTCCAAAGACTATCATATCCGACAGAGGCACTCAGTTCATCTCCAAATTTTGGGACCAGTTACAACAAGCCCTCGGAACGCAACTAACGTTTAGTAGAGCTTATCACCCCCAGACTGGAGGACAAACGGAACGAGTAAATCAAATACTTGAAGACATGCTAAGGGCATGTGTCCTCACATATGGGACAAGTTGGGAGGCAAGCTTACCATATGCCGAGTTTGCATACAACCATAGTTACCAAGCCAGCCTGCAGATGGAACCTTTCGAAGCCTTGTACGGACGAAGATGCCGTACTCCATTAAACTGGTCAGAAACAGGGGATAGTCATATATTCGGCCCAGATATGTTGAAGGAAGCTGAGGAGAGAGTAAAAATAATACGGGATCGACTCAAAACAGCCCAAAGCCGACAGAAGAGCTACTACGATCAAAAGCATCGGGAAATAAGTTTTGAGCCTGGTGAAGACGTGCACTTACGTATATCACCTATGAGGGGACTGCAACGATTCAAAGACAAGGGGAAACTAGCACCCCGATTCATCGGACCATTTCGTATAATTGCACGAAGAGGCTCAGTAGCTTATCAGCTGGACCTTCCCAAGGAACTGACAGACGTCCACGACGTGTTCCACGTCTCACAACTACGGAAGTGTGTAAGCAACCCAGAGAAGCATGTGTCACATGAGAGTATTGACATGCAACTAGATCTCACCTACCGGGAACACCCAATAAAAATCTTGGAGGAATCTGAAAGGAGAACACGTCAGAAGACTATTAAATTTCTCAAGGTTTAGTGGAGTAATCACACAGAGGATGAGGCAACATGGGAAATGGGAGATTTCCTTCGAACAGAGCACCCACACCTATTTGAGGATCAGCTGAAATCTCGGGGATGAGACTTTTCCTAAGGGGGTACGTGTTATAACACCCCAATTTTTTTGAGTTGGTTTTTCTTTCAAACTTTTGGCCTTTCGGAAGGGAGTTGTTTGATCTTCTCTTAAAACCCTTCTAAAATCCCTTCTGGCCAAAGTTTGTGTGTCTTCTCAAGCTTGGTTTTTGGCCTTGAAGTTTTTCTCTTGTGTTTGGCTCAAGCACAAGTTGAGTTTCAAAAGTGGTTGTTTGAATTCTCCCCTTCTTGATTTAAACCTCTCGGGTTTGACCTTGGACTTATCTTCCCCTCCAACCCTCATCTTGCCATGATCCCAACAGAAATATTTCTCTCCAAGACCCTCTCCAGACCTTAGGACAAGTCTCTCATCAATTCCAGTAAGTTTTGACCTTATTGGATTTTTCCTCTATTTAATTCACTCCAAAATCTATTTCTGTCTTTTATAGTGGACCTTGGTGATTTGCAAAGGAACCACCAGATCCATCTAGTTATTTGACTCCAAACTAACTTTTCTAGATAGTCCTTAGTACCCACAACCTAGATCCATCTTGTTTCACTGGTCCACGGTTCATAATTTTCAAATTTCACCTACTGCAAGTTTGGACCAGATTTGCAAAATTTGGTGAAAAATTCATATTTATCCTTTTCCAAGAATTCTGTGAAAAATTAGACAGCCTCTAGATGCATCAAGAGGCCACTCCACCAAATATCAGCCCCAAAAACATTTCACACATGCCAGAATCATTTCATCAAACACTTAGCATGCACTGTACTGTCAAGTTCAGAAACTGTTAACCGAAACTGTCGACAGAAAGTTCGTCAGTTCATCAGACACGGCAACAATCTCACCAGTACCCACCTTGGCTCGACGCTGCACTGCACCTTCTCCTTTTCCAGAGTGCCGCACACTTGCTTGGCAGCTTCTTGGCATAGGTGGCGCCCTGGCCCGACCACCCCAGCGACATCTGCGGCAACAGCACTGCCCGTGGCGGCTGACAGAAGTCACCCCGCGGTTCGACGCCGATTGGCGCCGCCCAAATCACCCCAGCGCTCCGCGTGGCCATCTCCGTTGCCAGCACACGCCTGCCGCACCGTCGCCGTGGCCTGGCGCGCGCAGAGCGCGTTTTCTGCCGCCGACGTGCCGCACGGCCGTTCCATCGGGGACTGCCCGTAATCCTCTCTCCACTGCTGAGTTAGGCACGGAAACGGAACCACTACCCCTCCTAGTCGATGCTCAAGCCCCTAACTCCGCCGTCCAGCCACTGCATCGCCGTAATCGACTCGCCGGACTTATCCGTTCGCAGCAACCGCCTCGGGCCGGCTATATAAAGCACCCCCGAGCTCGTTCTCGAGCCCGCACACCTCCACCATCCTCCTAGACCACGCCCAGCCTCTGGAAGAGCCTCGAGGGGCCCTTCTTCCCCAACTCCGGCCAACTCCGCCCGCCTCGGGCTCCAGCATCGTTCACTCCGGTGAGAGCTTCTCCGCCGTCGTGGACTCGAGCATAGCACCCTGGCACCTACCTAAACCTAACCCCCACTTCAATTTGAACCCAGAGATCCTCCCCGACGAGGGCCATGACCACCCGAGCCGCCGTCCGCCGGAGACAAGGTCGCCGTCGACGTGGGGCTCGCCGACGCTCAACTCCACCACCAATCGACGCGGAAGATCACCGAGAAGCTGTACGTACCCTTCTCTCCCCCTAGCTCGACGTGGATCGGTGCCAGCGGCCACCGCCGCACCTGGCGCCGGTGCGACTCTGTCGCTGAATTCAAACCCGACGGGTGGGACCCCTCGTCAGCCTCTCACCTCTCCCCCGAACTGTTTTTCTGTAAGCCCCTTCGGGCAAAGTACGTTTCCCTCTGCGGTTGATGTACTGCGTACCGGTTCGCTTTGCTGTTTTCTGTTCTAGCCCCTGGAACTTTTCTGTTTCATTACACATGAGTCCCTGGACAGAAACTCTAATATCTTTTTAACTAAAGATGATTTTGAGTTGATTCTTTTTCTGTCCTCTTTAGTTTTCTGTCTAGTTTTTTGTCACATTTATGTGAAAAAATTTGGAGCAACTTTATTTGCACGCGCCGTATTTATGTTAGTATCCATTTGTCTGATTATGTAGATACCGAAGGACGTGACGGAGCCGCGAACCACGCCGAGTTAGACTCCGACTTTTCAGAACCAGGCAAGCATGTTTGGACCTTTGATATGATGAGTGTGTTGCATGTTTGCTCGAGTAGTTTCTTTCTTAAGTATGGTCATATAAGCATATGTGTATGGTTATATTTCATGCAAGCAAGCTTCGGGTGAGCCCGGATGATAATGTTGAACCACCTCGATCATGTGGTGACATGATGGGTGGAATGCTGGTATTGTTGGAGCATGCCAGTAGTTGGTTAACTCAGTATCAACGGAGATCATGTCGTGATTCCGTTCACCTTCTTTTTGGTACTATCATAGGCCGTCTGTTAAGATTACGGTCTAGTCAGTTGTAAACCACTTCCCGAGTACACACCAAGTAGAGGGGTCGGGATGAGGGTTCTATGGCCCTGGATTAAAGCCCGTCATCCGGTCAGGGGGCATGGGTGTTTTCGGTTGGGACCGAGAGGGGGGAACCCCTTTGAGCGCGCATATATAAATTTGATCCCATGCTATTCGAGGTTGTAGCCTCCCCGTCTTAAAGTTTTTCGTGAATGTTGTCGCGGGTGATTCCGGACAACAGGATGTGAAATGGGTGTGTACTGGTTAGTTGGGTTTCTGCTAAAACACCGTAGACGGAACTAGTCCCCGTGGCTAGTAGAATCCGTTGGCTATGAGTTAATAGTACAAGCTCTGCAGAGTTAAATCCTTCCAGTAGCCATGTTTATGGCCTAGGGTCAATCTTCGTGTCAACCCGGTGACCGTCTCTAATAATTCTTGATGGCAACAAGAGTAGTATTTTTGTCAAGTTCATTTGGTAGATGAACTCACCAACTATCCCTATATTGATTTACTTTCAGAAGTATTTCATCCCTATACCATGGTTATTTATAAGCCCTTTATGCGATGTCGCTCAGACGTCCGACTGTGGCATTCTTTTTTATTATAAGCCCTTTGTGTGATGTCACTCAGACGTCCGACTGTGGCATTCTTTTTGTTTATAAGCCCTTTATGTGATGTTGCTCAGACGTCCGACTGTGGCATTCTTTTTATTTACAAGCCCTTTATGTGATGTCGCTCAGACGTCCGACTGTGGCATTCTTTTTGTTTATACGCCCTTTATGTGATGTCGCTCAGATGTCTGACTAT
>LR738715.1:202928784-202958778 GCA_902687465.1 Secale cereale | reverse complement strand
TCGCTCAGACGTCCGACTGTGGCATTCTTTTTTATTATAAGCCCTTTGTGTGATGTCACTCAGACGTCCGACTGTGGCATTCTTTTTGTTTATAAGCCCTTTATGTGATGTTGCTCAGACGTCCGACTGTGGCATTCTTTTTATTTACAAGCCCTTTATGTGATGTCGCTCAGACGTCCGACTGTGGCATTATTTTTATTTACAAGCCCTTTATGTGATGTCGCTCAGACGTCCGACTATGGCATTCTTTTTATTTATAAGCCCTTTATGTGGTGTCGCCCAGATGCCCGACTGAGGCCAGTTTTCTTTTCTTATTTCTACACGAGGCGTCACTCAGACACTCGTTTAGTTTCTGTTTATTTATCTTATGGATTTCGGGGGGATTACCGCCCGACTTCTATTGTTGCATTCAGCTCACTAATTTTCTTTTACCCGGTCGCATATTTTGTTGGGATACTCATATGCATTATGTTGGCATTTATTATATCCTAAGTCCGAACTGTCTTGCGAGTACATTCAAAGTACTCACCTGGCTTGTTGATTTGGCCAGATGTGGACAAAGGCGATCTCATGGATGAATAGTTCGATAGCGAGTCCGACGTCTAGTGGAGTCCCAGTCAGTCTCTTGCGATCCTAGAGTTGATCACTGTTTTATAACCGCTTCCTCCTACCACCTAATAAATTCATCGGGTCTCACTCTGACACTCGATGAACTGTATTATATTGGAGTCTTGTCACCCACTTCATTGTGACATAACCACCACTTTTTTTTATGAGTTAGTAGTATGCCACCCTGCCAGTGTGTCATATCCGCCATTATGTATTATATTGGCGCGTTTGTTGAGCAACCCCAGCTCAACCTTGTATAATATTCAAAGTACTGGAATTATGTATCAAGGATTTGTCTGCCAGCAAGAAATAATCTTTCTCGCTGGTTTAATAAAAAGGTCAGTCTTCCGGTAATTATTTTACTGAAGGACAGGTCCTGACACGGTTCGACCGATAAAGATCTTCGTAGAATATGTATGAGCCAATATGACCATCCAGGTTCCACTATTGGTTATTGACCGGAGATGTGTCCCGATCATGTCTACATAGTTCTCGAACCCATAGGGTCCGCACGCTTAATGTTCGATGACGATTTGTATTATGAGTTATATGATTTGATGACCGACATTTGTTTAGAGTCCCGGATGAGATCACAGACATGACGAACGGTCTCGAAATGGTCGAGACGTAAAGATCGATATATTTGAAGGCTATATTGTGACATCGGAAAGGTTCCGAGTGATTCGGGTATTTTTCGGAGTACCGGAGAGTTACGGGAATTCGTCGGGAGAAGTATTTGGGCCTTATTGGGCCATACGGGGATAGAGGAGGCAGGCCAAAGGAAAGGAGGCGCCCCCCCATGGGTCCGAATTGTACTAGGGGAAAGGGAGCGGCGCCCCTCCTTGCCATTTCCTACTCCCTCTCTCTTTCCTTCTTTCTTATCTCCTACTCCGAAAAGGAAAACGGGAATCCTACTAGGACTTGGGAGTCCTAGTAGGACTCCCCGCACTTGGCGCGCCCCCTCTAGGGTTGGCCTCCTCCTCCTCCCTCCTTTATATACGTGGGCAGGGGGCACCCCAAAGGCACTCCAATATTTGCCTTAGCTGTCTGTGGTGCCCCTCTCCACAGTTACACACCTCGATCATACCGTTGCAGTGCTTAGGCGAAGCCCTGCGCCGGTAGATTCATCATCACCGTCACCACACCGTCGTGCTGACGAAACTCTCCCGTGACGCTCAAATGGATCAAGAGCTCGTGAGACGTCATCGAGCTGAACGTGTGCTGAACGCAGAGGTGCCGTACGTTCGGTGCTTGGATCGGTTGGATTCCGAAGACGTTCGACTACATCAACCGCGCCACTAGACGCTTCCACTTTCGGTCTACGAGGGTACGTAGACACACTCTCCCCTCTTGTTGCTATGCTTCTAGTAGATAGATCTTGCGTAATCGTAGGATTTTTTTTGAAATACTACGTTCCCCAACAGTGGTATCAGAGCCAGGTCTATGCGTAGATGATATGCACGAGTAGAACACAATGAGTTGTGGGCGATAATAGTCATACTACTTACCAGCATGTCATACTTTGATTCGGTGGTATTGTTGGATGAAGCTGCCCGGACCGACATTACGCGTACGCTTACGCGAGACTAGTTCTACCGACGTGCTTTGCACACAGGTGGCTGGTAGGTGTCAGTTTCTCCAACTTTAGTTGAATCAAGTGTGGCTACGCCCGGTCCTTGTGAAGGTTAAAACAGCACACTTGACGAAAAATCGTTGTGGTTTTGTATGCGTAGGTAAGAACGGTTCTTGCTAAGCCCGTAGCAGCCACGTAAAACTTGCAACAACAAATTAGAGGACGTCTAACTTGTTTTTGCAGGGCATGTTGTGATGTGATATGGTCAAGATGTGATGAATTATACGTTATATTATGAGATGATCGTGTTTTGTAAAGTTATCGGCAACCGACATGAGCCTTATGGTTGTCTCTTTATTGTATAAATTGCGAAGGTCATGTAATTGCTTTACTTCATCACTATGAGTTAGCGATAGTAGTAGTAGCAATAGTTGGCGAGACGACCACGGCACTACGATGAAGATCATCGTGTCAAGCCGGTGATGATGGAGATCATGACGATGCTTTGGAGATGGAGATCAAAAGCACAAGATGATGATGGGCATATCATGTCACATATTTTGATTGCATGTGATGTTTATCTTATTATGCTTAGTACGGCGGTAGCATTATAAGATGATACCTTACAAAATTTCAAGGTACAAGTGTTATACCTGAGTATGCACCATTACGAAAGTTCGTCGTGCCAAGACACCACGTGATGATCGGGTGTGATAAGCTCTACATTCAAATTCAACGGGTGTAAGACAGTTTTGCACATGCAGAATACTCAGGTTAAACTTGACGAGCCTAGCATGGACAGACATGGCCTAGGAACACTTGAGACCGAAAGGTCAAGCGTGAATCATATAGTAGATATGATCAACATAAGATGTTCACCATTGAAAAGTACTCCATCTCACGTGATAATCGGACATGGTTAAGTTGATTTGGATCACGTGGTCATTTAGATGACTTGAGGGATGTCTATCTAAGTGGGAGTTCCTTAGTAATATGATTAATTGAACTTTAATTTATCATGAACTTAGTCCTGGTAGTATTAGCATATCTATGTTGTAGATCAATAGCTTACAATGTAGCTCCCCGTTTATTTTTATATGTTCCTAGAGAAATATAAGTTCAAAAATGATAGTAGCAATGATGCGGACTTGTTCCGTGGTCTGAGGATTTTCCTCATTGCTGCACAAAAGAATTATGTCCTTGATGCACCGCTAGGTGACAGACCTATTGCAGGAGCATATGCAGACGTTATGAATATTTTGACAAAAGCTCGGTATGATGACTACTTGATAGTTTAGTGCACCATGCTTTACGGCTTAGAACCGGGACTTCAAAAATGTTTTGCATGCCATGGAGCATATAAGATGTTCCTAATAGTTGAAATTGGTATTTCATACTCATGACCGTATCAAGAGGTATGAGACCTTTGACAATACTTTGCCTACAAGATGGAGGAGAATAGCTCAACCAGTGAGCATGTGCTCAGATTGTCTGGGTACTACAATTGCTTGAATCAAGTGGGAGTTAATCTTGCAGATAAGATAGTAATTGACAAAGTTCTCTAGTCACTTTCTCAAAGTTACTAGAACTTCGTGATGAACTATAATATGCAAGGGATGACGAAAGTAATTCCCGAGCTATTCGCGATGCTGAAAACGGCAAAGGTAGAAATCAAGAAAGAGCATCAAGTGTTGATGGTTAACAAGATCACTTGTTTCAAGTAAAGGGCAAAGGGATAGAAGGGGAACTTCAAGAAGAATGACAAGCAAGTTGTCACTCCCGTGAAGAAACCCAAAGCTAAACTGAAGCCTGAAACTAAGTGCTTCTACTGCAAAGGAAATGGTCACTGGAAGTGGAACTGCCCTAGATACTTAGCGGATAAGAAGGATGGCAAAGTGAACAAAGGTATATTTGATATACAGATTATTTATGTGTACTTTACTAGTGTTCATAAGCAACCCCTGGGTATTTGATACCGGTTCAGTTGCTAAAATTAGTAACTCAAAACGAGAGTTGCAGAATGAACAGACAGTAGTTAAAGGTGAAGTGACGATGTGTGTTGGCAGTGGTTCCAAGATTGATATGATCATCATCGCACACTCTATATACTTTCGGGATTACTGTAAAACCTAAATAAATGTTATTTGGCATTTGCGTTGAGTATGAATATTATTTGATCATGTTTGTTGCAATACGGTTATTCATTTAAAGTCATAGAATGATTGTTGTTCTGTTTACACGAATAAAACCTTCGATGGTCATACACCCAATGAAAATAGTTTGTTGGATATCGATCGTAGTGATACACATATTCATAATATTGAAGCCAAAAGATGCAAGGTTGATAATGATAGTGCAACTTATTTGAGGCACTACCGTTTAGGTCATATTGGTGTAAAGCGCATGACGAAACTCCATGCTGATGGGCTTTAGGAATCATTTGGTGCTTGCGAACCATGCCTCATGGGCAAGATGACTAAAACTCCATTCTCCGGAACAATGGAGCGAGCAACTAACTTATTGGAAATAATATATATTGATGTATGCGGTCCGATGAGTGTTGAGGCTCGCGGCGGGTATCTTTATTTTCTGACCTTCACATATGATTTGAGCAGATATGGGTATATCTACTTGATGAAACATAAGTCTGAAACATTTGAAAAGTTCAAAGAATTTCATAGCGAAGTGGAAAATCATCATAACAAGAAAATAAAAGTTTCTATGATCATATCATGGAGGCGAATATTTGAAGTTACGAGTTTGGCCTTCATTTAAAAAATGTGAAATAGTTTCACAACTCATGCCACCTGGAACACCACAACGTAATGGTGTGTCCGAACGTCGTAACCGTACTTTATTAGATATGGTGCGATCTATGATGTCTCTTACCGATTTACCACTATCATTTTGGGTTATGCATTAGAAACAACTGCATTCACGTTAAATAGGGCACCATCCAAATCCATTGAGACGCCGCCTTATGAACTATGGTTTGGTAAGAAACCAAAGTTGTCGTTTCTTAAAGTTTGGGGCTGCGATGCTTATGTGAAAAAGCTTCAACCTGATAATCTCGAACCCAAGTCAGAGAAATGTTTCTTCATAGGATACCCAAAGGAAACTGTTGGGTACACCTTCTATCATAGATCCGAAGGCAAGATATTCATGGATCATTTCTAGAGAAGGAGTTTCTCTCGAATGAAGTGAGTGGGAGGAAAGTGGAACATAATGAGGTAATTGTACCTTCTCCCGAATTGGAAAGTAGTACATCACGAAAACTAGTTCTAGTGATTCCTACACCAATCAGCGAGGAAGCTAATGATGATGATCATGAAACTTCAGATCAAGTTACTACTGAACCTCGTAGGTCAACCAGAGTGCGTTCCGCGCTAGAGTGGTACGATAACCCGGTTCTGGAAGTCATGTTACTAGACCATGATGAACCTACAAACTACGAGGAGGCGATGATGAGCCCAGATTCCGCAAAATGGCTTGAGGCCATGAAATCTGAGATGGGATCCATGTATGAGAACAAAGAGTGGACTTTGGTTGACTTGCCCGATGATCGGCAAGCTATTGAAAATAAATGGATCTTTAAGTGGAAGACTGACGCGGTAATGTTACTGTCTACAAAGCTCGACTTGTTGCGAAAGGTTTTCGACAAGTTCAAGGTGTTAACTATGATGAGATTTTCTCACTCGTAGCGATGCTTAAGTCTGTCCGAATCATGTTAGCAATTGCTGCATTTTATGAAATCTGGCAAATGGATAACAAAACTGCGTTCCTTAATAGATTTATTAAAGAAGAGTTGTATTGATGCAACCAGAAGGTTCTGTCAATCCTAAAGGTGCTAACAATATATGCAAGCTCCAGCGATCCATCTATGGACTGGTGCAAGCATGTGAGAGTTGGAATATACGCTTTGATAAGTTGATCAAAGCATATAGTTTTATACAAACTTGTGGTGAAGCCTTTATTTACAAGAAAGGGAGCACTACAGCCTTTCTGATAAATATATGTGAATGACGTATTGTTGATCGTAAATGATGTAGAATTTTTTGGAAAGCATAAAGGGGTGTTTGAAAGGAGTTTTTCAAAGAAAGACCTCGGTGAAGTTGCTTACATATTGAGCATCAAGATCTATAGAGATAAATCAAGACGCTTGATAAGTTTTTTCAATGAGTACATACCTTGACAAGTTTTTGAAATAGTTCAAAATGGAACAGTCAAAGAAAGAGTTCTTGCCTATGTTGCAAGGTGTGAAGTTGAGTAAGATTCAAAGCCCAACCACAGCAAAAGATACAGAGAGAATGAAAGTCATTCCCTATGCCTCAGCCATAGGTTCTATGAAGTACGCCATGCTGTATACCAGACCTATTGTATGCCCTTCCCTAAGTTTGGCAATGGAGTACAATTTTGATCTAGGAGTAGATCACTAGACAGCGGTCAGAATTATTCTTATAGGACTAAGGAAATATTTCTCGGTTATGGAGGTGATAAAGAGTTCGTCGTAAAGAGTTACGTCGATGCAAGCTTTGACACCGATCTGGATGACTCTGAGTCTCGATCTGGATACATATTGAAAGTGGGAGCATTTAGCTAGAGTAGCTCCGTGCAGAGCATTGTAGACATAGAAAATTGCAAAATACATACGGATCTGAATGCGGCAGACCCATTGACTAAACCTCTCTCACAAGCAAAACATGATAACACCTTAGTACTCTTTAGGTGTTAATCACATGGCGATGTGAACTAGATTATTGACTCTAGTAAACCTTTTGGGTATTGGTCACATGGCAATGTGAAGTATAAAGTGTTAAATCACATGAGGATGTGAACTACTAGTGTTAAATCACATGGTGATGTGAACTAGATTATTGACTCTAGTGCAAGTGGGAGACTGAAGGAAATATGCCCTAGAGGCAATAATAAAGTTATTATTTATTTCCTTATATCATGATAAATGTTTATTATTCATGCTAGAATTGTATTACCAGAAACTTAGTACATGAGTGAATACATAGACAAACAGAGTGTCACTGGTATGCCTCTACTTCACTAGCTCGTTAATCAAAGATTGTTAAGTTTCCTAGTCATAGACATGAGTTGTCATTTGATGAACGGGATCACATCATTAGAGAATGATATGATTGACTTGACCCATTCCGTTAGCTTAGCACTTGATCGTTTAGTTTGTTTCTATTGCTTTCTTCATGACTTATACATGTTCCTATGACTATGAGATTATGCAACTCCAGAATACCAGAGGAACACTTTGTGTGCTATCAAACATCACAAAGTAACTGGGTGATTATAAAGATACTCTACGAGTGTCTTCGATGGTGTTTGTTGAGTTGGCATAGATCGAGATTAGGATTTGTCACTCCGATTGTCAAAGAGGTATCTCTGGGCCCTCTCGGTAATACACATCATAATAAGCCTGGCAAGAAAATGACTAATGAGTTAGTCACGAGATGATGTATTATGGAACGAGTAAAGAGACTTGTCAGTAACAAGATTGAACTAGGTATGATGATACCGACGATCGAATCTCGGGCAAGTAATATACCGATGACAAAGGCAATAACGTATGTTGTTATGCGGTTTGACCGATAAAGATCTTTGTTCAATATGTAGGAGCCAATACGAGCATCCAGGTTTCGCTACTGGTTATTGACCGGAGATCTGTCTCGGTCATGTCTACATAGTTCTCGAACCCTTAGGGCCCGCACGCTTAACGTTCGATGACGATTTGTATTATGAGTTATGTGATTTGATGATCAACATTTGTTCGGAGTCCCGGATGAGATCACGGACATGACGAACAGGCTCGAAATGGTCAAGATGTAAAGATCGATATATTGGAAGGCTATATTCCAACATCGGAAAGGTTCCGAGTGATTCGGGTATTTTTCGGAGTAACGGAGAGTTACGGGAATTCGTCGGGAGAAGTATTTGGGCCTTATTGGGCCATACGGGACTAGAGGAGGCAGGCCAAAGGGAAGGAGGCGCGCGCCCCCCATGGGTCCAAATTAGACTAGGGGAAAGGGGGTGGCGCCCCTCCTTGCCCTTTCCTACTCCCTCTCTCTTTACTTCTTTCTTCTCTCCTACTCCGGAAAGGAAAAGGAGAATCCTACTAGGACTTGGGAGTCCTAGTAGGACTCCCCACACTTGGTGCGCCCCCTCTAGGGTTGGCCTCCTCCTCCTCCCTCCTTTATATACGTGGGCAGGGGGCACCCCAAAGGCACTCCAAGATTTGTCTTAGCTGTGTGCGGTGGCCCTCTCCACAGTTACACACCTCAGTCATATCGTTGCGGTGCTTAGGCGAAGCCCTGCGCCGGTAGCTTCATCATCAGCGTCACCACACCGTCGTGCTGATGAAACTCTGTCGTGACTCTCAATTGGATCAAGAGCTCGTGGGGCGTCATCGAGCTGAACGTGTGCTGAATGTGGAGGTGACGTGCGTTCGGTGCTTAGATCGGTTGGATCGTGAAGATGTTCGACTACATCAACCGCGTCACTAGACGCTTCCGCTTTCGGTCTACGAGGGTACGTAGACACACTATCCCCTCTCGTTGATATGCTTCTAGTAGATAGATCTTGCATGATCGTAGGAATATTTTTTAAATACTACATTCCCCAACAGTCCTTTGCTACAAAAAGGATTGGGCCATATTGCTGCACCTTATTTACTTTTACTACTTGTTACTCGTTACAAATTACCTTATCACAAAACTATCTGTTACTGACAATTTCAGTGCTTGCAGAGAATACCTTATTGAAAACTGCCTATCATTTCCTTCGGCTCCTCGTTGGGTTCAACAATCTTACTTATCAAAAGGACTACAATAGATCCCCTACACTTGTGGGTCGTCAATACTCTTTTCTGGCCCCTTTGCTGGGGAGTAAAGCTCCTTTGGTAAGTGGAATTTGGTAAGGAAAAAGTTATATAGTATGCTCAAATTTACTATCACTTGTTACTATGGAACATAATCCTTTGAGGGGCTTGTTCGGGGTATCTTCATCCCGACCAGTAGAGCAAAGAGTTGCTCCTCAACCTACTGAACCTACTGAAAATGTTTACTTTCAAATACCTTCGGGCATGATAGAGAAACTGCTAGCTAATCCCTTTATAGGAGATGGAACATTACATCCCAATTTGCACCTAATCTATGTGGATGAAGTTTGTGGATTATTTAAGCTTGCAGGTATGCCCGAGGATGTGATCAATAAGAAGATCTTCCCTTTATCTTTGAAGAGAAAGGCATTGACATGGTTTAGGCTATGCGATGAAATTTGATTCTGGAACTATAACCGGTTGAAATTGGAATTTCATCAGAAGTTCTATCATATGCATCAGGTTTATCGTAGTCGTAATTATATATATAATTTTTGGCCTCGCGAAGGAGAAAGTATCGCTCAATCTTGGGGGAGGCTTAAGTCAACGTTATATTCATGCCCCAATCATGAGCTCTCAAGAGAAATTATTATTCAAAAAATTTATGCTCGGCTTTCTCTTGATAATCGCTCCATGCATGATACTTCTTGTACTGGTTCTTTTATGATGAAGACTATTGAATTCAAATGGGATTTATTGGAAAGAATTAAATGCAACTCTGAAGATTGGGATCTCAACGAAGGTAAAGAGCCAGGTATAACACCTAAGTTTGATTGTGCTAAATCTTTTATGGATACTGATGTTTTCTGTGAATTTAGCACTAAATATGGACTTGACTCTGAGATAGTAACTTCTTCTTGTGAATCATTTGCTACTCATGTTGATCTCCCTAAGGAGAAGTGGTTTAAATATCATCCTCCCATTGAAGTAAAAGTAGTTGAACCCATTAAAGTTGAAGAAAAGACTATCACTTATAATGTTGATCCTATTGTTACTACTGCTTATATTGAGAAACCACCCTCCCTGCCAGAATAAAGGATCATGCTAAAGCTTCAACTGTGGTTCGTAAGAGTAATACTATAACACCTACACCCTCTGAGCAAATTAAAGTTGAATCTAGTGTTGCTATGGTTAAGGATCTCTTGATCGATAATATTGATGGGCATGTTATTTACCTCTGTGATGAAGCCGCTAGAATTACTATACCCGATACTAAAAATAAACATAGACCTGTTGTAGGCATGCCTATTATTTCTGTTAAAATAGGAGATCATTGCTATCATGGCTTATGTGATATGGGTGCTAGTGCGAGTGCAATACCTCATTCCTTATATGAAGAAATTATGCATGATATTGCACCCGCTGAGCTAGAAGGTATTGATGTTACAATTAAACTTGCCAATAGAGATACTATTTCACCTATGGGGATTGTTAGAGATGTTGACGTCTTGTGTGGGAAAGTTAAATACCCTACTAACTTTCTTGTTCTTGGTTCCCCACAAGATGACTTTTGCCCCATTATATTTGGTAGACCCTTCTTGAATACTGTTAATGCTAAGATAGACTGCAAAAAGGATGTTGTTACTATTGGTTTAGGGGATTTGTCTCATGATTTTAACTTTGCTAAATTTCGTAGATAACCCCATAATAAAGAATTGCCTAGTAGGGATGAAATTATTGGTCTTGCTTCTATTGTAGTGCCTCTGTGGGGACCCCGACTTAGAAGTCGAGATCACCGAATGCACGTGTACAGTGATCCCAGAGATCAATGCTCACTGAACACACAGAAGCTGAAATAACAAGAGTCTTACATCCATACAAATAGTCTTACACGAATTAAGGCCATTATGACCAAGTCTTACATAGGTAGAGCCTCACGGGCTGAATAGCAAATAACTGAAGTAGCGGAAGTCTTCGATAAACGGGTAGAACCCATGCCATCTGCCTTAACCCTATAGGCATTCTGACTGGGATAGCGTCCTAGTTCGCATGTTCGTCTCCAAAGAACTCTTCCTCATATTCCTGCTCTTCCATGCCTCGCCAATTAAATAACCAGTGGCAAGCCAATGAGTACTTTGAATGTACTCGCAAGCAACCCATGATGTGGTTCAAGTAACAATGCAATGGAACAATAATGAACAATCTAGCAGGAAGCTAGAACAATATGCTATCATCAAGTCTATGCATCAATAAACTCGCGTAACCTCGAAGACAGGTTACCGATATCAACATGAATATGATTCATCTCATCGAGTCAAGACACCAACCTGACTCATTACACACATACCAACACCGATGAAGTAAAATTCTGGACATAGTTTAAGTAGCACCACCCAACTGTCCATGACCGTGGACACGGCTATTCGAATAGTTTTACACTCTGCAGAGGTTGCGCACTTTACCCACAAGATCCGGGGAACTTCCGTGTCATCCACGACCCGCGGTACCTCAAGTACCCGGGGTAAGCGCCCGGTCGTTACCTTTCCTTAGACGATACTAACATAGAGTCCACTCGTTGGCACACGGCCCTCGGGTACAAACAATAGATCACGGGACTTGCCCTAATTTCAATGTTTACGCATTCCCGAAGGGACCAACGGTGTGTCCGGTGCCCTGTGAAAACAGTCATGGCCGCCTATCCAAGCACGACCCCGTCCCGAAAAAGACCTCAAGTCTTCCCGTCACTAGTAATGCGGGCACCATGCTAGTATCGACCTAAGTAATCAATAAAGCCCCGTCCCATAAGGGGTAGTGTGGTTGCACATGATTGGTTGGGACGGTAGTCACACATAAATCTAATCCATCATTCCACCATGCACATGATCTACCGGCACATCACTTCTTTCTCAAGTGATGACCTATCACTCCATCACCCTCGGGCATTAGGGGCACCCGACGGGTTCATGCAAAGATTTCAACTACGAGGGTTCATATCACACATGCACCATATAAGCATCATGACCAACTTATTTGCATGTCATCTAGCACATAGCAAGATCAACAATAAGGCATGCATCATGTGGTGGTTCATCTAGGTTACCATCGTAACCCTAATCATCATGCATCGGAAACATACGGGTTACGAGAACAAATGTATCATGGTCAAAGGGCTGCTTGCCTGGATTGGCTTGGTCTTCAAAGTCTTCAAGTCCTTCTCCTTCTTCTTCCACAGCAACCTCGTCAAATACGGGATCTATACGTCGCAGAATAACCACGGGAAAATAAGAATACAAATAAAACAGAAAAATCAAAGTGCTCAGAAAAATGTCAACTCATTTTTGTAAAATACTAGAGGGATTTCTAAGATGGGAAAAAATCTTAGTTGGAGTTTTGGAGTTACAGAACAGGACATATTGATTTTTGAACAGGAGTTATACTGCCCAAATTTGAATTTAAATTTGAACAGTACATAAAAGTTTCATGGATTTGAATGAAAGTGGTACCATTAAATAGGTTGGAATATTACAAGATTTTAGGAGTTGGAAATATTTAATTTGGATCAATATTCTTTTCTGTAGAAATGTTTAAATCATTTACAGAAAAGAAAAAGAAAAAGGGGTCCTGTGCACTGGGCCAGAGAAGGCCACAGTGCACGGCCCAGACGGCTCGGCCTGGCCGCACGGGAGCCAGCGCGCGCACGTCAGGTTTTCAAACCTGACGGGCGGGGGCCGTGGGTCAGCGGCACAGAGGAGGGGGAGAGAGGTGGGGGGATGAGTCTGGGGAGTTCCTGGACGAGCTCTACGTCCAGCTGAGGCAAGAGGAGGAGCGGGGGAGTGCCAGAGGGGCGCGCGCGTGTGAGGCAGAGGAATGGCCGAAGCGGGCGGCCGGTGCACGTGCGGCGACGTTCACTGGAGGGCGCAGGAGGAGGGGGAACAACACCGGGGAGGTTGCGGACGTCGAGGCGCCTCGACTGGCGCGAGGGGGAGGCTCGAGGTTGTCGGGGGAGGTTGATTGGCCGGAGCCAGCGTGCGGAGGGCACTGTTCACGCGCTCTACAGCGTGCGTATTGCTGGCATCAGCATGCTCTCGCCGGTTTGGTCCGTTCCAGCGTGCCCAACAGTGTCTAGTGCGTTGTAGGGGAAGTAAAGAAAGGGCCTGAGGCCTTGGATGCCCTGGGGATGTAGAGAGAGAGGGAGAGGGCTGGTGAAATGGTGAATGTTGGCTGTACAGCAAGGTAAAACTGGGGTTTCACCCCTCAATCATGGAGCTGAGGTGCTGGGGGAGTTACTGGAGGTGGCTGGTAACTCAATGAGCCTGTGGTTAGAAATTGAGGCCATGGAGAAAAGTGAATGTGGTCAAGATGGAGGTTTTAGAAATTCTGCAGAAGGTGTTTGATCTGTGTTTGATCAAGCAAATGAAGTCCACTTGACATGGCACTTGACAGGGTTGAAAGGCATGAGAAAATAGGGTGCCTCACCAAATTTGGCCTTATTTGGAGAAACTAGCCAATGTAACTTTGGTGAACCCTAGAAATCAACAGAAACAGTTTCATCTTGATTGAGTCAAGCTAATCATCTCCCCTTGATGCACCACTTGGTGTAGCATCATCATTTGGGGTATTGATCATGCTCACAAAGTTTGAAGCTCCAGATAAAAAGTTGGTAATGTAAAGTTGTTCAAATTTGCATTTGAACAAAAAGGGTTTTGAGGTGATCTGATCAAGTTGCCCTATTCAAATACTTGTGCCATTTGGTCTAGGTGCCTTATTAGGCCATTCTAGCATGCGCACCAAGTTTGAGAGCATTTGGATAAGTTTGGCAATGTAAAGTTGCTCAAACTTCAAATATGGACAGAATGGTTATGAAGGGGTTTGAGGAAGTTTTCTTGCTTCCCAAGGCATGGGACTTGGCAAGATCATCAGATATGTCATATATGACATGATAGAATTTCCCTGGAATTTTTGGAGAAAGTTTCCTTTGTAAATATTTCAAAAGCTTGAAATATCCAGAAAGGGTTTTTGATGGTTTAGCCCATTATTTTGAACATGACCAAGTGTTGAAACTCTTATATATGGACAATATATGTCCTATGAGTCTCTCTGAATTTTGGCAAATATTTTTGAAATAGTTAAATAATTTTCCCCTATTAAAGACCATTTCTGGCCTTAAGAAAAAGCTTTTAAATAAAATAGGAAAATAACTTTTAAAATTATACCTTTGTGGTTTCTGGGAGTCCTATGACTACTAGGTCTCAAATAAACCTTTTGAAATAATTTTCTCACCCTAAATCAAGTACCTGCAGTGCAAATCTCAATTCAGGGGTTTTTGGAAAACTAAATTTATAAAATACTTTTTGGCCAAATTTATTTTGTAAGAAAATACTATACTGTTATATAACACTTGGTATGATCATTGGGCAGAAGTTTTGGATAAGGAGATGAAATCTACAAGAGATCATAGTTGACTTTAATGAGCACATGAAAAAGCAAATGAAGAAAACTCAATTCCAATTAAAAGCCAAATGATGCTAAAAAAATTGCTGGTCCAAATTTTCATGCTTCAAAGTTACAAATAACATGTTACAAAATGCAGGGTGTGACAGACCTACCCCCCTTACAAGAATCTCGTCCCCGAGATGCCTAAACTAGGGCTTAAAAGAGGTCGGGAAACTCGGATCTAAGATAGTCTTCTCGTTCCCAGGTTGCTTCTGCTTCGGTGTGGTTGCTCCACTGGACCTTGAAGTACTTGATGGTACGGCTCCGCGTACATCATTCTGCTTCGTCCAGAATACGAATGGGCTTCTCGCGATAGGTCAAATCAGGCTGCAGATCAATGGCTTGGTGATCCACATCCTTGTAGAGATTGGGCTTGTCTGGAACCTGGAGACATTTCCGGAGTTGTGACACATGGAATACATTGTGCACATCGGATAGCTCAGGTGGTAGTTCCAACTGATAAGCCACTTCTCCTCGTCGTGCAGTGATCTCGAAGGGTCCAATGAACCATGGTGCGAGCTTCCCCTTGACGTGGAAACGCTTGGTTCCCTTCAGAGGAGTTACCCGCAGGTACACATGGTCCCCGACATGGAAACTCATGTTTCGGCGTCGAGTGTCAGCATAACTCTTCTGCCTTGACTTGGCTGCCTTTAATCGCTCTCTGACTAGTTGGACTTGCTCTTCTGCTGCGCGGAGATTATCCGGTCCAAAGACTAGTCCTTCTCCAGCCTCTGACCAGTTGAGGGGTGTGCGACATTTGCGTCCGTACAACACCTCAAATGGTGCCATCTGAAGGCTTGACTGGTAACTGTTGTTGTAAGAGAACTCGGCAAATGGGAGACAGTCTTCCACTTGGCTCCATATGCCAGGACACAGGCTCGGAGCATGTCTTCAAGAATCTGATTGACTCGCTCAGTTTGACCTCCGGTCTGCGGGTGGAAAGCTGTGCTGAAAGACAACTTGGTTCCCAAGGCTTCTTGGAACTTCTTCCAGAACCTTGACGTGAACTGGGTTCCTCGATCTGACACAATCTCCTTGGGAACACCGTGAAGACTTATGATTCGGTCGATGTAGAGAGCTGCCAGCCGGTTACCATCATAAGTGGTCTTGACAGGAATGAAATGGGCCACCTTGGTCAAATGATCGACTATGACCCAAATAGAGTCATGTCCTCTATTTGACCTTGGTAATCCAGTGATGAAGTCCATTCCGACTTTATCCCACTTCCACTCAGGAACCTTGAGTGGTTGGAGCAATCCAGCAGGTCGCTAATACTCAGCCTTGACCCTTTGGCACACGTCACACTTTGCAACATAGGTTGCAATCTCTCTCTTCATACCGTGCCACCAGAATCGTGCCTTCAAGTCTTGGTACATCTTGGTTCCTCCGGGGTGGATGGAATACGGAGTGTCGTGGGCTTCTTGCAGAATCAGCATCTTCAGCTCGGTGTTGTTTGGTACGCAGAGACGACCTTTGTACCAAACAATCCCGTGCTCGTCTTCGGAGAATCCTGGGACCTTGCCCAACTTCATCTTCCTCTTGATACCTTCGATGCTTGCGTGTCCTTCTTGAGCCTTCTTGACGTCGTCCATCAGGGTTGGTCTGACTTCCAAATGATCCAGAAATCCGGGGGTGACCAATTCCAAACTGAATTGTTCGATCTCCTTAAACAAGGCTGGCTGCCTCTCTTGAATAATGACATTCAAAGAGCAAGCCTTCCTGCTTAAGGCATCGGCCACCACGTTAGCCTTCCCAGGGTGATACTGAACACTGAGGTCATAATCCTTGATGAGTTCCAACCATCTCCGCTGCCTCATGTTCAATTCCTTTTGGGTGAAAATATACTTCAGAATTTTGTGGTCTGTGTAAATCTCACACCGTTTCCCTAGGAGGTAATGCCACCATGTCTTCAAGGCATGAACTACAGCCGCTAGCTCAAGATCGTGAGTAGCGTAGTTCTCCTCATGGGGCCGTAGCTGCCTGGAGAGGTATGCTATGACGCGGCCTTCTTGCATCAGAACGCTTCCCAATCCGGTTCGAGAGGCATCACAATATATCACGAACTCCTTGTGAATATCAGGTGTTGCCAGGACTGGAGCGGTGGTAAATCTCTTCTTGAGCTCTTGGAAGCTCTCTTCGCATTTTGGCGTCCACTCGAACTTCTTGTCCTTCTTGAGGAGCTGAGTCATTGGTCGTGCAATGCTAGAGAATCCTTCCACGAACTTGCGGTAATAGCCCGCTAATCCGAGGAAGCTTCTGACTTCCTTGACGGTCGTTGGATATTGCCATTGGGTCACAGCTTCGATTTTTGCAGGATCAACAGATAATCCTTCCTCGGTCAAGACATGACCTAAGAATCCAACTTTATGCAGCCAGAACTCACACTTGCTGAATTTGGCATACAGTTGGTGCTCACGAAGCTTGTCTAGGACCATCCTCAGGTGCTGCTCATGCTCTTCCTCCGACTTCGAGAACACAAGGATGTCATCAATGAAGACAACAACAAACTTGTCCAAATATTCCATGAAGACTTTATTCATGAGATACATGAAGTAAGCTAGGGCATTGGTTAACCCAAAAGACATGACCGTGCACTCGTACATGCCATATCTGGTTACGAATGCCGTCTTCGGAATATCTTGGGGTCTGATCTTCAGCTGGTAATACCCAGATCTGAGGTCGATCTTGGAGAATACCTTGGCTCCGCTGAGCTGATCAAACAGATCTTCGATCTTGGGAAGCGGGTACTTGTTCTTGATTGTAACTTCATTGAGGGAACGATAGTCAATGCATAAGCGGATGGTACCATCCCTCTTTGCCACAAACAGAACAGGAGATCCCCAAGGGGAGGCACTCGGGCGGATAAATCCCTTCCTTAGCTGCTCTTCTAGCTGCTTCTTCAACTCGGCTAATTCTTCCGTCCCCATTCTATAAGGCTTCTTATAGATGGGTCTTGCTCCGGGCACGAGCTCGATGATGAACTCAATGTCACGGTCAGGGGGCATTCCCGGTAGTTCATCCGGAAAGACATCAGGATACTCACATACCACCGGTACTTGATCTAGCCCAACTTCAGACAGACAGTTGACTTTAGCGGCTTGAGCGGAAGAGGAGTTGGGGGCAAACTTGACTTCTACTCCTTGGTCATTGGTCACAGTGACTGTCCGATTGGCACAGTCTAACAAGCCTTGGTGCTTACTGAGCCAATCCATCCCTAAGATCACATCCAAGCCTTGCGATCTCAGGATGATAAGGTCTGCTAGGAATTCTACACCATTAATGGTAATACCGACTCCTTTACAACCTATCTTGGCTCTCATCTCGGCTCCGGGGGTTTGTACCACCATAGGGTTATTCAGGGGTGTAGGGGTCATGCCACTTTTTAATGCAAATCTTTGAGTGACAAATGAATGCGTTGCTCCAGAATCAAACAAGACAGTTGCAGGTGCTGAGTTGACAAGGAACGTACCCAGCACGACGTCCGGGTCTTCCTGGGCTTCTTCAGCAGTGACGTGATTCACACGCCCCTTCCCATAGTTTGGTGGATTGCGAGGAGCTGGGTTCCTTGGTGGCATACCACGGCCTTGACCCTGGTTCTGCGCATTGGGGCGCGGGGCATCAGGCTTCTTGTTGGGGCACACACTGGAGATGTGTCTGGGCTGACCACACCCAAAGCAAGTGACTTGATTTGGAGTGTTGATCTTGTTGCCACCACTGGTATTGGGGTTGAAAGCTGGCCTGGTGTTGGCATACTGCTGAGGCTGAGGATTGGCACGAGGTGCAGGAGCTCTTGGCTGCTGATAGGTTGGCTTGGCCGGGGCTGACTGCCACGGACGAGGCTTCTGGTTGCTGGAACTTCCCTTACTGACCAACTTGCGCTTGCGAGTGTCTTCCAAAGCACGCCGCTTGTCCTTAAGCATGAGTGCCTTGTTCACCAGGTCAGGGAAAGACGGGCAGTCGCACACGACAAGCGAGTATTGCAGAGTCTGATTAAGGCCTTCCATGAAGCGCTCCCTTTTGGCAGCATCAGTGCTGACATCCTCAGGGGCGTACCTTGACAGAATGCTAAACTTCTGCATGTACTCCTTGACAGTGCCACTTCCTTGCTTCAGGGCTCGGAACTCGCGCTTTTTGATGGCCATGACTCCGGAAGGAATGTGGGCCTTGCGGAATTCTGCCTTTAAGTTCACCCAAGTGATGTCTTGTTCAGCATGCATGACCTTGAATCCATCCCACCAAGCTCTTGCGGTTCCCCCGAGGCAGTGGGCTGCATAAGCCACCTTCTCGCGATCTTCGGTGCATCCGACTAGTTACAGAATTTCCTCAATGGAACGGACCCAGTCATCTGCATCCAGGGGTTCAGCAGTCTCGATGAAGGTTGGCGGTGCATGCTTCTTGAACTCTGCCAACGTGGAACGTCCATTGCATTCCCCGCCGGCTGGCGGTTGTTGGTGACAGCTTGAGCAATCAGCTGAAGAGCTGCAGTGTTGGCTTGGCGTTCCTCTCGGAAAGCTTGGAGAAGCTGAGCCATGTCCATGCTTGGAGGAGGTGGTGGTGGAGCTTGGTCGTTGGTTTGGTCGTGGTCTGCCTCTGGCTGAGAGGATGCTCCGGCTTCGGGCTGCTGGGTAGAGGTACCAGTACGAGTTACAACAGGCATCCTGTTGGAGCGGTAAAAGGTCTCATGACTCGGAAGAGGGAAATCAAGATAGATAGGTGCCTAGCAAGGGGGTGGGTGTGACACTAAATCAAATCATGCAAGGGCCGTAAGGCCAAAACACATTTATTAAAATCCAGATGGGTGATGTAGTCGTTTACACATTCCCGAAGGAAGATTACGACTTACATCCAGACACAACAAAAGCAAACACTAGATGGTTTCATATGAACCACACAAGGACTCGACTGCGCATAGGGGTTACACGACCTATCCTACCGTAGGGGTTACAACTGGCATATCCGAGTAGCGAATAATGCCTAAGCGGCGGAATGCTCGGTCGCGTATTCCGGCTCTTCTGGGTCTTCCTCCTTGTCTTCATCTGTCTGGGCTCCCTTATCGCTGGAGGGAGTGGGGGAGTGGAGGAGTTGGATACGACGGTGCTTCGACGGCGGTGTAGGGAAAAGCTTGCGGTATTCCCTTGCTGTCATCCAGCGTCGCCGAGGCGGTTCTTCACCCTTGGAAGATACATCCTCGGAGGGCCTTCCGCCTCGATATGCGATAGCGGATTGTCAAGAAGGGGCTCCTTCCTTCTTGATCCTGTTTGCCTTCTCTTGAGCTCGACGAAGAAGTGCCTTGGTCTTGTAAAGTTCTTCTCGAAGCTTCATTGATTCCGAGGCCAAGTCTTGTGCCAAGCTGTCGGCACATAGACTGAAGTAGGTCTAGAACCGAAGCGAGAGTCCTTCCTTCAGTGGAGGGGCTAGTGCGCTGCTTTCTTCGTCACCTTCCTTCCGGTAAGGTAAGAAGCGAGTTGCCATCTTGGCTGCCATCTCCGGAAGAAGCTCGCGGAGACGGGTTAATGCCTTGAGTGCAGCAGCCTCGGCAGCGAGTGGTAGTGTCGCCATCTGGGGTCCCTCAAAGAACCAACTTGTGGGAGGATCGTTTGCCTTCACGATCACTTCCACATGGTACTCCACCTCAGTATCGCTCACCCAATGCTCAAGGTAGGTGAGGATGGGTGCTCGGTGGAACTGACACTCCTGGAGGCTATCCTCGAGAAGTAGGGGAAACCCAGTGGTCAGGTGCTCTTCGGGAACAGCGGCCATCTACAAAGGTGGAATAGGAGGGGTGTGACGCCCGAGACCGACGTCCCAGAAGATTCCAGAAGCTTCCCGAAGCCTCCAGATGTTCCGGGTTGCCCGGGTGTTCCTTTTGTGCTTGTGTTTTATTTATTTTCGCATTGCATCATGTCATCATGCCATCATGTCATATTTTATTTTGCATCTCAACCTAAATAATTCGTGTGGGCCTTCGGTCCATTTAAATCGAGGGAATAATGACTTCTCTTTATAACATAGAAGAGCCTCTCAATGGTTAGGGAGCTATATTAATAAATATTCCATTGCTTCGGAATCACCGTAACACACTTGCATAAGTTCCCCATTGTCTTTTCCACTTCGAGCTTCTCTTTCCAAACCTTGCCTAATTCTTTTCCGTTGTTTCGAGGTTCCTCCGAAAATTTGATCATTTTTGGACACCTCAATAATCTCGTCTTAGTTCAAACCTATTTGAATTAAATTCAAATATGTTTGAATTATTTCCCGTCCTTGCCTTTTGTATTTTTCTCCGGTCGTGCTTTTTTACGAGCCCGGGAAAAATAACCTTTGACCTAATTCTTGCCTAACCCCCCTCCTCTTTTTCTTTTTCCTCTCTTTTGTTTTTATTTGTTTCTGCTAAGAGATATAAAAGAAGAGGCAGCCAGCTCCTAGACCTGCTGGGCCGGCATCTTCTCCTCCCAGCCGGCCCAAGTCTCCCTCCTCCTTTCCCTCTCTCCCTGGCCTTCCTCTCCCAGGCCCAGCTGGCCCATACCGTCCCAAACCCTAGCGCTATCTCTCCTCTCCCTCTCCCCCTGTGCGACCGCAGCTCCCTCTCGATGCCTCCCAGCCGTCGCCACTCCCTCTCCCTCGCTCACCTCTCTGCCCCGACCCCCTCGATCTCCTCTCGCTCTCTGGCTCCCTTCAGCCCGCACCAGCGTTCCCTTGCGGCCTCGCCTGGCCCCAGCGCCGCGGCCAGAAGCTGGCGCCCCAGGCCGGCCAGGAGCCGCCGTCCTCCGGCGTTCTCTTCCTGCCCGCGAGCCGGCCGAGCGCCCTCCCGCGCGAGCTCGCCTCTGCGCCCCGTCCCGGCCTCGTTCGTCAAGGCAGTGGCCGCGTGCCTGGCGCCCTGCTCCCTCCGTTCTTCGATCCCTCGGCCCCGTCCTCCACGCGCCAGTGCGCCCCGACGCAGCAGCAGCGCCGGCCCCGCGGCCTCCCCTCTCCTCCCCGTCCTCAGGCTCGCCCCGCAGCTGCGGCCGGCTGGAGCACTGCCGCGCTGCCTGGGCCCGCCGGCCAGTGCGCCCCGACGCCCCGTGCGGCCCCCTCTCGAGGCCTGCAGCGCCCCCTTCCATCGCCTCTCCCGCGCCCGACGGCCTCCCTCCGTCTCCATCCTCCTTGCTGCCGCCGCCATGGAGTTTCGAGGATCCTCCTCTGCCCGTCCAGTGCGCCCGGCCTCCTCCTCCCGTGGAAAGGAGCTGCTGCCGTGGCCTCGTCTCAGTGCTGTCCCTGTTGTGTTTGCTCCTGTTTTGCGATTGTTGTGTTGCCTTGCTGTATTTTTTTTGGACAGATGACCGTGTACGGCGAACCGACCAAGTACCTCGACGAACCGATCATCTACGGAAAACGAGCTCCGTGTACATCTACGACCCCGTGTACGACTACGTGAACGAGTACCACGACGCCGTCGAACGCCAAGTACCTCTACGTGACCGACAAGTACCACGACGGCCCGAACGTCTACCGTCGCCCGAACGTCTACCGTCGCCCGAACGACTACCGCCGCCCGAACGTCTACTTTCCTCTACGGCCGTGTACAACTACTTCCCTCTACTACGGCTACTTCCTCGACGCTCTCGAACCGTCCCGAAACGAGTGTTTCGAAGGTATAACCCCGAGACGTGACCCCGTGCATGCTTGTTGTGGTTGTATGTAATGTCTCCCTTGTGTGCTTCGTGCCGTTGTGCCTCTTTTGTCGTGTCCCTCGGTTGCCTCGTCACCGACTCGTGGGAACCCGGCAACGGGAACACCCCATCATCTTGTTCAACTCGTTCACTCCACCTTTTGTTTTGCACCGGTCCCTCACCAGTTACCGGAACCGATATGATGTCGTTGCATCATTTTCGGATCGTTGTCGTGGCACCTTTCCTTCCACCACGGTGACAAATGCTTCTTATCTCTTAATGTCAACCCTTTTAAGAAAACTTGCATAAACTTGATCATGTCATCCGCATCATGTTAACAACATTTAATATGTGTGAATTGTTGTTGCTTATAATTATTAAACATGCTCATGGGGATTTTTCCGGACTTGTTGTTGTTATTTTCCGGCCCCATTTAAAATGTCTTAATAGTGTAGGTTTATTTTTGTTTCACCTCTTGCCATGTTTAAAACAATTAATCTTGTCTTGTAAATAACAAGAGTCAACTAAATAATTAATATGTGGTGTTTCGTCAATATGCAACTCGTTGCATATTGATCTCCATTTAACTTGTAGTATTTGTTTGTGCACTTTGCCATGCCTTGCATATTTAAACCGGACATGCATCATTCTTGTTTGTGCATCGTATGCCATGTTGATGTTTGTGTGTTTACCGTGTTGTTTCTTTCTTTCCGGTTGCTTCTCTTGTTAGCTTCGGTTTCGTTCCGGAGTTGTGAGGATCCGCTCGACTGTTGCTCCGTCTTCTTCTTGGATCCGTTCTTCTTCCTTGTGGAATCCCAGGCAAGATGACCGAACCCGGATACCATTACTATCTTTGCCTATTGCTAGTAGTCTCGATCTATAGTTTTGCCTCGATGGCCATGTCTTTCTTGTCAGCCTCCTACTTGTAACCAATTGCCATGTTTAACCACCCTACCTATGCAAACCGTTGCTTGGCTAAGTACGCTTCGCTCAGCCCTTCTTATAGCATTGTTAGTTGCAGGTTCAGCCGTGTACGATGCAGGAGTTGGACCAGTTCTTCACCGGGAGCTCGATGAAGAGTTTGGCTGTTTGCTCGTGACGTTTCGATGTTCAGTAGTGGTTTCTACTAGGATTCGATCTTGGCCTGTGGCTTTATGTTGTTTTGGTATCTTTCTTTTGGTTCTTACCCGTAGTCGGGCTGTGATGTTTTGAATGATGTTCTGCTTATGTAATGTATTGTGTGAAGTGGCGAGTGTAAGCCAACTATCTCCTTTTGCTTTTTAATCCCTCTTTTACATGAGTCGTGCAAAGATACCAAACTTGAGATCATTCTAGGATGGGCTTATATCTTTAAGTCGTGCCTCGACACGTAGGAGATATAGTCCCATCCTGGGCATTACAAGTTGGTATTCAGAGCCTTCTCCGACCTAGAAGCCCCCACTGATTGATCGAATCGTTGACGGTTGAGTCTAGGCACACACTGAAAAACTTTTTGAGTCCTATATTATATCGGAGAGTAGGAATTCTTTGCTCCTCTTCTCTTTTCATTCTGGTGAGGACTCCTGACGATTACTCTTTTCTCTTCTACTTTCAAAAATTGCACCAAATTTTTTTTAGGATCTCGCGAGTATTCTGGGATTGTTTCGATGTTCTTGTGACAAGGATATTGTTCTCGATGCCTCCTGTTACCGAGGAGTTGAGCTTCGAGGTATCATTGTAACAAGCATATCGCGGCAGTACTAAATACTTAAGACGGCCGACATCGAAAATCTCTCCTATACGGCCAGTGGCAAGATAACCCCGACATCACCCAGTACTGGGGAGGTAGTTCGAGAGTATTGCCATAGCTTGTCATAGTGGATGCTTTTCGAAGGTCCGAGGTAAACAGTTTCCGAGAACGACTGGTTATGTGTTGAAGGATGGATACACCTGGATGTAGGTTTAGAGTTGATTGCGCGGTGCTTCCCGTGTATCCCCAACACCTGATTGCATAACTGGAAACTTTCGGAAATCTATAGGTGGGTTCATCTAGTAGTTCTAGGCATTCTTCCAACGGATGCTCGATATGAAGTTTGGGGTTCTACATTGAGTGAAGTAGTTTTATGGACTTGTTCTGATCGGGAGTTGCATCTTAAAGGGTCCTTGGCTATGCTGATCCGGGGATTGCAAAATCCTTTTGTAACACGTTCCATGAGCTTTCAGCACGAAGATGTCGAACGAAACTTCTATCTTGTGTTTGTTCTATCTGTCCCTTGTTCCTTTTTATTTTCATTTTGTTCTCCAAGTGGCTTCGCGTCGAGTTGATGTATCTACGGAATTCATTCATTCAATATCTATCCTTTGTTCTTGTTTTGATTCTGGTATTCGAGTTGCTTCGATGTCAAATGTTGATTCCATACCTTTCTTAATCGGTGTTCTCATATTTCTATGGGAGTTCTAATTCTTCTTGACCATCAAGATCTTCATGTTAATTCTTTTCAACCGGTGTCCATTTTGCTCATCCCAATTTGTCTTTGTTTTCCCCACCCTCCCACCCTTCTTCTTCTCAGAGCAAGAAATTCTCAGATGAAGTATCCATTTTATTCATGTGAGGTTTCTTCATTCCTTTTCCTTCAATGTTCTTATCCGGTGATTTATCGTGAAGATGCTCAAGAGCTTCAAGTTCATCATTCTTTTGTTCTCATATTCTTCCGGTGGATTTAATTCAAGATTTCGGTGTTGATCTTATCCTTTTCCTCTTTTCACAATGCTTTCTTATTCCGGTGCACCAATTAATCATTCTCCTCTTGCTGTTCATATCCGGAGTGCTGAAGATTCATAATTCCATTCTTAATCCATTCAAGCTATTTTGAGGATTATCATCTTATTCAAGCCCTTTAATTCAACCGGTGCAATATCTCTCAAGCAATCTTTTCAACGGTGATTTTCTTTGAGTGGGCCCTAACCCACAGGTCTTTTTCCAGGATCTTACCTGACTCTTCTTATTCCGGAGTTATTCTCAAATTCTTTTCATAGTGTGACGTAAGAATGATTTCCATCAGTCACATGCCTTCTCCAAGCTTGTTTTCAATTATTTCCATCTTTAGCTCAACCTTCCATCTTTTTATTCATTCCGGAGTGCTCAACAATTCTTCATGGCATTTCTCGTCTTCATTCTCAGCTTTTGGAGACCGGAGAAGTGTTTCTCTTAAACCTTGGCCCGTTCTCTTGATGACTTGTGATTCTAGCTTCATGCCATCCTCATAATTGTTTTCGATTGTGGGAATTGTTTTCATGCCCCTTCAGAGCAATTCTTGAGTTCTTGTCATTGTGATCCTCCGAAGGCCATCATTTCAGAATATTTCTTCGTTCTCAGTTTGCAACTTCGTCCTACAAATATTCTTCATTGATGTCTCTTCGTTCGTCTCCCTATTCTTACGGTGGTTCTTTCAAGTTTACTCTTCCGTTGTTATTGTTTTAATTCTTTTGTTCTTTTCATAATCCTACCGGTGGTTCGTTGAAGATTTACCCAAGCTTGTGCTAAATCTCTCTTTAATTCTTTGCAACGAGAATAAGTAGTATGCCAAATCCCTTTGGTTGTCATCAATTAAATTGGTGAAGGAGATGCATAGCATAATTCTTATTCTTGTTCCTTCCAAGTGTTTAATTCTTTTGTCCGGAGCTTGTTCATCATATCATATCCTTGGTTCTAAATTCTTCATCTTGTTTTCCGGAGCTTTCAAGTTATTTCAATTATATCATTTCAAAGCTCCATCTATTTCATCGCAGGCCTTGAATCTTATTCTTTTCATCTTTCTTTTCTCATGCTTTCATTACCGGAGTTCTTCATGGTGGTTCATCATCATGTTTTAATTCATCCTCGAAGTCTTCATCAAGATTCTTGTTGGAGCTCAAGCATTCTTCTTCATGCTTTCCAATTGCAATCCTTTCTACCTTATCTTTCAGATGGTGTTGTGTCATTCTTGACAATTCCTTCATGTTTCATGATTCACGAGTTATCAAGAATAAGATAATTAAAACCATCTTTCCTTTCTCTTTAGGAGATCTTTCCAACCATTCAATTTATTCATTGGAGTTATCTTGGGTTATATTTCACCTAAAAGCTTTCCCTAAGGATTGTTGTATTGTGGTGCTTATAAATGACCCAAGTTCTTCATTTATCCTCTCCGTGAGATTACCCTTTTCGTCTCCTTGTTGATCGCAATCCAATCAATTGTTTAAGTTAGTGGCTGGTTGTCACCTCTTAATTTTGAGATGTTTCCATAAGCCCACATCGAGCTTATTCTTTCGTTGTTGAATTCCCAACAACTCCGTTCAACCCTTCTTTGTAAGGATGCTCTTCCAAATTCATTTTGAGAGAAGTTGTCATTTTCTTCTCTGTTCAATTCTTTCGTTGATCTATATTCTATTCTGTCATTCCGGAGGCATTGTGATATTGCTCTCTTTAACCATCATCTCGTTTTTATCGAGATCATGTTCTTTCCTTGTTTATCTTTTAACCGGAGTGTTCTATTCTTCATTCAAGTTCCATCATCTTATATAGTTTTGCCTCTCTTTTCAACCGGAGTGCTGTCTGAATCTTTCTTTCCCCTTGTGCCATTCTTTTAATTGTTTCGGAGGCAATATGTTGCTGTTTTCATCAAGTATCACTCCATCTCCTCTAGTTCTTGTTAATTCCTTCCATTTTTAGACGAAGTGCTGTCGAAATTCAGTCATTCTTATTCCTTGGCTATACCATTGCAGTTTCATATTCTTTTGGTTCGTAAGCTCTTGTTTCATGTCTTTCAACCTGCAAGGTTCTCTTAATGCTCCTTGTTTCTCTTTTCTAAAGGAGTGTTTTCATCTTCGTTCATCTCCGTTGCATTCTTTCCTTCTTTCAACTTGTTCAACCTCTCAAGGTTCTTTGGTTTCACTCGTCTGTCAAAGAAGCAACTATGTTTTACCTCCTCCTTTTCGTTTTTACCCGGTGATATCTCTAGGATCTCGGGTCGAGATCCTCTGTTAGTGTGGGAGAGTTGTGACGCCCGAGACCGACGTCCCAGAAGATTCCAGAAGCTTCCTGAAGCCTCCAGATGTTCCGGGTTGCCCGGGTGTTCCTTTTGTGCTTGTGTTTTATTTATTTTCGCATTGCATCATGTCATCATGCCATCATGTCATATTTTATTTTGCATCTCAACCTAAATAATTCGTGTGGGCCTTCGGTCCATTTAAATCGAGGGAAGAATGACTTCTCTTTATAACATAGAAGAGCCTCTCAATGGTTAGGGAGCTATATTAATAAATATTCCATTGCTTCGGAATCACCGTAACACACTTGCATAATTTCCCCATTGTCTTTTCCACTTCGAGCTTCTCTTTCCAAACCTTGCCTAATTCTTTTCCGTTGTTTCGAGGTTCCTCCGAAAATTTGATCATTTTTGGACACCTCAATAATCTCGTCTTAGTTCAAACCTATTTGAATTAAATTCAAATATGTTTGAATTATTTCCCGTCCTTGCCTTTTGTATTTTTCTCCGGTCGTGCTTTTTTACGAGCCCGGGAAAAATAACCTTTGACCTAATTCTTGCCTAACCCCCCTCCTCTTTTTCTTTTTCCTCTCTTTTGTTTTTATTTGTTTCTGCTAAGAGATATAAAAGAAGAGGCAGCCAGCTCCTAGACCTGCTGGGCCGGCATCTTCTCCTCCCAGCCGGCCCAAGTCTCCCTCCTCCTTTCCCTCTCTCCCTGGCCTTCCTCTCCCAGGCCCAGCTGGCCCATACCGTCCCAAACCCTAGCGCTATCTCTCCTCTCCCTCTCCCCCTGTGCGACCGCAGCTCCCTCTCGATGCCTCCCAGCCGTCGCCACTCCCTCTCCCTCGCTCACCTCTCTGCCCCGACCCCCTCGATCTCCTCTCGCTCTCTGGCTCCCTTCAGCCCGCACCAGCGTTCCCTTGCGGCCTCGCCTGGCCCCAGCGCCGCGGCCAGAAGCTGGCGCCCCAGGCCGGCCAGGAGCCGCCGTCCTCCGGCGTTCTCTTCCTGCCCGCGAGCCGGCCGAGCGCCCTCCCGCGCGAGCTCGCCTCTGCGCCCCGTCCCGGCCTCGTTCGTCAAGGCAGTGGCCGCGTGCCTGGCGCCCTGCTCCCTCCGTTCTTCGATCCCTCGGCCCCGTCCTCCACGCGCCAGTGCGCCCCGACGCAGCAGCAGCGCCGGCCCCGCGGCCTCCCCTCTCCTCCCCGTCCTCAGGCTCGCCCCGCAGCTGCGGCCGGCTGGAGCACTGCCGCGCTGCCTGGGCCCGCCGGCCAGTGCGCCCCGACGCCCCGTGCGGCCCCCTCTCGAGGCCTGCAGCGCCCCCTTCCATCGCCTCTCCCGCGCCCGACGGCCTCCCTCCGTCTCCATCCTCCTTGCTGCCGCCGCCATGGAGTTTCGAGGATCCTCCTCTGCCCGTCCAGTGCGCCCGGCCTCCTCCTCCCGTGGAAAGGAGCTGCTGCCGTGGCCTCGTCTCAGTGCTGTCCCTGTTGTGTTTGCTCCTGTTTTGCGATTGTTGTGTTGCCTTGCTGTATTTTTTTTGGACAGATGACCATGTACGGCGAACCGACCAAGTACCTCGACGAACCGATCATCTACGGAAAACGAGCTCCGTGTACATCTACGACCCCGTGTACGACTACGTGAACGAGTACCACGACGCCGTCGAACGCCAAGTACCTCTACGTGACCGACAAGTACCACGACGGCCCGAACGTCTACCGTCGCCCGAACGTCTACCGTCGCCCGAACGACTACCGCCGCCCGAACGTCTACTTCCCTCTACGGCCGTGTACAACTACTTCCCTCTACTACGGCTACTTCCTCGACGCTCTCGAACCGTCCCGAAACGAGTGTTTCGAAGGTATAACCCCGAGACGTGACCCCGTGCATGCTTGTTGTGGTTGTATGTAATGTCTCCCTTGTGTGCTTCGTGCCGTTGTGCCTCTTTTGTCGTGTCCCTCGGTTGCCTCGTCACCGACTCGTGGGAACCCGGCAACGGGAACACCCCATCATCTTGTTCAACTCGTTCACTCCACCTTTTGTTTTGCACCGGTCCCTCACCAGTTACCGGAACCGATATGATGTCGTTGCATCATTTTCGGATCGTTGTCGTGGCACCTTTCCTTCCACCACGGTGACAAATGCTTCTTATCTCTTAATGTCAACCCTTTTAAGAAAACTTGCATAAACTTGATCATGTCATCCGCATCATGTTAACAACATTTAATATGTGTGAATTGTTGTTGCTTATAATTATTAAACATGCTCATGGGGATTTTTCCGGACTTGTTGTTGTTATTTTCCGGCCCCATTTAAAATGTCTTAATAGTGTAGGTTTATTTTTGTTTCACCTCTTGCCATGTTTAAAACAATTAATCTTGTCTTGTAAATAACAAGAGTCAACTAAATAATTAATATGTGGTGTTTCTTCAATATGCAACTCGTTGCATATTGATCTCCATTTAACTTGTAGTATTTGTTTGTTCACTTTGCCATGCCTTGCATATTTAAACCGGACATGCATCATTCTTGTTTGTGCATCGTATGCCATGTTGATGTTTGTGTGTTTACCGTGTTGTTTCTTTCTTTCCGGTTGCTTCTCTTGTTAGCTTCGGTTTCGTTCCGGAGTTGTGAGGATCCGCTCGAATGTTGCTCCGTCTTCTTCTTGGATCCGTTCTTCTTCCTTGTGGAATCCCAGGCAAGATGACCGAACCCGGATACCATTACTATCTTTGCCTATTGCTAGTAGTCTCGATCTATAGTTTTGCCTCGATGGCCATGTCTTTCTTGTCAGCCTCCTACTTGTAACCAATTGCCATGTTTAACCACCCTACCTAT
>LR738715.1:202886298-202928461 GCA_902687465.1 Secale cereale | reverse complement strand
TGACCGACAAGTACCACGACGGCCCGAACGTCTACCGTCGCCCGAACGTCTACCGTCGCCCGAACGACTACCGCCGCCCGAACGTCTACTTCCCTCTACGGCCGTGTACAACTACTTCCCTCTACTACGGCTACTTCCTCGACGCTCTCGAACCGTCCCGAAACGAGTGTTTCGAAGGTATAACCCCGAGACGTGACCCCGTGCATGCTTGTTGTGGTTGTATGTAATGTCTCCCTTGTGTGCTTCGTGCCGTTGTGCCTCTTTTGTCGTGTCCCTCGGTTGCCTCGTCACCGACTCGTGGGAACCCGGCAACGGGAACACCCCATCATCTTGTTCAACTCGTTCACTCCACCTTTTGTTTTGCACCGGTCCCTCACCAGTTACCGGAACCGATATGATGTCGTTGCATCATTTTCGGATCGTTGTCGTGGCACCTTTCCTTCCACCACGGTGACAAATGCTTCTTATCTCTTAATGTCAACCCTTTTAAGAAAACTTGCATAAACTTGATCATGTCATCCGCATCATGTTAACAACATTTAATATGTGTGAATTGTTGTTGCTTATAATTATTAAACATGCTCATGGGGATTTTTCCGGACTTGTTGTTGTTATTTTCCGGCCCCATTTAAAATGTCTTAATAGTGTAGGTTTATTTTTGTTTCACCTCTTGCCATGTTTAAAACAATTAATCTTGTCTTGTAAATAACAAGAGTCAACTAAATAATTAATATGTGGTGTTTCGTCAATATGCAACTCGTTGCATATTGATCTCCATTTAACTTGTAGTATTTGTTTGTGCACTTTGCCATGCCTTGCATATTTAAACCGGACATGCATCATTCTTGTTTGTGCATCGTATGCCATGTTGATGTTTGTGTGTTTACCGTGTTGTTTCTTTCTTTCCGGTTGCTTCTCTTGTTAGCTTCGGTTTCGTTCCGGAGTTGTGAGGATCCGCTCGACTGTTGCTCCGTCTTCTTCTTGGATCCGTTCTTCTTCCTTGTGGAATCCCAGGCAAGATGACCGAACCCGGATACCATTACTATCTTTGCCTATTGCTAGTAGTCTCGATCTATAGTTTTGCCTCGATGGCCATGTCTTTCTTGTCAGCCTCCTACTTGTAACCAATTGCCATGTTTAACCACCCTACCTATGCAAACCGTTGCTTGGCTAAGTACGCTTCGCTCAGCCCTTCTTATAGCATTGTTAGTTGCAGGTTCAGCCGTGTACGATGCAGGAGTTGGACCAGTTCTTCACCGGGAGCTCGATGAAGAGTTTGGCTGTTTGCTCGTGACGTTTCGATGTTCAGTAGTGGTTTCTACTAGGATTCGATCTTGGCCTGTGGCTTTATGTTGTTTTGGTATCTTTCTTTTGGTTCTTACCCGTAGTCGGGCTGTGATGTTTTGAATGATGTTCTGCTTATGTAATGTATTGTGTGAAGTGGCGAGTGTAAGCCAACTATCTCCTTTTGCTTTTTAATCCCTCTTTTACATGAGTCGTGCAAAGATACCAAACTTGAGATCATTCTAGGATGGGTTTATATCTTTAAGTCGTGCCTCGACACGTAGGAGATATAGTCCCATCCTGGGCATTACAAGGGGTTAATAAGCGGAGGAAATCTCAGGTTTAGAAAAGAAGAGAGGTTCAGAAGGTTTTGAAAAGGGGTCTCAACTAACTAACGCCCATGCTAACTAAGGCTTCCTACAGTCAGGATGGCTCTGATACCAGCTCTGTGGGGACCCCGACTTAGAAGTCGAGATCACCGAATGCACGTGTACAGTGATCCCAGAGATCAATGCTCACTGAACACACAGAAGCTGAAATAACAAGAGTCTTACATCCATACAAATAGTCTTACATGAATTAAGGCCATTATGACCAAGTCTTACATAGGTAGAGCCTCATGGGCTGAATAGCAAATAACTCAAGTAGCGGAAGTCTTCGATAAACGGGTAGAACCCATGCCATCTGCCTTAACCCTACAGGCATTCTGACTGGGATAGCGTCCTAGTTCGCATGTTCGTCTCCAAAGAACTCTTCCTCATATTCCTGCTCTTCCATGCCTGGCCAATTAAATAACCAGTGGCAAGCCAATGAGTAGTTTGAATGTACTCGCATGTGGTTCAAGTAACAATGCAATGGAACAATAATGAACAATCTAGCAGGAAGCTAGAACAATATGCTATCATCAAGTCTATGCATCAATAAACTCGCGTAACCTCGAAGACAGGTTACCGATATCAACATGAATATGATTCATCTCATCGAGTCAAGACACCAACCTGACTCATCACACACATACCAACACCGATGAAGTAAAATTCTGGACATAGTTTAAGTAGCACCACCCAACTGTCCATGACCTTGGACACGGCTATTCGAATAGTTTTACACTCTGCAGAGGTTGCGCACTTTACCCACAAGATCCGGGGAACTTCCGTGTCATCCACGACCCGCGGTACCTCAAGTACCCGGGGTAAGCGCCCGGTCGTTACCTTTCCTTAGACGATACTAACATAGAGTCCACTCGTTGGCACACGGCCCTCGGGTACAAACAATAGATCACAGGACTTGCCCTAATTTCAATGTTCACGCGTTCCCGAAGGGACCAACGGTGTGTCCGGTGCCCTGTGAAAACAGTCATGGCCGCCTATCCAAGCACGACCCCGTCCCGGAAAAGACCTCAAGTCTTCCCGTCACTAGTAATGCGGGCACCATGCTAGTATCGACCTAAGTAATCAATAAAGCCCCGTCCCATAAGGGGTAGTGTGGTTGCACATGATTGGTTGGGACGGTAGTCACACATAAATCTAATCCATCATTCCACCATGCACATGATCTACCGGCACATCACTTCTTTCTCAAGTGATGACCTATCACTCCATCACCCTCGGGCATTAGGGGCACCCGACGGGTTCATGCAAAGATTTCAACTACGAGGGTTCATATCACACACAATGTTCAAGAAATCGTTAACTGGTAGCTGCTCGGTCGGTTTAGGAGTAGCGATTAATCGGTGAATCGGCCTATTAACTGGATTAATCGGTCGATCATTAATAGATAGATCGAATAGGAACTTGCCAACATATATCTTGATTTTTTGATGTATTATACCATACTCTTATGCTTCCAGCTATGTAGTATACCAAAACATGCTGCCGTACACATATGAAAAGCATAGAGAGGAGGTAAAATTATTAATTCTAGCTATTAAGGAGTGGCATGGGGCTGGAAGGGGTTATGGGCCAAAAATTTGGGCTTTGTTTGCCCACCCGTTAATGGGCCAGCGGGGATTAATCGGCATGACAACTGATTAATCGGTCTAACTGGCCAATTAATCGGCCTGACAAGTTAACGCGATGAATAGGTGTTATTCGATTCGGCCATGCTATGAGTAGCGATTAACTGGCCCATTAACTGATTAATCGGGTGAATTCTTAAACATTGATCACACATGCACCATATAAGCATCATGACCAACTTATTTGCATGTCATCTAGCACATAGCAAGATCAACAATAAGGCATGCATCATGTGGTGGTTCATCTAGGTTACCATCGTAACCCTAATCATCATGCATCGGAAACATACGGGTTCCGAGAACAAATGTATCATGGTCAAAGGGCAGCTTGCCTGGATTGGCTTGGTCTTCAAAGTCTTCAAGTCCTTCTCCTTCTTCTTCCACATCAACCTCGTCAAATACGGGATCTATACGTCGCATAATAACCACGGGAAAAATAAGAATACAAATAAAATAGAAAAATCAAAGTGCTCAGAAAAATGTCAACTCATTTTTGTAAAATACTAGAGGGATTTCTAAGATGGGGAAAAATCTTAGTTGGAGTTTTGGAGTTACAGAACAGGACATATTGATTTTTGAACAGGAGTTATACTGCCCAAATTTGAATTTAAATTTGAACAGTACAGAAAAGTTTCATGGATTTGAATGAAAGTGGTACCATTAAATAGGTTGGAATATTACAAGATTTTAGGAGTTGGAAATATTTAATTTGGATCAATATTCTTTTCTGTAGAAATGTTTAAATCATTTACATAAAAGAAAAATAAAAAGGGGTCCTGTGCACTGGGCCAGAGAAGGCCACAGTGCACGGCCCAGACGGCTCGGCCTGGCCGCACGGGAGCCAGCGCGCGCACGTCAGGTTTTCAAACCTGACGGGCGGGGCCCGTGGGTCAGCGGCACAGAGGAGGGGGAGAGAGGTGGGGGGATGAGTCTGGGGAGTTCCTGGACGAGCTCTACGTCCAGCTGAGGCAAGAGGAGGAGCGGGGGAGTGCCAGAGGGGCGCGCGCATGTGAGGCAGAGGAATGGCCGAAGAGGGCGGCCGGTGCGCGTGCGGCGACGTTCACTGGAGGGCGCAGGAGGAGGGGGAACAACGCCGGGGAGGTTGCGGACGTCGAGGCGCCTCGACTGGCGCGAGGGGGAGGCTCGAGGTTGTCGGGGGAGGTTGATTGGCCGGAGCCAGCGTGCGGAGGGCACTGTTCACGCGCTCTAGAGCGTGCGTATTGCTGGCATCAGCATGCTCTCGCCGGTTTGGTCCGTTCCAGCGTGCCCAACAGTGTCTAGTGCGTTGTAGGGGAAGTAAAGAAACGGCCTGAGGCCTTGGATGCCCTGGGGATGTAGAGAGAGAGGGAGAGGGCTGGTGAAATGGTGAATGTTGGCTGTACAGCAAGGTAAAACTGGGGTTTCACCCCTCAATCATGGAGCTGAGGTGCTGGGGGAGTTACTGGAGGTGGCTGGTAACTCAATGAGCCTGTGGTAAGAAGTTGAGGCCATGGAGAAAAGTGAAAGTGGTCAAGATGGAGGTTTTAGAAATTCTGCAGAAGGTGTTTGATCTGTGTTTGATCAAGCAAATGAAGTCCACTTGACATGGCACCTGACAGGGTTGAAAGGCATGAGAAAATAGGGTGCCTCACCAAATTTGGCCTTATTTGGAGAAACTAGCCAATGTAACTTTGGTGAACCCTAGAAATCAACAGAAACAGTTTCATCTTGATTGAGTCAAGCTAATCATCTCCCCTTGATGCACCACTTGGTGTAGCATCATCATTTGGGGTATTGATCATGCTCACAAAGTTTGAAGCTCCAGATAAAAAGTTGGTAATGTAAAGTTGTTCAAACTTGCATTTGAACAGAAAGGGTTTTGAGGTGATCTGATCAAGTTGCTCTATTCAAATACTTGTGCCATTTGGTCTAGGTGCCTTATTAGGCCATTCTAGCATGTGCACCAAGTTTGAGAGCATTTGGATAAGTTTGGCAATGTAAAGTTGCTCAAACTTCAAATATGGACAGAATGGTTATGAAGGGGTTTGAGGATGTTTTCTTGCTTCCCAAGGCATAGGACTTGGCAAGATCATCAGATATGTCATATATGACATGATAGAATTTCCCTGGAATTTTTGGAGAAAGTTTCCTTTGTAAATATTTCAAAAGCTTGAAATATCCAGAAAGGGTTTTTGAGGGTTTAGCCCATTATTTTAAACATGATCAAGTGTTGAAACTCTTATATATGGACAATATATGTCCTATGAGTCTCTCTGAATTTTGGCAAATATTTTTGAAATAGTTAAATAATTTTCTCCTATTAAAGACCATTTCTGGCCTTAAGAAAAAGCTTTTAAATAAAATAGGAAAATAACTTTTAAAATTATACCTTTGTGGTTTCTGGGAGTCCTATGACTACTAGGTCTCAAATAAACCCCCTAAATCAAGTACTTGCAGTGCAAATCTCAATTCAGGGGTTTTTGGAAAACTAAATTTATAAAATACTTTTTGGCCAAATTTATTTTGTAAGAAAATACTATACTGTTATATAACACTTGGTATGATCATTGGGCAGAAGTTTTGGATAAGGAGATGAAATCTACAAGAGATCATAGTTGACTTTAATGAGCACATGAAAAAGCAAATGAAGAAAACTCAATTCCAATTAAAAGCCAAATGATGCTAAAAATTTTTGCTGGTCCAAATTTGCATGCTTCAAAGTTACAAATAACATGTTACAAAATGCAGGGTGTGACAGCCTCCTAATGATCCTTCAGAACAATATCTGCTAGACCATGAAAATGATATGTATATGAGTGAGAGAAGGGAAATAGATGAAATATTCTTTAAATAGAGACCTTTATTGGAACACAACTTGCCTGTTGAAATTCTAGGGCATCCTCCTCCACCCAAGGGTGATCCCATGTTTGATCTCAAACCATTACCTGATACTCTTAAGTATGCGTATCTCGATGAAAAGAAGATATATCCTCTTATTATTAGTGCTAACCTTTCAGAGCAGGAAGAAGATAAATTATTGAAAACTCTGAAGAAGCATCGTGCTGCTATTGGATATACTCTTGATGATCTTAAGGGAATTAGTCCCACTCTATGCCAACACAAAATAAAACTGGAGAAGGACGCTAAACCGGTTGTTGATCAACAATGACGGTTAAATCCTAAGATGAAAGAAGTGGTAAGGAAAGAAATACTAAAGCTTCTAGAGGCAGGTATAATTTATCCAGTTGTTGATAGTCAGTGGGTAAGTCATGTCCATTGTGTCCCTAAGAAGGGAGGTATTACTGTTGTTCCTAATGATAAAGATGAATTGATCCCACAAAGAATTGTTACAGGCTATAGAATGGTAATTGATTTCAGCAAATTAAATAAAGCTACTAAAAAGGATCATTATCCTTTACCTTTTATTGATCAAATGCTAGAAAGATTATCCAAACATACTCAATTTTGCTTTCTAGATGGCTATTCTGGTTTCTCTCAAATACCTGTGTCAAAAGAGGATCAAGAAAAGACCACTTTTACTTGCCCTTTCTGTACCTTTGCTTATAGACGTATGCCTTTTGGTTTATGTAATGCACCTGCTACCTTTCAAAGATGCATGATGGCTATATTCTCTGATTTTTGTGAAAAGATTGTTGAGGTTTTCATGGATGATTTTTCCGTTTATGGAACTTCTTTTGATGATTGCTTAAGCAACCTTGATCGAGTTTTGCAGAGATGTGAAGAAACTAGTCTTGTCTTGAATTGGGAAAAGTTCCACTTTATGGTTAATGAAGGTATTGTCTTGGGGCATAAAATTTCTGAAAGAGGTACTGAAGTTGATAAAGCTAAAGTTGATGCTATTGAAAAGATGTCGTGTCCTAAGGACATCAAAGGTATAAGAAGTTTCCTTGGTCATGCCGGGTTTTATAGGAGGTTCATTAAAGACTTCTCAAAAATTTCTAGGCCCCTCACTAATCTCTTACAAAAAGATGTTCCTTTTGTCTTTGATGATGATTGTGTAGAAGCAATTGAAATACTTAAGAAAGCATTGATTTCTGCACCGATTGTCCAGCCACCTGATTGGAATTTACCCTTTGAAATTATGTGTGATGTTAGTGACTATTCTGTAGGTGTCGTTCTAGGACAAAGAGTTGAGAAGAAATTAAATGTTATCCAATATGCTTGTAAAACTCTAGATATTGCCCAGAGAAATTATGCTACTACTGGAAAGGAATTTTTAGCAGTTGTATTTGCTTGTGATAAGTTTGGACCTTATATTGTTGATTCTAAAGTAACTGTTCACACCGATCATGCTGCTATTAAATATCTTATGGAAAAGAAAGATGCTAAACCTAGACTTTTTAGATGGGTTCTCTTGATACAAGAATTTGTTTTGCATATTACTGATAGAAAGGGAGCTGAGAACCCCGTTGCAGACAACTTATCTAGGTTAGAGAATGTTCTTGATGACCCACTACCTATTGATGATAGCTTTCCTGATGAACAATTGGTTGTCATAAATACTTCTCGAACTGCTCCATGCTATGCTGATTAAGCTAATTACATTGTTGCTAAATTGATACCACCTAGTTTCACATACCAGCAAATGAAAAGGTTTTTCTATGATTTAAGACATTACTTCTAGGATGACCCACACCTTTATAAATAAACAGTAGATGGTATTATTAGACGTTGTGTACCTGAGCATGAACATGAACTCATCCTACGCAAGTTTCACTCCGAGGCTTACGGAGGACACCATGCTGGGGATAGAACTGCACATAAGGTATTGCAATCCGGTTTTTATTGGCCTACGCTCTTCAAGGATGCCCGTAAGTTTGTATTGTCTTGTGATGAATGTCAAAGAATTGGTAACATTAGTAGACGTCACGAACTACCGATGAACTATTCACTTGTTATTCAACCATTTGATGTTTGGGGCTTTGATTATATGGGACCGTTTCCTTCCTCTAATGGGTATACACATATTTTAGTTGTTATTGATTATGTTACTAAGTGGGTAGAATCTATTCCAACTAGTAGTGTTGATCATAACACCTCTATTAAGATGCTTAAAGAAGTTATTTTTCCGAGGTTTGAAGTCCCTAGATACTTAATGACTGATGGTGGTTCACATTTCATTCATGGTGCTTTTCGTAAAATGCTTGCTAAATATGATGTTAATCATAGAATTGCATCCCCATACCACCCAAAGTCGAGTGGTCAAGTAGAACTAAGTAACAGAGAGCTGAAATTAATTTTGCAAAAAACTATTAATAGATCTAGAAAGAATTGGTCCAAGAAACTTGATGATGCATTATGGGCCTATAGAACTGCTTATAAAAATCCTATGGGTATGTCTTCGTATAAAATGGTTTATGGAAAAGCATGTCACTTACCTCTCGAACTAGAACATAAGGCATAGTGGGCCATTAAAGAGCTCAATTATGATTTCAAACTTGCCGGTGATAAGAGGTTATTTGACATTAGCTCACTTGATGAGTGGAGAACCAAAGCATATGAAAATGCCAAATTGTTTAAAGAAAAAGTTAAAAGATGGCATGACAAAAGGATACAAAATCGTGAGTTTAATATAGGTGATTATGTTTTGCTATACAACTCCCGTTTAAGATTTTTTGCAGGAAAAATTCTCTCTGAATGGGAAGGTCCTTACGTTATCGAGGAGGTCTATCGTTTTGGTGCCATAAAAATCAACAACTTCGAAGGCACAAATCCAAAGGTGGTAAATGGTCAAAGAATCAAACATTATATCTCAGGTAATCCCATAAATGTTGAAACTAATGTCATTGAAACCGTAACCCGGGAGGAATACATAAGGGACACCTTCCAGAACGATTCAGACTCCGAAAAGGAAGAGGTATGTGGTACGGTAAGTAAACTGACTCCAAAACAGTTCTAATGGCATTTTTTCTCCGTTTTGGAATATTTAAGAAAATAGGAAAATAAGAAGTAGTCTGAAAGGGACATGAGGCACCCACGAGGGTGGAGGGTGCGCCCCCTGCCTCGTGGGCACCTCGTGTGCCCTCCGGACTCCGATTTCTTGCATGATACTTCTTTTAGTCGGTAAAAAATCATTATATAACCCCCCGAAGGTTTTGACCACGACACCATGACAAAATCCTCTAATTTTTTGTTTTGAGTTGTTTCTGCCGCAGATTGGAGCAATATGTTGTCCCATGATTCAGAGGGAGAAAGCTATGTGGCTGATTACCTTGCAGACCCTAAAGTCTATGGGGACATGGATCATTGTGGTTGGACCAAGGAGGCAGAAGAAGACTATGATCCCAAGGGAAAGTAGGAGACGAGGTCAGATGAAGATGAAGTCCCATTACCTCAACCTGGGGACATGCATGTGGAGTTCAAAAATTCAAGCCTCCCTGATAGAGCAAAGAAACCTAAGATCGAGTTTATCCCTTTTCGTTTCTTGCAGGAGAACAAGTAGGAACTATGCAAAAATATATTAAGTCTTGAGCAGGAGATCGATGACTTAAGAGAGCAAAATTATATCCTCAAGAGCAAATTAAGGAAGAAGCCTACATCATCAACAACTCCATCATCACTGCCTCCGAAGAAAGAGACATAATCACATGGGTATGGGCACTCCCCTTGGCATCTGCCAAGCTTGGGGGAGATGCCCGGTATCGTATCACCATCACACCTCTATCTTTACCGTTTTTCTTAGTTCGATCCTTTTGGTAATATCTTGATCTAGTAGAATAAAGTTTAGTATGATCTAGTTGTGAGCTTTGCTTTATGATCCTCATCTATGTAATCGAGTCCATGAGCTATATATAATAAAGATTAGTTTGAGTCAAGGGCTTGATTATCTCACTATGATCATGAGAGAAAAAAGAAAGAACAAAAAGAATCAAAGAGATCATATTGATCTTATGGAGAGTAATGACTTCACATATAAAGATTATGATGAATAAAAGTTTTTGAGAGTTGACAAACATAGTTTTGGTCATCGTTGCAATTAATAGGAAGTAATAAAGAAAGAGAGGTTTTCACATATAAATATACTATCTTGGACATATTTTATGATTGTGAGCACTCATCAAAATATGACATGCTAAAAGGTTGATGTTGGACAAGGAAGACAACGTAATGGGTTATGCTTTCTTATATCCGAAATAAAGTATATAGTCGTGGACCTTCCAACATGTTGAGCTTGCCTTTCCCCCTCATGCTAGCCAAACTCCATGCACCAAGTAGAAATATTACTTGTGCTTCCAAATATCCTTAAACCCAGTTTTGCCATGAGAGTCCACCATATCTACCTATGGATTGAGTAAGATCCTTCAAGTAAGTTGTCATTGTTGCAACTCTCTAAATATGTATGATCTATTAGTGTGGAGAAAATAAGCTTTATACGATCTTGTGATAAGGAAGCAATAAAAGCGACAGACTGCATAATAAAGGTCCATATCACAAGTGGCAATATAAAGTGACGTTCTTTTGCACTAAGATTTTGTACATCCAACCATAAAAGCACATGACAACCTCTGCTTCCCTCTGCGAAGGGCCTATCTATTGTTCTTGCCTTATACCTTATACAAGAGTCATGGTGATCTTCACCTTTCCTTTTTACATTTTATCCATTGTCAAGCACATTGCGATGGCAAGATCCTGACATATATACCCAATTGGATGTAAGTTATCATAAACTATTATTGTTGACATTACCCTTGAGGTAAAAGGTTGCGAGGCAACACTATAAGCCCCTATCTTTCTCTGTGTCCGATTGAAACTCCATACCCATAAGTATTGCGTGACTGTGAGCAACTGTGAAAGACTAATTGATAGTTGAGTATGTGGACTTGCTGAAAAGCTCTTATATTGACTCTTTCTGATGTTATGATAAATTGCAATTGCTTCAATGACCGAGATCATAGTTTGTTAGTTTTCAATGAAGTTTCTGATTCATACTTGACATTGCGAATAGATTGTTACTTTAGCATAAGAAATCATATGACAATATATATATATATATATATATATATATATATATATATATATATATATATATATATATATATGTTGTTGGTATAAGAATGATCATGATGCCCTCATGTCCACATTTTATTTTATCGACACCTCTATCTCTAAACATGTGGACATATTTTTCGATATCGACTTCCGCTTGAGGACAAGCGAGGTCTAAGCTTGGGGAAGTTGATACGTCCATTTTGCATCATGCTTTTATATTGATGTTTATTGCATTATGGGCTGTTATTACACATTATGTCACAATACTTATGTCTTTTCTCTCTTATTTTACAAGGTTTACATTAAGAGGGAGAATGCCGGCAGTTGGAATTCTGGGCTAGAAAAGGAGCAAACATTGGAGACCTATTCTGCACAACTCAAAAAGCCCTGAAACTCCACTAATGTCAGTTTTGGAATATATAAAAAATATTGGGCAAAGAAAGCACCAGAGGGGGGCCACCCACCGTCCACGAGGGTGGGGGCGCGCCCTACCCCCTAGGTGCGCCCCCTGCCTCGTGGGCCACCTGGCAGCCCCCCGATGCCCATCTTCTGGTATAAGGTGTCTTCTGCCCTGGAAAAATCATAAGGAAGCTTTCGGGATGAAGCGCCGCCGTCTCGAGGCGGAACCAATCTAGGGCTCCGGTGGAGCTTTTCTGCCGGGGAAACATCCCTTCGGGAGGGGGAAATCGTCACCATCATCATCACCATCGATCCTCTCATCGGGAGGGGGTCAATATCCATCAATATCTTCACCAGCACCATCTCCTCTCAAACCCTAGTTCATCTCTTGTATCCAATCTTTGTATCAAAACCTCAGATTGGTACCTGTGGGTTGCTAGTAGTGTTGATTACTCCTTGTAGTTGATGCTAGTTGGTTTATCAAGTGGAAGATCATATGTTCAGATCCTTTATGCATATTAATACCCCTCTGATTATGAACATGAATATGTTTTCTGAGTAGTCACGTTTGTTCCTGAGGACATGGGAGAAGTCTTGCTATAAGTAGTCATGTGAATTTGGTATTCGTTCGATATTTTGATGAGATGTATGTTGTCTTTCCTCTAGTGGTGTTATGTGAACATTGACTACATGACACTTCACCATTGTTTGGGCATAGAGGAAGGCATTGGGAAGTAATATGTAGATGATGGGTTGCTAGAGTGACAGAAGCTTAAACCCTAGTTTATGCCTTGCTTCGTAAGGGGCTGATTTGTATCCATATGTTTCATGCTATGGTTAGGTTTACCTTAATACTTATTTTGTAGTTGCGGATGCTTGCAATAGAGGTTATTCATAAGCGGGATGCTTGTCTAAGGAAGCGCAGTACCCAAGCACCAGTCCACCCATATACCAAATTATCAAAGTAACTAGCTCGATGATAATTCCCTTGTGTCCTCCGGAGCGCTTTTCTTTATATAAGAATTTGTCTAGGCTTGTCCTTTGCTAAAAAAGGATTGGGCCATATTGCTGCACCTTATTTACTTTTACTAGTTACTTGTTATAAATTACCTTATCACAAAACTATCTGTTACCGAGAATTTCAGTGCTTGCAAAGAATACCTTCCTGAAAACTGCCTATCATTTCCTTCTGCTCCTCGTTGGTTTCGACACTCTTACTTATCGAATGGACTACGATAGATCCCCTACACTTGTGGGTCATCAAAACTGGACTTGGAAAGCTATGCCTAGTTCAAATCTCAGAAGATTCATTCCAGCTACTTAAATCGCCTTCACACCAGCCATGACTTTGAGGCCGGTTTGGTCAATCTCATGAAGGAGCGTTTTGAGGTAAGCCATGCAATATTCTCCATACAAATATGCTCATACTAGCCACCAAGTCTACTGCGTATAATAAAATTGAATACACTGTAGACTTTAGATAGCTTCTATGATATCATGGCATGTTGTAACTGCCAACTCAAAAACGGGTAGCTCCCAAGGCCGGCTTAAAATATGAAGCTAAGCCGGGAGTGTGAGTCATAATTTCCATTTTGCATATGTAGACCGTAAGGGCCGGCTTTAACTGATAAGTTAAGCCGGGACTTCACATAGTAATGCTCATTTTTCACACATGTAGCCCTCAAGGGTCGGCTTAAACTGATGAGTTAAGCCGGGACTTCACATAGTAATGCTCATTTTTTGCGTCTGTAGCCCTCAAGGGCCGGCTTAAACTGTAAGTCAAGACGGGACTTCACATAGCAATGGTCAATTTTGCACCTGTAGCCCCCCATGAGCCGTCTGTAGTTGAAAGACTTTAGGCGGGTCATTTGAAATCCGTCTTGAAAAAAGAGCAATATACATTAGCCCCCAAGTGCCAAGTAAAATACTTGTATTATGCTTGGGACTTCAAATAAGATCATCATCGCGACCTCATATAGTTACTTAATCTCTTTTTCTCACAGTCCGAATTAAGCCTGAAAGACTCCCAAGTAGCGGATCTGCAGCAGAACCTCCAGACTCAGCAATCTGAGATCTCCAAAGCCAAAATACAACTGAGAACCACTTTGGAGACTATTAAGAAGTTGAAACAGGACTTCAGTGCTGAGAAAAACGGGTGGGAGACCGAGAAGGCGGCTCTATTAAAGAGAGCAGAAGATGCAGAGGCAGCCCTTAAGTTAGTGACTGATGAGCTGTCCGGTTTAAAATATCATGTCAACAGTATGGCATCAGCCATCTTCGGTAACTAAAAGAAAGGACTCCTTTATGCCACCAAGCATATCATGATCATCTGCCGGTTTATTAATAACCTTATCAAATGCAGGTTCCCGAAGCACCAAGTTGGGCCCAGACATGCGCATCAAGCTTAAGGTTGTCTATACTCTTGTAGAGCAGATATACACTGGCGCTCAACGGACCATCGCTGTTGCTATTCATAAGAAACATCTACCAACCCTCGTCAAGGAAACAATGTAGAAGTTATCAGTACTGCCCTAAAGGATTGATGATCTAAAACGAGCATCTGCCAGAGGTGGCGCATTGACTGCTTTGAGCCGGGCAAAAGCATGGCAAGCCGATCTTGATCGAGAAGATTTGGCTAATGGTTTCCCAAGTGTAAAAGAGGACGGGTCTCCCTTTAGATGTAATGCCCCGGATGTAATACTTTCCCTTTAGGGCAATATATAATATCTTTGGCTCCATCAGTTCCATTCCGGGTTCTTCGTCTTTTCGGGTTTTCTTCTTTTGTCGTGTGCGTGTGTTCATTCATTCATATCATGTTGTCATGTGCATCGCATTGCATTTGTGTTGTCGTTTGCATCCGGTCCTACTCGTTCCTTCCCGTTGTCCGTTTCGAGTTCCGGAGCTCTCTCACGTGTCCGTGGCATCCCCGAGGCCTACTTTGGTGTTTGGCCGTGTAACGTTTCGGTTTTGGTGTGAGACTTGTCGTGCAATGTTATTTTGTTGTGTGTAACCCGCCTGTCGAATCTCGTCGCGTTTGGAGTTCGTTTGCTACCCCAACAGTTATTCTCGTGGGCTGAAAGTACCTCCACTTTGAGGCCCAAGACACCCCTCCAACATCCCACCAAACCAACCCAAACCCCTCCCTTCATCTAGGCCATCTAATTGTGATCGTGTGGCCGAAAACCTCACCTCATTTGGACAACCCTAGCTCCTTGTGCCTATATAAACGTCCATCTCCCCCAAAATTTGCGTCCAGAAAACCCTATGCTTCCACAGTGCGCCGCCGGTGCTTCCACCGTTGAATCCCGGTGCTTCCACCGTTGAAAATCTGTGCTTCCGACGTCCCAGGAAACCATGCTTCCGAGGTTCGCGGCAGTGCTTCCGTAGTGTCGCGGCCGTGCTTCCGTCCGACGCACGGGCCCGCGCCGAGCTTCTTCAACCTCCAGCTGTCTTCCCCGCCGCCGGTGTCGTCACCGCCGTGCCACCGCTCGCCGGCGAGCTCCACCGCCCCTTCACCTACCGCCGCCGCCGCCCCTCGCCGGGGTCGCTCCGGGCCGGCGCCGCCCCGCCGCCTCCGGCAGTGCCGCTCGCCGCCGCGGCCTTCCCTCGCCACCACGCCGGCCACCGCCTCCGCCGCCGGTCCGGCCAAGTCCGGCCGCCGGGCTCCCTTCCCCCGCCTTCCGTCAGGCCCGAGGCCTCAAGGGAGCCGCGCCGCCACCTCAGGGATCGCCAGCAGCCGCCGTTGACCCGCTGGATCGGGAGGTCTCGATCCTCCCCGGTCTGGAAGCCGCCCTAGCGGGCCGGGCGCCGCGACCCGCCGGCCCGATCCGCTCCACCCCGCCTAACGGGCCGAGGCCCGATCCGCTCCGCTAGCCCGTTGACCAGATCCAGTCGCTTTGACCCGAGGTGGTTGTTTTTTTTCACTAAGTCCCCAGAATTTTGTTGTCTGATGCTATTTTGTTTTAGTGATAACTTTTTGTGTGTTGGTCCGATTTGAGCAAATGATATGTCAAAATGGTCGTGGAGACATGTACTACGTTTTGTTCCATTGTGCCATGCATGTTTGAGGTCATCTAGATGCTTAAATATCTGTTGGAAGAGTGCTACTTGTTATAAACTGCTGTTAGTAGTTGTTTTCATGCCATCTTTGCAATGTGATAACTTGGTGCATGTTTATCCAAATGAAGCAAATGAGATGTCCACGTGTTCATCATGATATGCTCTACATGTTGGCTGCTTTAGCTTGCATGATAGATTTCATCTTGCCATGATTATCTCCTTTGCAAAGTGCTATGTGGTTGTTATGTCATTAAACTTGTTACGAGATGCCTTGTAGAGGAGCTCGTTGCTATTGATGTGTTTGTCCCCTTGATGCATGCTTAGATGTTTTGGATTCACCATCATGTGTACTTTGCTGTGGTGCTTACCACTTGCCATGCTTTGCTTTGAGGTGACTTAAACTTGCTCTCAAAGATGCCATGATGAAACTGCTGTTTTAACACTTAGTGAAATTTCACTAAGTCTGGAATCTGTAATTTCCAGATGCCATGTTTGCTTGTTGTTCTAGGCAAATCCATGCTAGTTTTGGGGTGACTCTTGATGACTCCTTGTTGTATAAGTTGTTAACTATCCATTCATGTTCTCACATGATTATTTGAGTGGCTGTAGCATATTTAACTCTTGCACCCAAGTTGCAACAAATTACTGCTGTCAGGTTTTTGTTGTCAAGTTCAATATGTCATAGCTTGTTGCTATTGATCCATGGCTCCTTTGGAGATGCTCCAATGGAATTGTTTGCTGTAGGATATGTCTAGTTTATGTCCATGCTCATTTCCATGATGTTTGAGTGATGTAGGCTATTTATCTCTTGCCCCGAAGTTGCTATGTGGCTGTTATTTTCAGCTTGTGCATGTTTATTGTTTCGGGTCTAACTTTTAGTCCGTTGCTCCGTTTTGAGCAAGTCCTATATGTAACTTGTGTGTTTTTGCATGTAGATTCATATTATCCTATTGTTATCATGTTTTGAATCACTTTGCTTGATGCATATTGTTGTGCTCTAACACTGTGCTTCCTAAGTAGACTTTCTGTGCTTCCATAGTGCATCTGTTTTGCTTCCATAGTGCATCAGCCATGCATCCAGTAATTTTTCTGCGCATTGCATCTTGTTTGATTCGTTGCCTTGTGTTCTTGTGTTTGAGTAGAGTCGGAAGCTGAGACCGAGTACGAGTACGAGCACGAGGTTACTACCGAGGTTGAGAACGAGGACCCCTCTTACGATCCCATCGACAACTCTTCAGGCAAGATGACCGAACCCCGATAACATTAGTATCTTTGCCTATTGCTAGCAGTCTCGATCTATAGTTTTGCCTCGATGCCCATGTTTTTCCTGTCAGCCTCCTATTGTTACCATGAACCTGTTTAACCACCCTACCTATGCAAACCATTGATTGGCTATACGTAGGCTTCGCTCAGCCCCTCTTATAGCATTGTTAGTTGCAGGAGAAGATTGAAGATTCTTGCTTCTTGTTGAAGCTTGTTGGGATATCACACTATATTAATTATTAAATGAAATCATCTATATATTGGTAATGGGTGGAAGTCTAAGCCTTTTGCTTGGTGTTTTGTTCCACTCATGCCGCCCTAGGAACCGTATAAACCGGTGTTATGTTCCTTCATTATGCGTTCCTCACACGGTTGGGGTTATGGGACCCCCTCGATAAACCGCTAGGTGCTAAGTCTTTTCCAGCAAGTCCCAACATTGGTACTATTTGCCTAAACAACTAAAAACTTACCGAGGGAGTAATTAACCCGAGGATTAATTAATCAACCCCCCTGGGCCAGTGCTCGATATGAGTGTTGGTCCAAACTAGAGCCACTTGCGGTGCCACCCAATTCGCTGGGATCTTCGGTATCTGTACGTAGCGCTCATCCGGTTGTGGCCTGAGACTAGATACGCGCGGCTACTATCAGGGTGTCGGCACGCCGGGAGGATTTGCTGGATTAGCCTTACCTTAGTCGGAGTATCTTGAGCACGGGATTCCGAGAATACTCGGGCCTTCCCACTTTGGAGTTGCGACTCCGCGGATCGTGGGCTTGTCATGGGCCAAGTTGGAACACCCCTGCAGGGTTTTGAACTTTCGAAAGCCGTGCCCGCGGTTATGTGGCAGATGGGAGCTTGTTAATATCCGGTTGTAGAAAACTTGACACCATGTTCCAATACACTACAAGCGTGTGTACCGTGACGGTCATTTTCCGAAGGGGATTCGGGAAGTGAACACGTTGGGGTTATGTTTGACTTCCTTTAGTTAGGATCACTTTGTGATCATCCTCGACCGAGGTACCTTCTCTTCTCGCTCTCATTTACGTAAGCTAAGCTAGTGCTGCTGCAACCTCTTGTTCTTTCTTCAGCCTTGTTCCACACCCAAGGCTTAAATAGTCGTGTTACTCGGGAACGGGATTGCTGAGTCCTCTGTGGCTCACAGTTACTTCACCACACCAGATGCAGGTACGATGGTGATCTACCCAAGCGATGGTACTGAGCTAGACTGGGAGTACGACGAGGAGCGTAGCCGTTACTATGTGAACTATCCGGTTGATTAGTATAGCTTCTACTAGGATTCGATCTAGACTTGTGGTTTAATGTTATGTTTGGTATCTTGTCATTTGGATCTTTACCCTTAGATGGGCTGTGATGTTTATCTGGATGATGTTTGAACATGTAATGTATTTGTGTGACGTGGCGAGTGTAAGCCAACTATCTTTTCAGTTTTCCATCCCTATTTTTACATGAGATGTGCAAAGGTACCAAACTTACGATCATTCCAGAATGGGCTTATATCTTTAAGTCGTGCCTCGACACGTAGGAGATATAGTCCCATCCTGGGCATTACAAGTTGGTATTCAGAGCCTTCTCCGACCTTGAAGCCCCCATTGTTTGATCAAATCGTTAACGGTCGAGTCTAGGCACACACTTAAAATGTTTTGAGTCCTATATTTATATCGGAGAGTAGGATTTCTTTGCTCCTCATCTCTTTTCATTCTGGTGAGGACTCCTGACGACTACTCTTGCCTCTTCTACTTTCAAAAATTGCACCAAATTTTTTTTTAGGAATCTCGCAAGTATTGTTGGATTGTTTCGATGTCTTTGTGACGAGAATATTGTTCTCGATGCCTCCTGACATTAGGGGTTGTGGCAGTGTCCCGGGGAGTTGAGCTTCGGGGTATTGTCGTCACAAACATATCGTGGCAGTTCTAGAGTACTTAAGACGGCCGACATCGAAAACTCTCCTATACGGTTAGTGGCAAGATAGCCCCGACATCACCCAGTACTGGGGAGGTAGTTCGGGAGTATTGCCATAGCTTTGTATAGTGGATGCTTTTCGAAGGTCCGAGGTAGACGGTTTCCGAAAACAACTGGTTATGTGTTGAAGGATGGATACAGCTGGATGTAGGATTAGAGTTGATTGCGCGATGCTTCCCCTGTATCCCCAACACCTGATTGCATAACTGGAAACTTTCGGAAATTCATAGGTGGGTTCATCCAGTAGATCGTAGGCATTCTTCCAACGAATGCAGGTTAGCGAGTTCGGGGTTCTACATTGAGTGAAGTGGTTTTATGGCCGATGTTCCGATCGGGAGTTGCATCTTAAAGGGTCCTTGGCTATGCTGATCCGGGGATTGCAAAACCCTTTCGTAACGCGTTCATAAGCTTTCAGCACAAAGATGTCGAACGAAGCTCCTATCTTGTGTTTGTTCCGTCTGTACCTTGTTGTTTTTCTTATTTACCTTTTGTCTCCCAGTGGCTTCTCGTGAAGATTGTTGTTATCATTAAACTGAGAATTTCATTCGTTCCTCTTGTTCGAATGAATCTTGTGAAGACTATGTTGCAATTCTATCCGTTGTTTCAGCTTATGTCTTCTTTCAATCAAATTGCTGATTGGTGGTCATCTATTTCAGGATGGCTCCGAAACGGGTTCCCAACGCTAACCCAGAGGGTGAAGAGGTTCCAGACCGTCATCCTTCCCCTCCTCCTCCGTCTGAGGCCTGGAGAGCGATTATGCAGACTACAAACCAGAACACCCAGATGTTGATGCAGCAAATGCAAGCAAATCAAGCAAATCAGGGTGCTCCAGGGAACCAAGGCAATTTATTCAACCAACAGCACCATGCTACGCTCAACCAGTTCTTGGCCAATCAACCAAAGGCTTTCAGTTACTGTGTCGACCCTCTCGATGCTGAAGATTGGATAACCGATATCAAGAAGCATTTTTAGTGCAGTAACGTAAGGGAAGAGGACTATGTGAAGTTTGCAGCCTTCCAACTCAAGGACCAAGCAGCTGACTGGTGGCAGCAGTACAAAGACTCCAGAGAAGGGCGTGTGATCTCTTGGGATGATTTCTGCAAGGACTTTCGCTCTCACCACATTCCAACAAGTGTCATCGAGGGTATGCGTGAGCAATTCCGCAACCTGAAGCAAGGCTCTATGACTGTCTACCAGTATAATGTCAAGTTCCAAAACCTCGCCCGCTATGCCAAGCAAGACATACCAGATGCCAAGAGCAGGATCTATCAGTTCCGTGGAGGTCTCAAGGATGAACTTCAACTTTCTCTCACCTTGTTCGGGCCTGAGGAGTTCGACAAATTCTATAACATGGCGCTTAAGCAAGAGGCAGCCCAGCTCAAGATGGAAGCTTCCAAAAAGAGGATCCGCGATGTCGTTCACTCCTCCTCATCTTCTCAAGTCGTCGCGAAGCAACAGAAATTTTGGCTTCCACCTCCTCCTGTGATTCGAGCTTCCAACAACAATAAAAAGAACTCTAGTGGCCGTGGTTTCTCCCACCCACCCAACCCAAGCAACCAGTCAAAGCATCAGTCTCAAGGTTCCAAGTCAAGTGGTTCTCATTTCCGTCCTCTCTCAGAAGTGGTGTGCAACAAGTGTGGCCAGAAGGGTCATTATGCTAAAAAAATGTCCGAACCCAAGGCGCCTTCCGCCTCCTCCACCTGTCAGCATAGGTATTGTCAAGCATAATCCAAAGTCTGCAAGGGTGAATCTGATGAATGCAACGCAAGCGGAGAATTCTTCTGATGTGATTTTGGGTAACCTCTCAGTTAACTCTATACCTACTAAAGTATTGTTTGATTCGGGTGCTTCGTTGTCCTTCATTTCAAGACCTTTTGTTGATAAGCATGAATTGGCTTTGGAGAGCATCCCTAGACCTTTGAAGATTATTTCTCCGGGTTTGCAAATGACTTCCAACTCAGTTGCTCCGAATGTATCTATTCGCATGGGTTATTATCGCTTTCTGGCTAATCCGGTGGTTCTCGGCAATTCCGACATTGACCTTATCCTCGGAATGGATTGGCTTTCTCAGCATGATGCTCAAATTGATTGTGCACAGAAGGAAGTCAAGACTACTCATTCCGATAATGATGTGATTATCTTCGCCTCCAGGGATAACACAATCAGGCTTTTCTCTCTCAATGACAAGGGCGAAATGAATGCCATATCTCAAATTCCGGTGTTAAACGAATACGAAGACGTCTTTCCTGAAGAACTTCCAGGCATGCCTCCACACCGTCAAGTGGAATTCGTCATTGAACTCAAGCGTGGTACTGAGCCAGCATGCCGGCGTCCGTACAAGCTCTCTCCTAAAGAGTTGAAGGAGTTGAAGAAATAGCTTGATGAACAGGAGCGTATGGGTCTGATCAGGCCTAGTACGTCTCCTTGGGGATGTGGTGTCTTATTTGTCAAGAAGAAGGATGGCACGGAGCGCCTTTGCGTTGATTACCGGCCATTGAACAAGAAGACAATAAAGAACAAGTATCCGCTCCCCAACATCAACGAACTGTTCGAGCAGCTCAAAGGAGCTAAAGTGTTCTCTAAGCTCGATCTCCGAATGGGCTATCACCAGATTCGCATTCGAGAAGAAGATATCCCCAAGACTGCCTTCAGAACGAGCTACGGCTCATATGAGTATACAGTCATGTCTTTTGGTCTCGCCAATGCTCCACCTACCTTCTCGAGAATGATGCACTACATTTTCAACCCCTACACCGGCGAGTTTGTGCTTGTGTATCGGGATGATATTTTGGTTTTCTCCAAAAATGAAGAGGATCACGAAAAGCACCTCTGTCTGGTTCTCGACAGACTCCGTGAACATAAGTTCTATGCCAAGTTCTCCAAGTGCGAATTTTGGCTCGATAAGGTCTTGTATCTAGGCCATATCATCTCCGCTGACGGTATTGCGGTAAACCCCAGGAAAGTTGAAGCAATTGTCAACTGGGAAGCTCCTCAGAACGTCAAGCAACTCCGAAGCTTTCTTGGTCTTGCCAGCTATTGCAGAAGGTTCGTTGAGAACTTCTCCAAGATTGCCAAGTCTCTTTCCAACTTGCTGCAGAAGAATGTCAAGTACTACTGGTCTCCAGATTGTGAAGTGGCATTCAAAACTCTCAAAGAAAAGCCCGTCTCTGCTCCAGTTCTTACTCCTCCAGATGAGTCCAAGCCCTACGAAGTATTCTGTGATGCTTCTCTTCAAGGACTTGGTGGTGTGCTTATGCAGGACAAGAGAATTGTGGCATACACTTCTCGTTAGCTCAAGCCAAGTGAGAAGAACTACCCCACACATGATCTTGAACTAGCAGCTGTGGTACATGCTTTGATTACGTGGAGACAGCTTCTGTTGGGCAGAAAAGTCGACATCTTCACCGATCACAAGAGCTTGAAGTACATCTGCACACAGCCGAATCTGAACCTCCGCCAGACTCGTTGGGTCGAAATGATCCAAGAGTATGATCCTAGCATTGAATACACTCCTGGAAAGGCGAATGCGATTGCAGATGCTTTGAGCAGAAAGGCATATTGCAACAGCCTTCTTATCAAGCCGTTCCAGCCTGAGCTTTGTGAAGCATTCAGGAAACTAAACCTCCAAGTTGTTCTGCAAGGTTTTCTTGCAAATCTTTAAGTTGCTCCTACCTTGGAAGATCAGATCCGTGAGGCCCAATTCAATGATGCTATGGTGCAGAAAGTGAAACATGGTATTACAAAGGGTACTCCTAAATACAAGTGCTATCACGTTGATGAGAGAGATACCTTGTTCTTTGAGGACAGACTCGTCGTTCCCAAAGGCGATCTCAGGAAGCTCATAATGGACGAAGCACATGATTCCCTCCTTTCGATTCATCCTGGCAGTTCCAAGATGTACCAAGACCTCAAGCAATCTTACTGGTGGACACGCATGAAAAGGGAGATTACCCAATTCGTGAATGAATGTGATGTCTGCAGAAGAGTGAAGGCAGAGCATCAACGTCCAGCCGGTCTTCTCCAACCTCTTCCTATTACCGAGTGGAAATTCGACCACATTGAAATGGATTTCGTCACCGGCTTTCCTAAGTCCAAGAGAGGGAATGATTCTAACTTCGTGGTGATTGACAAGCTTACCAAAGTCGCTCACTTCCTTCCAGTCAAAGAATCCATCAATGCAGCTCAACTGGCAGAGTTGTATACTTCCAGAATTGTGTCCTTACATGGCATTCCTCAAGTTATCTCCTCGGACCGTGGAAGTTTGTTCACTTCAAAGTTCTGGGACTCCTTTCAGTCTGCCATGGGCACTAAGATCAGGTTCAGCACTGCTTTTCACCCTCGGACTAGTGGTCAAGTCGAGCGAGTGAATCAGATTCTAGAAGACATGCTCAGAGCCTGTGTCATATCTTTTGGCATGAAATGGGAAGATTGCCTTCCGTTTGCCGAGTTCTCGTACAACAACAGCTTCCAAGCAAGTGCCGGCAAAGCTCCGTTTGAAATCCTCTATGGCAGAAAGTGCCGTACCCCTCTCAACTGGTCCGAGACTGGTGAACGTCAACTTCTTGGCAATGACTTCATCTTAGAAGCCGAAGAAATGTGCAAAGTCATACGTGAGAATCTCAAGGCCGCTCAGTCGGGTCAGAAGAGCTACTATGACGGTAAGCATCGTGATTTGGCTTTCAACATTGGGGATCATGTCTATCTCCGTGTTTCTCCTATGAAAGGCACCCAAAGATTCGGTATCAAAGGAAAGCTTGCTCCTAGATACGTCGGGCCTTTCAAGATCCTTGGCAAAAGAGGCGATCTAGCCTATCAACTTGAGCTCCCTTCCAACTTCGCCAATGTTCATGATGTGTTTCATGTGTCTCAACTCCGCAAGTGCTTCAAGACTCCTGAACGCACGATTCCGTTTGAGGAGATTGATCTTCAACAAGACTTGTCTTACCGAGAGCATCCAGTTGCTATTCTCGAAGAAACCGAGCGTAAGACCCGCAACAAGTCCATCAAATTCTTGAAAGTCAAGTGGTCACACCATACCGACCGAGAAGCTACGTGGGAATGAGAAGATCACCTTCGTTCCGAGTACCCTTTCTTCTTCCAGTCCTAGATCTCGGGATGAGATATTTTTGTAGTAGAGGAGAGTTTGTAATGCCCCGGATGTAATACTTTACCTTTTGGGCAATATATAATATCTTTGGCTCCATCAGTTCCATTCCGGGTTCTTCGCCTTTTCGGATTTTCGTCTTTTGTCGTGTGCGTGTGTTCATTCATTCATATCATGTTATCATGTTCATCGCATTGCATTTGTGTTGTCGTTTGCATCCGGTCCTACTCGTTCCTTCCCGTTGTCCGTTTCGAGTTCCGGAGCTCTCTCACGTGTCCGTGGCATCCCCGGGCCTACTTTGGTGTTTGGCTGTGTAACGTTTCCGTTTTGGTGTGAGACTTGTCGTGCAATGTTGTTTTGTTGTGTGTAACCCGCCTGTCGAATCTCGTCGCGTTTGGAGTTCGTTTGCTACCCCAACAGTTATTCTCGTGGGCTGAAAGTACCTCCACTTTCAGGCCCAAGACAGCCCTCCAACAGCCCACCAAACCAACCCAAACCCCTCCCTTCATCTAGGCCATCTAATTGTGATCGTGTGGCCGAAAACATCACCTCATTTGGACAACCCTAGCTCCTTGTGCCTATATAAACGTCCATCTCCCCCAAAATTTGCGTCCAGAAAACCCTATGCTTCCATAGTGCGCCGCCGGTGCTTCCACCGTTGAATCCCGGTGCTTCCACCGTTGAAAATCCGTGCTTCCGACGTCCCAGGAAACCATGCTTCCGAGGTTCGCGGCCGTGCTTCCGTAGTGTCGCGGCAGTGCTTCCGTCCGATGCACGGGCCCGCGCCGAGCTTCTTCAACCTCCAGCCGTCTTCCCCGCCGCCGGTCTCTTCACCGCCGCGCCACCGCTCGCCGGCGAGCTCCGCTGGCCCTTCACCTACCGCCGCCGCCGCCCCTCACAGTGGTCGCTCCGGGCCGGCGTCGCCCCGCCGCCTCCGGCAGCACCGCTCGCCGCCGCGGCCTTCCCTCGCCACCACGCCGGCCACCACCTCCGCCGCCGGTCCGGCCAAGTCCGGCCGCCGGGCTCCCTTCCCCCACCTTCCGTCGGGCCCGAGGCCTCAAGGGAGCCGCGCCGCCGCCTCAGGGATCGCCAGCAGCCGCCGTTGACCCGCTGGATCGGGAGGTCTCGATCCTCCCCGATCTGGAAGCCGCCCTAGCGGGCCGGGCGCCGCGACCCGCCGGCCCAATCCGCTCCACCCCGCCTAACGGGCCGAGGCCCGATCCGCTCCGCCAGCCCGTTGACCAGATCCAACCGCTTTGACCCGAGGTGGTTGTTTTTTTCACTAAGTCCCCAGAATTTTGTTGTCTGATGCTATTTTGTTTTAGTAATAACTTTTTGTATGTTGGTCCGATTTGAGCAAATGATATGTCAAAATGACCGTGGAGACATGTGCTATGTTTTGTTCCATTGTTCCATGCATGTTTGAGGTCATCTAGATGCTTAAATATCTGTTGAAAGAGTGCTACTTGTTATAAACTGTTGTTAGTAGTTGTTTTCATGCCATCTTTGCAATGTGATAACTTGGTGCATGTTTATCCAAATGAAGCAAATGAGATGTCCACGTGTTCATCATGATATGCTCTACATGTTGGTTGCTTTAGCTTGCATGATAGATTTCATCTTGCCATGTTTATCTCCTTTGCAAAGTGCTATGTGGCTGTTATGTCATTAAACTTGTTACGAGATGCCTCGTAGAGGAGCTCGTTGCTATTGATGTGTTTGTCCCCTTGAAGCATGCTTAGATGTTTTGGATTCACCATCATGTGTACTTTGCTGTGGTGCTTACCACTAGCCATGCTTTGCTTTGAGTGTTGGGGAACGTAGTATTTAAAATTTTTCCTACGATCACGCAAGATCTATCTACCAGATGCATAGCAACGAGAGGGAAGAGTGTGTCTACGTACCCTCGTAGACCGGAAGCGGAAGCGTCAAGTGACGCGGTTGATGTAGTCGAACTTCTTCGCGATTCAACCGATCAAGCACCGAACGTACGGCACCTCCGCGTTCAGCACACGTTCAGCTTGATGACGTCCCACAAGCTCTTGATCCAGTTGAGCTTCACGGGAGAGTTTCGTCAGCACGACGGCGTGGTGACGGATATGATGTATCTACCGGCGCAGGGCTTCGCCTAAGCACTGCGACGGGATGACCGAGGTGTGTTTCTGTGGAGGGGGGCACCGCACACGGCTAGAACAATTCAACTTGTGTGTCCTAGGGTGCCCCCTGCCCCCGTATATAAAGGAGCAAGGGAGAGGCCGGCCCTAGAGGGGGCGCGCCAAGTGTGGGGAGTCCTACTAGGACTCCCAAGTCCTAGTAGGATTCCCCTTTCCTTTCCGGAGTAGGAGAGAAGGAAAGAGGTGGAGAGGGGGAAGGAAAAGGCGGCTGCACCCCTTGTCCAATTCGGACCAGAGGGGGGCACGCGCCTCCTTCCTTTTGGCCTTTCTCCTCTATTCCCGTATGGCCCGATAAGGCCCATATACTCCGAAAAATACCCGAATCACTCGGAACCTTTCCGATGTCCGAATATAGTCGTCCAATATATCGATCTTTACGTCTCGACCATTTCGAGACTCCTCGTCATGTCCCCGGTCTCATCCGGGACTCCGAACTCCTTCGGTACATCAAAACTCATAAACTCATAATACCGATCGTCATCAAACGTTAAGCGTGCGGACCCTACGGGTTCGAGAACTATGTAGACATGACCGAGACTCATCGCCGGTCAATAACCAATAGCGGAACCTGGATGCTCATATTGGTTCCTACATATTCTACGAAGATCTTTATCGGTCAAACCGCATAACAACATACGTTGTTCCTTTTGTCATCGGTATGTTACTTGCCCGAGATTCGATCGTCGGTATCTCTATACCTAGTTCAATCTCGTTACCGGCAAGTCTCTTTACTCGTTCCGTAACACATTATCTCGTGACTAACTCATTAGTCTTTTGCTTGCAAGGCTTATTATGATGTGTGTTACCGAGAGGGCCCAGAGATACTTCTCGATACTCGGAGTGACAAATCCTAATCTTGATCTATGCCAACACCACGAATACTTTCGAAGACACCTGTAGAGCATCTTTATGATCACCCAGTTACGTTGTGACGTTTGATAGCACACAAGGTGTTCCTACAGTATTCGGGAGTTGCATAATCTCATAGTCATAGGAACATGTATAAGTCATGAAGAAAGCAATAGCAGTAAAACTTAAACGATCATAGTGCTAAGCTAACGGATGGGTCATGTCCATCAGATCATTCTCCTAATGATGTGATCCCGTTGATCAAATGACAACTCATGTCTATGGCTAGGAAACATAACCATCTTTGATCAATAAGCTAGTCTAGTAGAGGCATACTAGGGACACTCTGTTTTGTCTATGTATTCACACATGTATTAAGTTTCCGGTTAATACAATTCTAGCATGAATAATAAACATTTATCATGATATAAGGAAATAAATAATAACTTTATTATTGCCTCTAGGGAATATTTCCTTCATTGAGGTGACTTAAACTTGCTCTCAAAGATGCCATGATGAAACTGCTGTTTTAACACTTAGTGAAATTTCACCATGTCTGGAATCTGTAATTTCCAGATGCCATGTTTGCTTGTTGTTCTAGGCAAATCCATGCTAGTTTTGGGGTGACTCTTGATGATTCCTTGTTGTATAAGTTGTTGACAATCCATTCATGTTCTCACATGCTTATTTGAGTGGCTGTAGCATATTTAACTCTTGCTCCCAAGTTGCAACAAATTACTGCTGTCAGGTTTTTGTTGTCAAGTTCAATATGTCATAGCTTGTTGCTATTGATCCATGGCTCATTTGGAGATGCTCCAATGGAATTGTTTGCTGTAGGATATGTCTAGTTTATGTCCATGCTCATTTCCATGATGTTTGAGTGCTGTAGGCCATTTATCTCTTGCCCCGAAGTTGCTATGTGGCTGTTATTTTCAGCTTGTGCATGTTCATTGTTTCGGGTCTAACTTTTAGTCCGTTGCTCCGTTTTGAGCAAGTCCTATATGTAACTTGTGTGTTTTTGCATGTAGATTAATATTATCCTATTGTTATTATGTTTTGAAGCATTTTGCTTGATGCATATTGTTGTGCTGTAACACTGTGCTTCCTAAGTAAACTTTCTGTGCTTCCATAGTGCATCTGTTTTGCTTCCATAGTGCATCAGCCATGCATCCAGTAATTTTTCTACGCATTGCATCTTGTTTGATTCGTTGCCTTGTGTTCTTGTGTTTGAGTAGAGCCGGAAGCTGAGACCGAGTACGAGTACGAGCACGAGGTTACTACCGAGGTTGAGAACGAGGACCCCTCTTACGATCCCATCGACAACTCTTCAGGCAAGATGACCGAACCCCGATAACATTACTATCTTTGCCTATTGCTAGCAGTCTCGATCTATAGTTTTGCCTCGATGCCCATGTTTTTCCTGTCAGCCTCCTATTGTAACCATGAACCTGTTTAACCACCCTACCTATGCAAACCATTGATTGGCTATACGTAGGCTTCGCTCAGCCCCTCTTATAGCATTGTTAGTTGCAGGAGAAGATTGAAGATTCTTGCTTCTTATTGAAGCTTGTTGGGATATCACACTATATTAATTATTAAATGAAATAATCTATATATTGGTAATGGGTGGAAGGCTAAGCCTTTTGCTTGGTGTTTTGTTCCACTCATGCCGCCCTAGGAACCGTATAAACCGGTGTTATGTTCCTTGATTATGTGTTCCTCACACGGTTGGGGTTATGGGACCCCCTCAATAAACCGCTAGGTGCTAAGTCTTTTCCAGCAAGTCCCAACATTGGTACTATTTGCCTAAACAACTAAAAACTTACCGAGGGAGTAATTAACCCGAGGATTAATTAATCAACCCCCCTGGGCCAGTGCTCGATTTGAGTGTTGGTCCAAACTAGAGCCACTTGCGGTGCCACCCAGTTCGCTGGGATCTTCGGTATCTGTATGTAGCGCTCATCCGGTCGTGGCCTGAGACTAGATACGCGCGGCTACTATCAGGGTGTCGGCACGCCGGGAGGATTTGCTGGATTAGCCTTACCTTAGTCGGAGTATCTTGAGCACGGGATTCCGAGAATACTCGGGCCTTCCCACTTTGGAGTTGCGACTCCGCGGATCGTGGGCTTGTCATGGGCCAAGTTGGAACACCCCTGCAGGGTTTTGAACTTTCGAAAGCCGTGCCTGCGGTTATGTGGCAGATGGGAGCTTGTTAATATCTGGTTGTAGAAAACTTGACACCATGTTTCAATACACTACCAGCGTGTGTACCGTGACGGTCATTTTCCGAAGGGTATTCGGGAAGTGAACACGGTGGGGTTATGTTTGACTTGCTTTAGTTAGGATCACTTCGTGATCATCTCTCGACCGAGGCACCTTCTCTTCTCGCTCTCATTTACATAAGCTAGGCTAGTGCTGCTGCAACCTCTTGTTCTTTCTTCAGCCTTGTTCCACACCCAAGGCTTAAATAGTCGAGTTACCCGGGAACGGGATTGCTGAGTCCTCTGTGGCTCACACTTACTTCACCACACCAGATGCAGGTACGATGGTGAGCTACACAGGCGATGGTACTGAGCTAGACTGGGAGTACGACGAGGAGCGTAGCCGTTACTATGTGAACTATCCGGTTGATCTGTAGAGCTTCTACTAGGATTCGATCTAGACCTGTGGTTTAATGTTATGTTTGGTATCTTGTCATTTGGATCATTACCCTTAGATGGGCTGTGATGTTTATCTGGATGATGTTTGAACATGTAATGTATTTGTGTGACGTGGCGAGTGTAAGCCAACTATCTTCTCAGTTTTCCATCCCTATTTTTACATGAGATGTGCAAAGGTACCAAACTTGCTATCATTCAAGAATGGGCTTATATCTTTAAGTCGTGCCTCAACACGTAGGAGATATAGTCCCATCCTAGGCATTACATTAGAGCCGATGACTTTGAAGGAATAGCAAGAGCAATGCGCCTGTTAGCAAGCAAGCTGGCTGAGGAGACCAATCTGTCCCAATACCAAGCGGCTTATGACGCTAAGAAGAATAAGATAAAGGCGCCGATTCATGAGGAGGTGGATCTCATCCCACCGACGCGTAAGCATACATTCGCTCCTGACATTGATCCATCCAACCTTATTGATGATGAAGCTGTGTTTGACCGGTATCAACTGGTCTGCGCCTGACTTCCAGCCAATGGATAATCAAGGAGCTGAAGACGAAGACATGCAGGATGATCCGGAGGCCTCAACCTGCCAAGACTAACAATGTGATCTTATGAGCCGGCTTACCAGTCGTATCCTTTTGATGATATGTCTAAAAAACACTTGTCCTTTTGGGCAGTCAGATGCCTTGTAATAGGCTAGTTGAACAATTCTGATTTGTCACGCCATCATGTGTGTTTATTTGCAAAATACTGTCGATCTATCATTTGCAGATCTGCCACTTATGCTTATAATATCATCAATTATGCAGATCCTACTTATCATTGTTCCCTGCGCAGAAGCAGATCACAAGTGCCCTAGTGGTTTACCCCAGGGCGGGTCATAATACCCATATAAAAAACACTGATGACTGAATAGTCCATAATCAGGGCCGGTTTATCAAAACCTCATAACTCCATAGAGTAAACAAAACTCATACCTGTGAATTTTGTTTAAGCCGTCGGTTTATCATACCATATGCAGCAGAAAAGGGCAATAACCCTATGAGCCTTAGGGCCAAAACCCCAAGTGATCAATCCCATCAAGCTGGCGACTTATAGTCCAAAGCCAGACCGGGTTATTAAAACTCCGGATATGCTCAAATATGAGCCATAATGGTGAAGGCTACATGGCCTACACCTTTTTAAGCAATATATTAACATGGTAGAAAAATATGAACCAAAACGATATGTCAGATAGAACCAAAAAGACAAGGTTTTCATAGGCTGTCAAGCCGTAACAACAAGTGCTTTCAAAGGGCCGCACAGCCACTGAGTTAATCCTTCATACAAACCCTGTAAGCCGGGCCTCACATGACCAATCGTCGTTTTAACTTTCACAAGTTCAAGGTCTTTATAAGATTGACTGTCAATAGTACGGTGGGTCATTCCAGGATTACCTAGTTGGAGTGGCAAACTTACAAAGGAACGATAACCCAGATTTTTTGGTGAATACACCTGGCATCCAAACCGACCAGAAGGGTAAGTACAGTTGTGTTCATGGAACGGGAAGCCCCCAAGTGACCTTTAATAAGTCTTTAAGGCGGATTACCTATGTTTGAATTGCTCATCATAGCGAGTTCTCTTTGGTAATCATATAACTTAGGTAAAAACCCATATTTGTTTGTAGTCCAGCCCATAAGCCGGTTCATAGGGTAATTAAAGCTATGCTCAGGGAGCAGGAAGACCCCATGTTTACTTGAAGTAAGGCTTATAAGCCAGATCAAAAGGGTAAGCATAGCTATGTCCAATGGACAGGAAGCCCCCAAGTGATTTTATGAATTGATAATAAAGACTCGGATACTCGGAAATGAAACGACACATGCCCCGAATTATCAGGGATGCTGGCTTTATTATTATAATCATAATATATACATTGAGAAAAGTATGTACATCACAAGAGCAAGTGGATCAGGTGTAATAAGGCCGAAGATGAGCAATATTCCACAGTCGACGGGTCTCCTCCTCCGACGTGCGTGAGTCCTTGTGGTCTCGAACATCGATAAGGTAGTATGATCCGTTGTTCAGATTTTTGCTGACCACAAAAGACCCTTCCCAAGGTGGGGACAACTTGTGCATATCAGTTTGATCCTGTATGAGCTGGAGCACCAAATCTCCTTCTTGAAAGGTTCTTGTTTTAGCTCGGCGGCTGTGATAACAACGCAGATCTTGCTGGTAAATCGCCGAACGAGCCGCCTCATGGTCACGCTCTTCATCCAAGAGGTCCAAGTCATCCTGACATGCTTGTTCATTATCAGCTTCAACATAAGCCGCCACACGGGGCGAGTCATGACGTATGTCACTAGGAAGAACTGCCTCTGCTCCATAAACCATGAAGAAGGGCGTGTAACCCATGGATCCGTTGGGGGTAGTATTGATACTCCAAAGCACTAAAGGTAACTCCTCAACCCAACAACCCGGCGTCCTCTGCAAAGGGACCATAAGCCGGGGCTTGATGCCTCTTAAGATTTATTGATTGGCCCTTTTAGCTTGACCATTGGACTCGGGGTGAGCCACAGATGAAATGTCAACACGAATATGCTCTTGTTGACGGAACTCTTTCATGGCACCCTTAGACAGATTAGTACCATTATCAGTAATGATACTATGAGGGTTTCCAAAACGGAAGATCACCTTTTTAATGAATTGAACCGCCATCCCTGCATCACACTTGCTGACCGGCTTAGCCTCAACCCATTTTGTAAATTTGTCAACTGCCACCAAGAGGTGGGTCTTCTTATCCTTGGATCTTTTAAAGGGCCCAACCATATCCAGCCCCCAGACCGCAAACGGCCAAGTAATTGGAATCATTCTCAATTCTTGAGCCGGCATAAGAGCTCGTCCGGAAAACTTTTGACCACCGTCACACTTCCTAACCAGATCTTCTGCGTCAGCATGAGCCGTCAACCAATAAAACCCGTGACGAAAGGCCTTGGCCACAAGAGATTTAGAGCTAGCGTGGTGACCACAATCCCCTTCATGATTCTCCCATAGAATCTCAAGACCCTCCTGAGGAGAAATACAATGTTTAAACACGCCCGTGACACTACATCGGTGCAACTCACCATTGACAATAGTCATTGATTTAGACCGCCGAGTTATCTGCCTGGCCAAAGTTTCATCCTCAGGCAACTCACCCCGGGTCATATAAGCCAAATATGGAACCGTCCAATCAGGAATATCATGAAGAGCTGCCACCAATTGTGCTTCCGGGTCAGGAATAGCAAGATCCTTCTCTGTAGGAAACTTAACTGAAGGATTATTCAAAATGTCAAGGAAATTGTTAGATGGAACCGGCTTACGCTGAGATCCCACCCGGCTTAACGCATCAGCCGCCTCATTTTTCCTGCGATCAATATGTTCCACCTGATAGCCCTTGAAGTGACAAGCAATTGCATCAACCACCTGGCGGTAAGCCGCCATGAGTGGGTCCTTAGAATCCCAAGTTCCCGACACTTGCTGAGCCACCAAATCTGAGTCACCGAAGCATCATACCCGGCTTAGATTCATCTCTTTCGCCATCCGAAGACCATGGAGAAAGGCTTCATACTTAGCTGCATTGTTAGTAAAAGGGAACATCAATCTTAAAACATAGCAAAACTTATCACCTCGTGGGGGGTCAAGATAGCTCCAGCCCCCGAGCCTTCCAATTGCCTGGATCCATCAAAATGAATAGTCTAATATGTGTTGTCCGGCTTATCCTCGGGCATCTGCAGCTCTGTCCAATCATTGATGGAATCCACAAGTGCCTGAGATTTGATTGCCGTCTCAGGCATATATTTCAAACCATGGGGTCCAAGCTCTATGGCCCACTTGGCTACCCGACCTGTGGCCTCTCTATTTTGAATAATATCCCCTAGGGGAGCAAAGCTAACCACAGTGATGTGATGACCAAGGAAATATTGTTTGAGCTTTCGACTAGCCATGAACACCCCATATACCAGCTTCTGCCAATGCGGATATCTCTCCTTGGATTCAGTAAGCACCTCACTGATATAATAAACCGGCTGCTGAACTGGATGTTCCTTGCCTGCTTCCTTCCATTCCACCACAATTGCTACACTAACGGCCCAACCATTGGCAGCCACATATAACAACAAGGGCTCCTTATCAATGGGAGCAGCAAGGACCGGCGATTTAGCCAGTTGTTTTTTCAGCGCCTCAAACGCTTGGTTAGCAGCATCACTCCAGACAAAGTGATGCGGAGCATCCCTCAAGCATCCCCATGGACATGCCACTTGGACCAATGATAAGAGCTCGTGCAAGGGCTATCGAGGATAAGGTGAACTCGCTCCTCTCCGAAATACCACTTTCACCGCTCGAGACATGGCTACTACCTAAGAAGGAAAATTTATGCATGATCAGGTGCTTGGATGAAGGCCACGGTGTAGCAACACCCACTGGACAAGGTGGCAAGGACGACAAGTTCAACGACCAAGAGAAGCTACCCAAAGAGCTACAGGCTCCGGACGACCGGCCCGCACCGGACGTCCGACGCATCCCAGGCTCCAGACGATCAACGCCCACCGGACGACCGGTCACCGTACAACCGGCCTGTAATGCCCAGGATGGAGTTATACCTCCTACGTGTCGAGGCACGACTTAAAGGCATAAGTCCATCCTAGAATGATCTCAAGTTTGGTAATCTTTGCACAACTCATGTAAAAGAGGGATAGTAAACTGAAAATAGTTGGCTTACAATCGCCACGTCACAGAATCACAGTACAAGTCTCAAACATCATACAATAAGATCACTACAACCCTCTAAGGGCAAAAGCCAAATGTCAAAGTACCAAACTCAGATAAATAAAACAACCACAGGCGGATCGAATCCTAGTAAGAGTCTCCACTACTGATCGTCCGGGTAGCGCACGTAGTAACGACTACGCTCCTCGTCGTACTCCCAATCCAGCTCGGTGCCATCACCCGGATAGCTCACAGCTGGACCTGCATCTGGTGTGTGAAGTAACTGTGAGCCACAGAGGACTCAGCAATCCCGTTCCCGGGTAACAGAACTATCAAAGCCTTTAGGTGAGGGAAAGGCTGAAGAAAGAACAAGTCTGCAGCAGCAACTAGCATCTAACTTACGCAAGTGAGAGCGAGAAGAGAAGGCATCGGCGAGAAGTGATCACGAAGTGATCCTAGCTACAAGCTCACAAACATAACCCCTCCGTGTTCATCTCCCGAATCCCCATTCGGAAATTGACAGTCACGGAACACACGCTGGTAGTGTATTAGCATCATTGTGTCAAGTTATCTACAACCGGAATTAACAAGCTCCCATCTGCCACATAACCGCGGGCACGGCTTTCGAAAGTTCAAACCCTGCAGGGGTGTTCCAACTTGACCCATTACAAGCCCACGATCCGCGGAGTCGCAACTCCAAAGTGGGAAGACCCGAGTATCCTCGGAATCCCGTGCTCAAGATATACCGAGCTAAGGTAAGGCTAATCCAGCAAATCCTCCCGGCGTGCCGACACCCTGATAGTAGCCGCGCGTATTTAGTCTCAGGCCACGACCGGATGAGCACAGCGTACAGTGGCCGAAATACCCAAGTTGCCAAGGGGGGCCCCGCACACGACTCTAGTTTGGACCAACACTCAAATCGAGCACTGGCCCAGGGGGGTTGAATTAATTAAGCCTCGGGTTAATTACTCCCTCGGAAAGGTTTTAGTTGTGTTAGGCGAATAGTACCAATGTTGGGACTTGCTGGAAAAGACTTAGCAATTAGCGGTTTATCGAGGGGGTCCCATACACCCCAACCGTGTTAGGAACGCATAATCAAGGAACATAAAACCAGCTTATACGGATCCTAACGGCATGAGTGGAACAAATCACCAAGCAAAAGGCTTAGCCTTCCACCCTTGCCAATATATAGGTGATTTCAGTTAAAGCATTTATATAGTGTGATATAACCCAACCAAACTTCAACATGAAGCAAGCATCTTTGATCTTCATCTGCAACTAGCAACGCTATAAGAAGGGCTGAGCGAAGCGTACTTAGCCAAGCAACGGTTTGCATAGGTAGGGTGGTTAAACATGGCAATTGGTTACAAGTAGGAGGCTGACAAGAAGAACATGGGCATCGAGGCAAAACTATAGATCGAGACTACTAGCAATAGGCAAAGATAGTAAAGTTATCGGGGTTCGGTCATCTTGCCTGAAGAGAAGACGTTCGGATCGAAAGAAGGGTCCTCGTGCTCAAACTCGTTGGAAACCTCGTGCTCAACCTCGTTGGAAAACTCGTGCTCAACTTCCGGCTCTAAACAAGACAAACACACCAAGCACCAATCAACACGATGCAATGCGCACTCGAAAAACATGAATGCATGATGGATGCACTAAAGATGCACATGGAGCACGTAAAACATCACTCAAGCAAAACACCTCAAAACAAGATAACAACCTGATATTATTAATCTACACAGAAAAACACCCAAGTTTGATATAAGATTCGCTGAAATCGGAGTTACGGGCTAAAAGTTATGCCCGAAACAAGATTTGAGCGAAAACTGCAAATTACAGCAACATAGCAACTTGGGAGCTCAAAATAATTAATCTACAGCACCCAAAAAGCATGGAAAAGGACTTGAACACAAACTAGATATAATGTACAGCAACTAGGTCCAAAGTGCACCCCCAACGGAGTCACGGATCAATAGCAATGATCTTGGACATATTGAACTTTGAAATAAAATTCTGGCAGCAGAATTTTATTGAAAGTTTGGAGCAAAAGATAAACATGCTACAGCCACTCAAATGGACATGTGAGGACATGGATGGAAAGACAACAATATATACTTCAAGGAACAATCAAAATCCACCCCAAAACTATCATGCTTTGTCCTACCACATCACACGAACATGGCATCGGAACGTTACAGATTTCAGACTTAGTGAAATTTCACTAAGTCCTAAAACAGCAACATCATCATAGCATCAAAAAGAGCATGTTTGAGTCACCTCGAAACTAAACATGGCAAAGGGTAAGCACCTCATCAAAATACATATGACGGTGATCCCGAAACACACAAGCATGCATCATTGTGGTGAACACACCGATTGCAACGAGCTCAACAAGATGGCATTTCATAACAAGTGAAAACACAACATGTGAACATGGCACTTTGCAACGATGATAACAAGGAAACAATAAATCTACCATGCAACCTATCACACACAACACGTAGTTCGTGACGAGACGAACACGTGGACATGTCATTTGCATCGTTTGGACAAACGAGCTAAAAGATATCACAAGTCAAAGGTGGCACAAAAATAACACATAACAGCAGTTTATATCATGATGCACTCTTGCAACAGCAAAACAAGTGTCAAGATGACATCTAACATGCATGACTACAACAGGTAAAACGTAGAGGGCATCTCCACGAACATCTGGACATGCTACACGCGCAAAACGGAGCACCAGGCACAAAGTTAGGGCAGTTTGAAGATTGCATCTCAGATCAGGATTTAAAGGACTTAGGGAAAAAAAATAGGGTACCTCTCCAGATCTGGATCTGGAGGAACAGTACGGGCCGGCCGGATGAACAGTACCGGCGGCGGCCCGGATGAACAGTGCGGCGGCCCGACGCGGCCTGGAGCTGCGGAAGCCTGGCGGCGGCTGGCGAAGTGGGGAGGCCCAGCTGGCCCTGGCCTGGCAAGGCGAGGACGCGGGAGCGGGCCGGCGGCGCGCGACGCGGAAGGCCCCGCGCGGTGGCGATCCAGCTGGTTCAGCGGGGAAGGAGCGGAGCGGCCCGCCCGGGTGGCTGGGTGGCGAAGTGGGGAGGCCCACCCGGCGCGGTAGGAGGCGGCCCAGCGGTTATCGCGGCGATCTGGTCCCGGCGCGGACCACAGGGGCGAAGCGGCGGGAGCTGTACGGGCCGGGGTGGCTGGACGGCCCAGCGTGGCGCGGAGGGGCCCGGTCGGCGGCGATCTGGTCCCTCCACCCGACCTGGCGCGCGGCCTGGCTCGGAGGGGATCGAGCCCGAGCGCTGGCGCCAAGTGGCCTCGAGCGGAGGGTCGAAGCGTTGACCTCGAACGACGAGGTGCTCGGCCGATCCCGAACGATGCGGCGGCGGCTGCTGGAAGGATCTAGCAGAATTCGGATCTGGAGTAGAAAAGAAAAAAAAAAGAAAAGGAACTAGAGGAGGAAGAAGAAGGGGATAGAGATGCCCAAGATAGACTAGGGGGGGTCTATTAGTAGCAGTTTTAGACTAGGGTTTGGAGATTAGGGGTGTCTAGGAGCCCTCCGATCGTGATCCAACGGATCCGATCGCGGGGATAGAATAAAAGGGCCTAGACAGAGATAAAAGAAAGCAGCAGGGGTATTTCCGGGACACGAAGCGAAGGCACTTCGGGCCCACACGAGCAACGGAGGGAAAAGTCAACGGAGTCCAAACGAGACGAGATTTGGGAGGCGGGTTGCACACAACAAAACAACAACACACAACACAACCTCGCGGCACACCGGTAACGTAAATCGCCCGAACAACAAAGTAGGCCTACGGGACGTCACGGACACGTGAGGGAGCTCCGGAACACGAAACGGACAACGGGAAGAAACGCACGAAACCGGAAGCAACCCACAACACAAATGCAATGCGATGCACATGTCTACATGATATGAATGAATGCCACACACTCACACAACAAAACAACGAAAGCCCGAAAGACAAAGAACCCGAAATGGAAATAGATGAAACCGGAGATTTATTATATACCCAAAAGGGAAAGTATTACATCCGGGGCATTACAAACTCTCCTCTACTACAAAAAGATCTCGTCCCGAGATCTAGGACTGGAAAAAGGAAGGGTACTCGGAACGAAGATGATCTTCTCGTTCCCAGGTAGCTTCTCGGTCTGTGTGATGTGACCACTTGACTTTCAGAAACTTGATGGACTTGTTGCGAGTCTTGCGTTCAGTTTCTTCGAGAATTGCAACTGGATGCTCTCGGTAGGAAAGGTCTTGTTGAAGATCAATCTCCTCAAACGGAATCATGCGCTCAGGTGCCTTGAAGCATTTGCGAAGCTGAGACACATGGAAGACATCATGAACATTTGCAAAGTTGGAAGGGAGCTCGAGCTGATAGGCTAGATCGCCTCTTTTGCCAAGAATTTTGAAAGGCCCGACGTATCTAGGAGCAGGCTTTCCTTTGATACCGAACCTTTGGGTTCCTTTCATCGGAGAAACTCGGAGATAGACATGATCACTGATGTCGAAAGCCAAATCACGATGCTTTCCGTCATAGTAACTCTTCTGACGCGACTGAGCGGCCTTGAGATTCTCACGTATGACTTTGCACATTTCTTCGGCTTCAGAGATTAAATCATTGCCAAGAAGTTGGCGTTCGCCTGTTTCAGACCAGTTGAGAGAGGTACGGCACTTTCTGCCATAGAGAATTTCAAACGGTGCTTTGCCTGCACTTGCTTGAAAGCTGTTGTTGTAAGAGAATTCTGCAAATGGAAGACAGTCCTCCCATTTCATGCCGAAGGAGATGACACAGGCTCTTAGCATATCTTCAAGGATCTGATTCACACGCTCGACTTGACCACTAGTCTGAGGGTGAAAGGCAGTGCTGAACCTGATCTTCGTGCCCATGGCGGACTGAAAGGAGTCCCAGAACCTTGATGTGAACAAGCTGCCACGGTCTGAGGATATCACTTGAGGAATGCCATGTAGGGACACAATTCTGGAAGTGTACAGCTCTGCAAGTTGAGCTGCATTGATTGATTCTTTGACTGGAAGAAAGTGAGCAACTTTGGTAAGCTTGTCAATCACCACAAAGATAGCATCATTTCCTCGCTTGGATTTAGGAAAGCCAGTGACGAAGTCCATTTCAATGTGGTCGAACTTCCACTCAGGAATAGGAAGAGGTTGGAGAAGACCGGCTGGACGTTGATGTTCTGCTTTCACTCTTCTGCATACATCACATTCATTCACGAATTGGGCAATCTCCCTTTTCATGCGTGTCCACCAGTAAGATTGCTTGAGATCTTGGTACATCTTGGAACTGCCAGGATGAATGGAAAGGAGAGAGTCATGAGCTTCTTCCATTATGAGCTTCCTGAGATCACCTTTGGGAACAACGAGTCTGTCCTCGAAGAACAAGGTATCTCTCTCATCAACACGGAAGCACTTATATTTTGGAGTGCCCTTTGCAATCCCATGTTTCACCTTCTTCACCATGGTATCACTGAGCTGGGCCTCACGGACTTGATCTTCCAAGGTAGGAGCAATCTGGAGATTTGCAAGAAAACCCTGCGGAACAACCTGAAGGTTGAGCTTCCTGAAAGCTTCACAAAGCTCAGGCTGGTGTGGCTTGATAAGAAGGCTGTTGCAATATGCCTTTCTGCTCAAAGCATCTGCAATCACATTCGCCTTGCCTGGAGTGTATTCAAAGCTGGGGTTGTACTCTTGGATCATCTCGACCCAACGAGTCTGGCGGAGGTTCAGATGCGGCTGTGTGAAGATGTACTTCAAGCTCTTGTGATCAGTGAAGATGTCGACCTTTCTGCCCAACAACAGATGTCTCCACGTAATCAGAGCATGTACCACAGCTGCTAGCTCGAGATCATGTGTGTTATAGTTCTTCTCACTGGGCTTGAGCTGCCGAGAAGTACATGCCACAATTTTCTTATCTTGCATAAGCACACCACCAAGACCTTGAAGAGAAGCGTCACAGAACACTTCATAGGGCTTGGTTTCATCCGGAGGAGTCAGAACTGGCGCAGAGACAAGCTTCTCTTTGAGGGTTTTGAAAGCCACTTCACACTCGGGAGACCAAAAGTATTTGACATTCTTCTGAAGGAGGTTGGAAAGAGGCTTGGCAATCTTGGAGAAGTTCTCCACAAACCTTCTGCAATAGCTGGCAAGACCCAGAAAACTGCGGAGCTGCTTGACGTTCTGAGGAGCCTCCCAGTTGACAATTGCTTCAACTTTCTCGGGATTAACCGCAATACCGTCAGCTGAGATGATGTGGCCCAGGTACAAAACCTTATCGAGCCAAAACTCGCACTTTGAGAACTTGGCATAGAATTTATGCTCTCGGAGTCGATCAAGACCCAGACGCAAGTGCTTTTCGTGATCTTCTTCATTCTTGGAAAACACCAGAATATCATCCAGATACACTAGCACAAACTCGCCTGTATAGGGGTTGAAGATGTAATGCATCATCCTTGAAAAGGTAGGAGGAGCATTGGCGAGACCGAAGGACATGACGGTATACTCATATGAACCGTAGCTCGTTCTGAAGGCCGTCTTGGGAATGTCTTCCTCGCGAATGCGAATTTGATGGTAGCCCATTCGGAGGTCAAGCTTAGAGAACACTTTAGCTCCTTTGAGCTGCTCAAAGAGTTCGTTGATGTTGGGGAGCGGATACTTGTTCTTAATCGTCTTCTTGTTCAGTGGCCGGTAGTCAACACAGAGACGCTCCGTGCCATCTTTCTTCTTGACAAATAAGACACCACAGCCCCACGGAGATGTACTCGGTCTGATGAGACCCATACTCTCCTGCTTATCAAGCTGCTTCTTCAATTCCTTCAATTCATCCGGAGAGAGCTTGTAAGGACGCCGGCAAGCAGGTTCGGTGCCCGGCTCGAGTTCGATGACAAACTCGACCTGACGGTGTGGAGGCATGCCTGGAAGATCTTCTGGAAAGACGTCTTGATATTCATTCACCACTGGAATTTGCTCTATGGCATTAATTTCACCCTTATCATTAAGAGAGAAAAGCCGAATAGTATTATCCCTGGAGGCGAAGATAATAACATCATCATCCGAATGAGTCAATTTGACTTCCTTTTGAGCACAATCAATATGAGCATCGTGCTGAGAAAGCCAATCCATTCCGAGAATGAGGTCAATATCAGAATGACCAAGAACCACCGGATTAGCCAGAAATCGATAATCGCCCATGCGGATAGAAACATTCGGAACAAAGGTGTTGGAGTTCATGAGCAAACCCGGAGAAAGCACAGACATCGGACTCGGCAAAGCTTGCAATGGCATATCATGTGACAATGCAAAAGGTCTTGACATGAAAGAATGTGAAGCACCTGAATCGAACAAAACTTTAGCTGGAAAAGAGTTCACTGAGAGATTACCCAGAATGACATCAGAAGAAGCCTCTGCTTGTGCTGCATTCATCAGATTAACCCTTGCTGTCTTTGGATCATGCCTGACAATAGCTGAACTCACAGGTGGAGGAGGTGGAAGACGCTTCGGATTCGGACATCTGTTGGCATAATGACCCTTCTGGCCACACTTGTTGCACACCACTTTAGAGAGAGGACGGAACTGAGAGCCACTGGACTTGGAGCCTTGAGACTGAAACTGCTTCTTCGACTGGT